>OY744606.1:1940672-2105672 GCA_963556255.1 Allolobophora icterica | reverse complement strand
TAGATTTTCCTTTTGTACAATTTCAGTAATACACATCAACAAGACGAAACGTTTGCTTAAATGCCTTTTCTGTTAAATAATCGCCGTCATCTTTATAATGTAGAGTAACAAAAATGGGGTCGTGACTCGTTTGACGACCTTTCAATAGTTAGACCTAATGCCATTTTCATTGCCTGTCATAGCCAACATGTAGGCCCTAGGCCTCTGGTTCAATATTCAGTGTTTTTAAGTACTCTCAATTTTCGCCGGTCACGATATTAGGTCTCCCACAAAAGGAGTGTCCCAGCCGGACTGAAACAACTTTTTTCCCTACCTTTTCAATTCCCCTAAGAAATTTCGTGTAATTCTTGTAACAGTTTAAAACTACTAAATAGTTTTAAGCCTACAATATATAGTTGAATAAAGTCTTCCGGGCAAGTATTTTCTTCTCATATGTATGATAGGCCTATGACTTCGTTTTTAAATATAGTCTCAGAGGGCCTATTTATTCTAAAACAGAGCCGAGGACAGATAATCCGTTCAGAAATATTCTCTGGGAGAGACTGTTTCGGGATCCGGAATACCGGCAACATGTAGTGGCGGTCCCAGACAGTTTTTGTAACCAGGGCGTAGCCCGGTCAGTCATACCAGTAACCAATGCAAAAGGCGAGCTTAAATGGTGACCATATAAGATCGCGCTACCGCACTTGCCATAAATCGCCCCCAGCACAATTATATTTGTCTATAGGCCTATATAGTCAGGAGGTCAGATGGGCGAAGCCAACTGGAAGCTGAACGCTTTTTGACATTTGTAAAGCAAATTTTAACATTTCAGTGAATTAAGTGAATTTATATCTCAGGATATAACAAATATGCCTGAACAAATTCTGGACAGGCAAAAATTCTGGCAGGGCATCGACCAGGGCAAAGGCTTTTTTACCAGTACATTTGCCCTGGCGCGCCCTGGTGTAGCGCCGCCTCTGACCGGCAAACGTCCTTTCTATGATGGGAGTTGAGTCGTTTCGGAGAGCAAATTCTATCGGTGGCCATTCTGTACTTGGTTACCATTTCCCCTCCTGCCCAGGTAAAAAAAACGTGGTACCACAGGGCCCTCTCGCAACGTCAATGCGCACATTAGATTCTGCTTCGTGCGGAGACCGAGGGTTAAGACTAGTTGAATCAAGGCTGCTCGAATCTACCTTAGCTACTTTAAATTTGTCCCCTAAGAAGTTATTAAAAAGGAGGAGATCCAGAATTTAACGACATCTTATTGCAACAAAAGCCGTTGATATCGCCAGAAATTATGGCATGATACAGCCTACACTACAGAGATTGGAGTTTAACGACATTTTACGGCAACAGAGGCCGTGGACGTCGGCAGAAATGTATTTTGCATAATACCAGGCGCGGATTTAGAGGGGGGCGGAGCCGGCGTACGCCCCCCTAAACCTAGTTTTGCGTGATCTAATTTCATATATATATATATATATATATATATATATTTACGGGATTGGATTGGTAGTATTTACGCCCCCCCTAACCAGAAATCCTGGATCCGCCCCTGAATACAGCCTTACTTCTGCCACTACAAAGAATTTTCGACCAACCCACGGGAGGATTAAGTTAAGAGTATGATAGGTGGCGTATTATATAACGTAAGTTGGAATCGTTTTAAAGGTGTCGAAAGAGAACGTTGCATTATCCAGGTCTAACGCCATCTTGTGGATTCCATAAGGCCGTTTACGTGCGTACATGAATCAGAAGCTCTCAGGACCTTGACAATGCCTCACGTACTCGACATAAACCATATTAAGGTTTGTTTCTTTTCTTTGCAATGAAAATTTTGTCATTGAAACGGCTTTCGTTTGAAAAGCGTTTTCAATGGTCTATTACGCTTTGTTTACTATTAACTTGCTTCTGAATCGTTGCATCGATTTCCTTTCGACTGTTTACGACCTATGGCACTTAAATCTCTGCTATTATAACTTGCACAAGATACTAAGCCTGCAGTCAGTATGATACGACGAGAAATACTCAGTGTCGAGTATGCGTGTGTGTGTATTTTTATATAGTTTTGATGGAAAGTGATTTAAAGGTGTCTAATACGTATTGCATTATCTAGATCTTAGCGACATCTTGTGGCTGCTAGGGCTGAATATTACGACGAGCTTACAATCCAGCATAGAAAGTTTAATCGCCGATTGCTCGTGTAGTCTCTCTGTCATAATGAAGATCATCAGAGTCGCCCTCCTTTTTCAAGGCTTCGGACGATCATCAGAGTCGCCCTCCTTTTTTCAAGGCTTCGGACTTCGAGCAATTATGTAGCCTTGCAGACGGGAGCCTCTTCGCAGCGGTACTGCATGACGAGGGCCATGTGCTGAACCATCATCTCCCACCGCTGAGGCCAAAGCACTATTCCATGAGGCCAAGACTGCATGACCGATTAATACCTAGAGCGGAAAATTTAATGAGGAAAACATTTTTGTCGAGAATGCTTTATTTTGTATAAACTGTATGTAAACCAAAGTGCGGTATAGGCAGTTGGTGTTAATAAAGAATATACTTACTTACTTACTTACTTACCTACCTACCTACCTACCTACCTACCTACTTACTTACTTACTTACTTACTTACTTACTTACTTACTTACTTACTTACTTACTTACTTACTTACTTACTTACTTACTTACTTACTTACTTACCACCCGAACAGAAAGCCGTAGTGGAGTTTGAGTCAGTGTGATTGGATTCCTACAGTACTTTAAAGACATCTGATGACGGGAAAGGCTGTTGAAGACGAATGGAAATGTTTTTTGCCTATAGTCGTCACTGTGAAACTTTGTTATTTATGTTAATTTAACATTGGCCTACCCAAGACAATGGGCATTACTGAGCTATATTCCACAATAACGACTTTGTTATTTGTCTAATGCAAGACGCGTCGATTAGGGCTTATATAAAAAATTATAGCAGTCATTGTAAACATTTCAAAGGTGTTTAATGAAAATTCAGTTTCTCTTTTCTGATTATTTAGTTTTTTAAATATCTCCATGACTTTGATGCGTTTGATGTAGTATAATCAGTAGGCCTATTGTTTTTCTACTCTTACAACATTTTTACTCTCTTCTTCCAAATTTTATTATCTTCTTATTATAATTATATTATCTCTTAACTTGTTTACAAATGTGCGGTTCGCTTTTGGTTTTTCAATTAAAGAATATTAATAAAATTTAAAAAAATATTTGCATACGATATCGTAAGTGTAGGCCCTACATGCATGTAAACGTTTTTCTAAAGCGACCGTATGGCCTGGACCTTGCTCATTTTCAATGAATTGATCGGGTGAGATCCATTTATTCATTCATTATTATTATTATCATGTCATGTCATGTCGCCGTCGTCGCTCGAGCTGCGATCGTAGGCAACAGGAATGGGTCAACATTGTCCAGGGTTTCCTATCTCGTATTGCAACCATTAGGCTGGTCCCAGATATAGTCCAATCCATTCTATAATGTTGTCAATCCAGGATACTCTTGGTCTACCGCGGTTGCGAACCCCTTCTAGAAGACCCGTCATCAGGCTGCCTGCGATGTTTTCCTTCGCCTGCTCGGACGTGGTTCAGCACTTCGGCTTTATTATAATTAATATTCTTTATTTGAAAAACAGAAAGCGAACTAACAGAACAGTTGGTGAACAAATTGAGAGAAAATATAAACAGAAGTAATAAGAAGATAATTTTTTTAAAGAGAACATTAAATCACCATCGCTACCCGTTTGAGTGGGCGTTAGCCGTTAGGCCATTTAAAAGTCGACCGTGCTTGCCCGATAGGCCTAGTTAGCCTAAATCTCTAAATAATCGACCATTGAGAGGCTAACCGGGACCTCACACACAGATGCAGTGATCATTACTAGGGTTGGTGTCACCCCCATGGACTTCTTCCCGTAGGCTTAGTTCTTAACCGGAGTAATCGGATCATACAGCATCCTTAGTAGGCCTAATGTTTTTCAATGGTGGAGCTACTATGGGTCTCGGTAGAACATTTGACCAGCCGCCTTTACTCTTATTTATATTTTCCCTCAATTTGTCAAACGCGGGTGTGTTTGATCGGTCGCAGATTATTTCAGAATTTAACGCTCCAAATTTATCAATCCTCCACGCATCTGGACCGTTTATACATTATTTTAGAAATAGCAGAAATTTATGTAGCACCATACTGAAACCGAAGCAGAAAACCTGTACGCTATTTACAGTACGATGAATTTTCCTGGAGAAGCACTGAAAGTGCAGCACTCTTATTCAAGTACAAATAGGCCTACATGTTGATACGATCAGAGTAGGCCTACAGGCGATCTTAATTCTGAAATTAAGTCTAATATTAATAAGCGAGTTCATCTTCGAATTCCGTGATCGACTTTCTTGCTCGGGAATTTGACCACGTTAATTACGAGAAAATCAGAGCGAAACATTTGGATTGTAAATAAATTAATTAACTAAAAGTTTGATCACTATGATAACGTAATCGCACACATCAACTTCAACACCTCTTTTACACATCTACGCTACAGAATATAACCTCAACAGCGGACAATTGTTTGCCTCTGCTTTCTCTTTAAACAATGCTTTAAACAAGGCAAACGAAAATTTGACTAATTACTACTGCAATTAGTGCACTGTTGACTAGGTTTAAGTAATCATGTGTAATTATTTACCGTGTAGGCCTAGATACATATAGGGCCTACGCCAGGACTCGCTTAGATTTTAAGCAGTTTTAGAAGCCGTATCGTGTACTATTATTGGCTAGCTGTGTGGCAAGTTGCTTTGGAATTCACTGCCGAGTTCTAAGCATCCTGTTAGTTCTTTAATGTCATTCGATCAGATCTAAACTTAAGACTTAGGCCTACCTGTCTCAACTTGTTGATCTGTTAGGCTTCAATCGGGCTATGTCCAATGGTTTATGATTCTTGACTAAGATTTAATCTTGATAGTAGTAGTGGGGTCGTCCATAAAGGACGTCCCCCAAAATGACCTACTTTGGACCCCTTCACCCCCTTGTCCGCATGTGGCCTTACCCTCCCCTTCGCGGACGTCCGCGTCAGAGGACGACTGGCTACAAGACTCCTGCGTTGTGGCAGCACGTACTCGCCCACCCATCAACCGTACTTTCCTTTCTGCTGCTTTTGCATACCAAACTCGAATCCACTTTTAAATGGCATCTTAATTTTTTTTACTATTACTCCACAGTTCCTATGCATGCTGATGAAATGGTTATTGAACTGTCTGCAGCACAGGAACATTACTAAGGACAAGCCAATTTAGTACAGACTGTCTGCCATCGGACTGAAGTTGGTGTTTAATGCACCGGTTGTACTAAAAAAAGTTTCAGATTTAGATGCGGACGTCCGCACTAATTATAGCCCCATCCCCTTGTCCGCATTGGGATGACCATTCCTCCCCTCGTTGCGGACGTCCTTTTAAATATGGACGACCCCAGTTCATTCAGCTTAGGCAATTTTATCACCAAGCACTACTGTATCAGTTTTGCAAGAAAGGGGCCATCCATATATTACGTACACAAAAATCCGGGTGTGTTTGATCGGTCGCAGATTATTTCAGAATTTAACGCTCCAAATTTATCAATCCTCCACGCATCTGGACCGTTTATACATTATTTTAGAAATAGCAGAAATTTATGTAGCACCATACTGAAACCGAAGCAGAAAACCTGTACGCTATTTACAGTACGATGAATTTTCCTGGAGAAGCACTGAAAGTACAGCACTCTTTTCAAGTAGCCTACAAATACATGGACGATTAGAGCACAGGCGATCTTAATTCTGAAAATAGCCTAAGTCTAAGCGAGTTCATCTTCGAATTCCAGTCGACTTTCTTCTTCAGAAATTTTTTGACGTTAATTACGAGAAAATCAAAGCGAAAAACATTTGGATTGTAAATAAATTAATTAACTAAAATCTGATCACTATGATAACGTAATCGCACACATCAACTTCAACACCTCTTTTAGATATCTAAACTATAGAATATAACTTCAACCGCGAACAATTGTTTGCAAATACATCTTTCGCTTCATAGTTACTCTAAACCATATTTTAAACAAGGCAAACGAAAATTTAAACTAATTATTTCTGCAACTAGTGCAGTGTTGACTAGGTTTAATTTATCAATTGTAATTATTTCCCGTGTAGGTCTAGAGATACTACAGGGCCTACCACCAGAACTCGCATAGATTCTAAGAAGTTTTAGAAGCCGTGTCGTGTACTATTATTGGCCAGCTGTGCGGTCAGTCGCTTTGGAATTCACTGCCGAGTTCTAAGCATCCTGTTAGTTCTTTAATGTCATTCGATCAGATCTAAACTTAAGACTTAGGCCTACCTGTCCCCCAAAATGACCTACTTTGGACCCCTTCACCTCCTTGTCCGCATGTGGCCTTACCCTCCCCTTCGCGGACGTCCGCATCTGAGGACGACTGGCTACAAGACTCCTGCGTTGTGGCAGCACGTACTCGCCCACCCCATCGACCGTATTTTCCTTTCTGCTGCTTTTGCATACCAAACTCGAACCCACTTTTAAATGGCATCTTAAATTTTTTTACTATTAGGCTACTCCACAGTTCCTATGCATGCTGATGAAATGGTTATTGAACTTTCTGCAACAGAGGAACATTACTAATGACAAACCAATTTAGTACAGACTGTCTGCCATCGGACTGAAGTTGGTGTTTAATGCACCGGTTGTGCTAAAAAAAGTTTCAGATTCAGATGCGGACGTCCGCACTGGTTATAGCCCCATCCCCTTGTCCGCATTGGGATGACCATTCATTCCTCCCCTCCTTGCAGACGTCCTTTTACATATGGACGACCCCAGTTCATTCACTTAGGCAATTTTATCACCAAGCACTACTTTATCAGTTTTGCAAGAAAAGTGAAACCTGTAGACCAGTGCTTCCCAACCTTTTTTCAAACACGGCACACTTTCTAAAAACCAGTCACGAGACGGCACACTGCATTTCTGGTATACTTAGTATATAGTGGTGTAGTGGTTAGCGCGCCAATCGACTGTCAATCGAAAGGTCGGGGGTTCAAATTCTCGCCAGGGCAAAAATTTGGTTACAGAATTCTGTTCCACTTGCACCCCTAGTCAACTCAGCTATGATGAGTACACTGACCGTACACTGTCTGTGGGAGGATGAGATGGCGAGCGAGATAGGCTAACTTGCCACCCGCCGTCATATGGCGAGGCTTAGAAAATGAAATCGCTAACACTTCATGCCCATGGCTGCCTCAGGGCTAGCCTAAGGTACTGATAATAAAATTATAATCAGGAATTATTTCGACGTCACTACTGATAATCAGGAATTGTCAACCGTTCTTTCAAAAACCAGTATGACCGGAACAAATTAATTAAAAGCAGTCTCTAAACCAGAATGAAAAACTATGGCTAATGGGACGGTTGACTTTGCAAAGAATGTGATCAGACGTTTTAAATTATAATAATTTACTCAGTCATAATATGCGCTATCCCACGCTGATAAATTGGTGGAGTCCAGTAGAATTTCTTACCAGACTGATTTAGCTGTATGTGAGCAGGGGATCTACACCTGTGATGCAGTGCATATTTTAACGTCCTATCCCCCCTTGTCCCCCTAGTGGCACAAGGGGGATATGGCTCAATTGTATCAATACGAGCTTGAACAGCGGTTGACAAGCACACTCGTAAGTCATTTCAGCTGACTGTGTTTCGTTTTGATTTGTGTCATTCCTGAAAATGCCTTTTCACACAGGTAAGTATAGTGGAGAAGGGCAGCAGTGTGCCGACAACTTTGGCACCTAATAAGGCGTATTCTTTCTCTATCATAATCCAGAAGTTTTGTTAATTCGTTTCTGCGAACTTAGGTAGCAGTGTTCTGTCAGCTGCAATGTCAATCAGCTGCAGGGCCGGCGCTAGGGTACTTGAGGCCCCCCCCCCCAAGCCTTACTTGAGGCCCCCAATAACTACGAAATATACACTGCAAAAGAGAACGACCGAACGTCGTCTCTTTCACTTGCTATTGAAATCATTGCTAACGATGAAAACAGCCGAGCATGGTGGAACGGTTAAAAATCAAAAATGTTAATTTTAACTAGTTAAAATGTTAATTTTAACCACAGGGTTCTGTTTTAGGCCCTTTGCTGTTTTTTGATATATGTGAATGACATCTCAAACGCCTCTTCATTGCTTCATTTCGTTATGTTTGCTGATGATACTAATGTGTTTATGTCAGATAAATCAATTGATGTACTGGTTAATAAAATTAATGCCGAATTAAGTCTAGTAGGAGAATGGTTTAAAGCCAACAAACTGTCGTTAAATCTCATGAAAACGAATTTCATATTGTTTCATTCACGAAGGAAATGTGTTCCAACTTGCAATCTAAATATCAATATTGATAACCAAAACATAACTAGGGTATCTTCTACTAAATTTTTGGGTGTTCACATTGATGAGCACTTAACATGGAGTGAGCATATAAATGTCATATCTAAAAAGATGTCAAAAAATATTGGTATAATTTCTCGTATTCGGCACCTTCTACCGCAATATATACTTGTGAATTTGTACTACTCCTTAATATACCCTTACATATCGTATTGTAATATCTCCTGGGCTTCCACGTATCATACTCGCTTAACAACTCTTAAAACTCTGCAGAAGCGAGCCATTCGGACTATATGTAATTTACCCTTTAGAGCTACAACTCTGCCGTTATTTCTTAGTTTGAGAATATTGCCTTTTGAATGCATAAATAAGTTGCAAGTTGGATTATTTATGTTCAGATTTCAATCGAATCTACTGCCTGTGAATTTTAAAAATTGTTTTTGTAAAAATTCTGACGTACACAATCATTACACGCGATCGCTCAACAAGTACCATCAACGTAGTGTCCACACTACTGTTAAGCAGCATAGCATCAAAGTCTGTGGCCCGATACTCTGGAATTCATTGCCTATTGAAGTTACTGGTATACCTACTATGCATCAATTTAAACAAAAACTGAAACTCTATCTCTTGGATGCACTCACATGACTGCATTAGGCCTAGGCCTATGTGTTTATTTACACAGGCACTGTTGTTTGTTTGTTTTTGTTTGTTTGTTTTTTTTCATCTCTTTGTAACTAATGACAATTGATCTGTATACCTTAGTTGGAATCCATGTGTACTGGTAGTTAAGTTCTTTAGTTAAGAGTTCTATCATTGTTTCTTTTACTTGCTGATCATATAACTTGATCGATGTTACCGTTAAAAGTATTGATTGTGCTGACATTTACTTGTATTACGATAAATGTTAACTAGGTGGCCCTGTTAAGCGGGATCAAGATCCCTTTTGGGTCTCCTCTTGTTGCCAAAGTTCAAACTTTTTTATGTTGTATTTTCCTTGTACTTCAAATGGCTTCAATAAAAGGATTGATTGATTGATTGATAGTTTCAACGTGTTGAAACTGCGCTCAGCACTAGCTACCTTTACTGGGTGCTTAGAAGAATCCTTAGTGCAATATATCTCAGATTTGGGGAAAAGTCAGGAAATTCATTCACATAAAGGTAGACCCTACTGTAGAAAGTCTCGCGCTGTTGTCAGCTGACTGTCTCTACAAATAACTGCAATAAAACGTGAAAGCTCCACTAGAAGTTCATTTGTTTCTACGTCTCTCATCTTGTCGTAGAAGTAAACAGAATTTTTTTGCAGTTGATCTGTGTCGTGCATTTTGATGAGTGTGTTGGAATGACAGAGAACCCCAAAAATGCTGTTCCAATCCTTGACCTGCTGAACCGTGACTGAACTGACACCAGCGCCTGATACAGAAGTTTGCAGAAAAAAATCTGCTTTAAATCGTTGTTCGGGTGTAAATTTATCCATTTCGTCTGCATATTCGATCGTAGTCAAAATGGGCTTTTCTACGCTGATTTCTCGTTTCAGGGAAAGTGTTGTGCACCTCCAAGTATATCTTCTACAATCTCCCGTGCACTTGTAGTAGCAGATTTGGGGGCCCTAGGCGCACACCTAGTGTGCCTATTCGAAAACGCGCCTCGGCCCACTGCTTGTCCAGATTAAGATATTCAGAATGAGTTGATCGATTTGGTTGCTGAGGAGATTCAAGACACCAACATGGAAGCATTGCAACACGCAAAATACTTTTCCACAATTCTGGACTGTACTCCTGGCATTTCACATGAAGAGTAAATGACAGTTTTCTTAAGATTTGTCCTGTGTATACCTAGAGAAGGCATACGGATAAGAGAAGCTTTTTGGGTATTTAGTTGTGAGTTACACGACTGGCCAATCCGCCAAGGATGGGCGGAATCATTCCTTTAGTGGAAGCAAAAGCACTAAGCCTAATGATTGAAGACTGTCGGGGTCAAGCGTATGAAAGGTCGCAACACAGAGTCGCGATTTGGGGCCCCAGGCGCGCGCCTAGGGCCCCCAAATCTTGGAGGGCCCCAAACAAATGAAAATAGTTTTGTTCAGTTATAAAAATAAAATTTTTCAATTATTTTAAATATAACCCATTTTCCTTTTTTTCACATTTTTAGCATTCACTTAAACGTATATTATTGTAATTTATAATTGTTTCGTTCATTTGGGCTAATAATTTTTCTGTGCAATTGTGAACAATAACATTAAGTTCATGAGAAGGCCCCAAAAAAGTTTCTGCCTAGGGCCTCGTTTTCTGTAAACGCGCCTCTGGTCGTGGGTTTCAGAAACAGTCGCACATAGGCGTTATGACCAGCTAAATTTGGAGGCCCCTTACAAACTTGAGGCCCCCCAACCGGGGGGTTCGGGGGGCCTTAGCGCCGGCTCTGATTCAGCTGTTCCTTTTCTGCAATCTGTAGTTGATGATGAAATGGGTTTCTGGCCAAGTCTTTGTCAGAGACATCTAAACTTGGAAATGATATTGTAACTTGTCTTCCAAATCTGATAAATGCTCAATAACAATGTCATATATATACATAACACAACTGCATCTGGATCAACTTCAACTGCGCGATGAAACATAGAAATTGAATTTGAAAATACGATGATGCAAAGATGAGTAATAATGAAGCTTACTAACGATGATTTCATAGACATAGAGTAAAGAAGTAACTTAGTTCATTGAATAGTTAATAGTAACACACAGTGGTCTATATGCAGACTCACCTACAGAGGCGTCTATCCTCCCCGAAGTCATTGGAGCAACTTCCCCTCCCATCCCTGCTCTTCCCCCTTCCCCTTCCTTCCCCTATCCCCCCAATTATGATGGCACATACACTGACAGATCCCCTCCTTATTTTTTGGATGGAGCATTTGCTCCAAGGTTTCTATGGTGTAGAGTGGGGCATATTTTAACGGATTTGGACTACTGGGACAAAGTTGGCCACGACAATGCATTTTAGAGAATTTGCTGCCAAATAGAGCCTGTTTTACCCACTTTACCTTGGGACAAAACTACTGGGACAAATCTTAAAACTACTGGGACATTTGTCCCACTAGTTATAGGGCCTATAGTTAAAATATGCACTGCTCACAGGTGTAGACCCCCTGCTCACATACAGCTAAATCAGTCTGATAAGAAATTATACTGGACTCCACCAGTTTATCAGCGTGGGATAGCGCATATTATGACTGAGTAAATTATTATAATTTAAAACGTCTGATTTCCGACATTCGGCCACGGCACACTTCTATCGCGCTCGCGGCACACTTGTGTGCCGCGGCCCATAGGTTGGGAAGCACTGCTGTAGACTATATGCACATCAAAGCATCTTCTTAAAAAAAGAACGGATTTAAATTACTGTAAGACGAAATTAAGAGAGGAGACATAAAAGAGATGCAGTGAAGCTGGTCCGAAAGCTACACACAAATCTCTCGACAGCTATAACACGCTCAACACCTTGTGACAACGGCTGTTGCTACTGATGCGGACATGCCTTAATACACCCTCTAGTTCAATGCAACATCTACACATAATCGCAATATCCAAACTTCTAAAGCGCCACTCAAATGCCGAGCACAGGGCACCAGCTTATTCAAGTGCACTGCGTCAAGTCAGAGGGGGTTTCCAAAGAGTAGTCGAAAGGATGTCCCAGAGGGTTCAGATCAAGCAAGGAGGCAGAGCAGCTAGTATCCCATCCAAAGGAAAGATATTCAAAGCAACAGGACTGTGGCTGTTAACAAGTACCAGATTTCTATGGTCTTCCACAAAAGGTGACCAAAGTGCAAACTAAGTTTACTGGCAACATTAACTGAATCTAACAAAGCTAGTGTCAAGCAATTCTAACCTTGCAAAGCAGTGGCACACATCAACAGTCATATCACAAGCACAAAATCACCGAAACAAGAAAGCAAGTATATTTAATTCAGCACACTCACTCTTCATAAACTCCGACAGATAACTTCCCGTCAAACTACAGAAAACATTTTTAGTAGTTTAACACCTCAAGCTTCGCATTACTATTACGTATACAGTCGAGTAAAAAAAACGACAATTCAGGAAATGAAACAAATTATTTGAGACATACTATACAATCTCTCAAAAATCCAGTCCTCTGAAGGCAGTGACATTGTGGTTTTTATCACTGCTGTTATTATTAATATTATAGCTTCTAACTTCTCATTTCCAGGCAATTCAAATAAAGTTTAAATTAATTTAAATATAAGATCTATTCTTCAATAAACTTTATTTCCCCTCATTACTTTGATAAACTATACAGCAGTATATACGCACTGGCAACGCGAATTTTTCAAATAAACTAGCTAGTTACAAATTTACTAATTTATATAACATTTGTAAAATTGATACTGACAGAAATTAGATATTCCGATAAATCGTCAAATCTCCGACATCTCTCGCAGAGATGAACAACTATATTTGGTCTCCGTGAAATGAAGATTAGAAGTTCGCCGACTGCGATCAGCATCGGTTACAAGTCAATATTTCTACGACGCCAAAAAGGCAGTTGTTACGAGGCGACGACTTTGCCTGAGTCAACTTTTCCCTTGTAGTGCGTCTTGCCATGCGTGAAGGGCAAGTATCTGTACTTGATCATGTGCTGTAAGAAACATGGCAAGAAAAGTCAGGAACATGTGAATGCAGACATGACCATTGAACACTAACTACACTCATCAACCTAGTCAATGGCCATTGCGTTCAGTGGCCCGCGGAGACCTTTTGGTCATGCATTTCCGCATGACCATACAGGCACATCGTGCCTTCTCATGCAGGAACAGTCTACCATTGAACTTATGAACTATTTTGTCAGAGACAACACAAGAAACATATTTTCAAGCCATATTAAGACACAACTCTTTCGATCTATAATTGACTGCCGTGCGAGGTTCTAAAATGCTTTTCACAAATAGCCACATACATACATACAGACATACCACTAATAAAATTATGAGGTACTGAACTCGTTAAACTTTGGAACTCCCACATTCTGCAGCAAGTTCCAAGACTCTGTTCTTTGCTTCCTGTCACTTTTGTAGTTTTACTCAGGGTGAAACTTATGTATCTGTACATATCTGGACTTTATAGAACTTGTGCATGTTAGGAACCCAACAAACTTTAACACTCATCAACATGCTTATAAACTTTAACACTCATCAACATGCTTATAAACTTTAACACTCATCAACATGCTTATAAACTTTAACACTCATCAACATGCTTATAAACTTTAACACTCATCAACATGCTTATAAACTTTAACACTCATCAACATGCTTATAAACTTTAACACTCATCAACATGCTTATAAACTTTAACACTCATCAACATGCTTATAATTTGCCACAGTCTCATTTCTGGTTTCTCTATCTTGACTTGGCTTCCAAAAGGATTGATTTTTCATTGAAAGTAAACATACATATACCACACAGACTGATCTTCTGGATATTGACCCGATTACGGCTTGGTTTTGGCATGCTATCAATTGATACCTTGTGCATTAGAAACCGTTGCAATAGAAGTTACTAATTACAATTACCGAATCACAGTTACAGACTAGATATTGGACTTTTTCTGAACCAAAACACATAAAAGATTTTGCACTAACTCTGCCAATGCCATTTCCTGATCGTGCCAGTCCGAAACCTCAACAAAGGACGTAGACAATGCTAATCATTAATCTTTTGTCACAGTGTTGTTAAACAGTAACTAACCGACCCGAATTCCACAAAGAATGAACATAAATTTGCAAAGTTTGGCAAGTATAACTTAGAGAATACTGTTGTCACGCGATCTCTCACCCGTATTTGCTTCTTCATCGTAACCCCAAACAGTATGATGAAATACATGACGAGAATTGGCCAGAAAACTGGAATATTGAAGAACTCGAAGAAAGTACACGTAAGACCGATGAGTAGCGCCTTAAACGTACTGTACCTGGAATCAAAACAATGGTCAATTAATGGACAACAGGCTACAACTCTTATTATTCTGATTATTATTGTTATAACAAAAATGGAATAGTGCTGTGGTCACGCTTTACAGGTTCATTTTATATATATATATATATAGTAATAATAATAATAATTATATTCTTTATTATTTCAAACCGACAGACGCAGTAAGATTACATTGAAACACGAAAGTACAATCAATATCTTAATTAAACACACGTTTTGGCAGCCATGCAAGGCACCGCCCTAGAGGGGGGTTATGGGAGTCTATCCGCGTACCTTATGCTCTCCTGGCCACGAGTGTTACCACTACTCTATACCCCCTCCATGGCTTCATGGAGAGTAAGTATGTACTGATATGCGTATACAGTATGTATGTACTGTATGTTTGTGAAATAATATAATTGTGTTTGTAGACAAGCTCACCGACAAACCGCAGTAACATTGAAACATATGACAATATAATTATGAAGATCCTATTGAACACATGTCTTGGCAGCCTGTTAGACGCCCGCTCATTTTACAGCTGTCCCCTAGGGAATGGAAGGCTGGGTCGACCAATAGGGAGCTTACGGGTATCGAACTGCGTCTTATGTTCTTCGATCTTATGTTCTTTGATCTTATGTTCTTTGATCTTATGTTCTTTGATCTTATGTTCTTTGATCTTATGTTCTTTGGGCAAGAGTGCTACCATTCATCTATCCCCCTCCCCTGTGTCTGTCAATAGATGGGAATGGGTATAAAGTGTTAGCGACATCATTTTCTTAGCCTCGGCATATGATGGCGGGTGGCCAGTCCTCTCCCTCGACATCTCATCTTCCCACCGTCATTGTACTCATTAAAGCTGATTTGGCTAGGGGATACAGGTGGATTCGAAATCTCAAACAAATGTCTCCTCTGGCAGGGATGCAAGGAAACTTGCATGATAAATAGAAGAGTTCTCACCAGAACTTGAGCTCTGGCAATTGTCGCATAAATGGACGGAATTCCTCGTTGGCTTTTGTCGGCAACGAGAGGCCATCTTCTGTCAAATAACAGAACAAAATGTAAAACTGTGTGAAACAAACTCCTATCTAAACCTTTTTCATGTTCATTAGGGTGTTTTTATGATGCACATGATTTTTTTAACTCAAAGATCTTTTAACGGCCAGGTAGAATTATCATGCCAATTAGCGTATAAACGCCATATCCGAAATTATATCGCGATAGCTGAACATTTAGGACTGGCGCAAGGCGACCGAAATTAGGAACCCGGTGACCTGTCTCGGTTTGGCCAAAATTTTAGACGTTACGATGTCTGTTCTTCGTGTTTTCGATCTTCAACATAATTATAGTAATTAATTAAGCTATTGTGGTTTTCTAGAGGAGACACCTGGTGCTACATCAATAGCATGGTATTTAACGCGAGTGGCTGTCTCCCTTGGTAAGAGTATGTGTTTGATCCCCGAATGAGTGTGTGCCAATCATGCCAATAATGTCGTGGTTTCCGATCGGAGCAATCTGTCTACAACAATAATTCCCTCGCCCATGACGATATCGTGCAAGCATGGCGGTAGCGATGGAGGTTTCTCTGTTGGCAACATCATCTGAGGAAGAGGCGTCATCAAATAGCTGAGAAAGAGAACCAGAACCTTCAACGTCAGCTGGACCACAAAGCGGCGAAGGGGAACAATCTCTGTAGTTAGTTACTCGTGATGTTGCAGCAGCTCTAGATCGTACCAAAACCAGCAGCAGGAATGCCTCTCACATTTTCTCTGCTCTCGCTGCATCCAATCTATATGCAGCACCAGCTGGTGAGCTGATCATCAGTCCTTCTGCTATCCATCGAGCAAGGAAGGATAACCGTGCAGCCCTAGCAGCTGAGATTCGTGAATCTTTCGATCCGAAGGTTCCCCTTACTATCCACTGGGACGGCAAGATCATGCCAGATTTTACAGAAACTGGACGAGTGTGCGTTGATCGTCTTCCAATAATGGTATCTGGTAAGGATGTGACCAAACTATTGGCCATCCCCAAACTCCAATCCGGGACTGCTGCCTTCATGGCAGATGCGTGTTTGGCCGAGATCAGAAGACGGAATCGTGGCCATGTGTTTCGACACAACGGCGAGTAACACGGGTTGCAAGGGCGGCGTATGCATCAAGCTGGAAAAGGGAATTAGGAAAAGACCTCTTGAACCTTGCCTGTCGACATCAAGTTTCTGAAATTGTTCTGGAAAAGGTATTTTCACTGCATGATTCTGTAAGGTCTCCAAAATTGGAACTCTTCAGTCATTTCCGTGACTTCTGGCCGCAAATCGATCAGACCAAATATCGCACAGCAATGGAAGATAAAGACGCAGCACAAAGAGTCAAAGAAATTCGAGAGAATGTCATCACCTTCGCACTGCAGCAACTGAATGCTGAATACCACAGAGACGACTACGAAGAGCTACTAGAACTAACAGTCATTTTCCTAGGAGGAATTCCACCGAAAGTTAAAAAAAGTTCAGTACCCAGGGGCATTTCACCGCGCGAGTTGGATGGCACGTGCGGTTTATGCAATCAAGATGTGGCTTTTCAGAGAGCAGTTTCCCATTCAACAACACCAGCGGGCATCTCGACAATCTTACCGTCAAAAGATGTGGAATCATCTACTTCGAGTTTCACTTTCTGTGACCACAACCTACGTGGAGTACTGGCTCACCTGTACATCACCCAATGAAGCCCCAAGGAACGACCTTCAATTCTTGAAGGCAATCCATACTTACCCAGACAAGGAAGTCTCACAGGTCGCCCTAACAGCATTTTCCCGACACCTTTGGTATTTGTCGGAGAACTTGGTTGGCCTCAGCCTTTTTGACCATTCAGTCACCCTCGACGAAAAACAGCGCATGGTCTATAACATGCGCAACAATCAGGGATCCGACGAACCTCCAAAGAGGCTTCCTCCCATACAAGATCCATCTACAAAAGCGCTATCCGATTTTTTTACCACATCTACCATCAAACTTTTCCAGCTCCTCAAATTCGATTACGCTTTTCTTGATCGAGATCCACAACAATGACGAGCGATTTAGCGGAGAGAGGAGTAGCTCTAATGCAGTCCTTCAATGAAGCCCTGGTTCGAAATGAGGAAGAGAAACAATTTGTTCTTCAAATGGTTGAATACCATCGAAATAGATTCCCAAAAGCACTAAAGGGACTAAGTAATGACAAATAACTGAAGGTTCTTGGTTTGCTTTTGCCTTATTTTTTATGTTTAAGTGTTGAAATTGTTTGGATCTTCGAGAATTACAATGTATGACATTGTTTTCTAAGTGGTAATTTTTCCCGGGCTTTGCGCCAGTTCTAAATCTCTTTTGATTTTCATCTAATTTGGCAAATGTTAATGTTTCTCAAGGTGGAACACAAAAACAACCTGGCCGATATTAATTTTGAAACTTCAAATTATAGACACACCCTAATGTTCATCTATGGTTAAAAATCACAGATTTTGGCAAGCAGAGTAAATCATTCCCCAAGATTTGTTCTCAGGACGAAGTGTGGGTCACCTACACAGAAATACGATGAAGAAATTTACAGCAATCACACAATTGCGTAATTAATAATTAAATGCTAGATATTTAATGGCAATCACACAAAAAGTTTAATTAATAATAAAATGCCAATCACACACAAAAATTTAATTAATAATTAAGTGCCAGACATTTAATTTAAAAGAACAAAATTTAATCAAGCATGGTTTAACAGATTAATTAGAATTGAAACAATCTTAAATGTTATCACACAAAAGTTTAGCATTTAAAATGCCAGACATTCAATGGTAATCACAAAATATTAATTAAAAATTAAACACACAACAATTAATGGTAATCACAGTTTATTAATTAAATGCCAGAATTTTAATTTGTTGCTCTTGACCAATCAATAAACTTCTATTACCTCTGCAAACTTCTATTGCCTTATATTAACTTCTGTAAACTTCAGTAATTTACCTTCTATTAACTTCTACAAACTTCTATTACCTTCTGTTAACTTAGAACTATAAACTTCTATTACCTTCTACTAACTTCCATTACCTTCTATAAACATCTATTAATTTATATTAACTTCTATTAACTCATAATACCTTCTATAATCATCTATTAACTCACCTTCGTAGTCTTGCATGGCTGGATCGATCTTAGGCGTAAGGAAGGCTATGAACTGATTCAGTATGTAAATTGCGATGGCGTACGTGACAATGTACCAACCCTTTCAACAGAACATCGCAACACAGCATTTGGTCACTGAAACCCCTTTTGTAGCACAACCCTATATAATCCTCTGATCACAATTACACTCATCCAGGCCCTTAGCCAGCCACCCGTCCAATTACAATTGATTACAATTACAACTGATTACAATTACAACTGATTACAATTACAATTGATCACAATTACAACTCTTGGGACCCACATCAAGCAAAACATTCACTGTCATTATCACAAGATAAAACGAGACAAGGCTGTATGTGCTAACAGTGCTTCTTATATGGTCTAAGTGGTGTCAATAGCTTCGCTTGATGAACTTTAACAACCTTTAAGCTAGACAATCATCCTCATCATCCTCACCATCAGTCTCCTCTTCATCCTCATCCAGGCCCTTAGCCAGCCACCCGTCCAGCCGTCCTTTGGACGGCTGAAAATCATTTTGGACGGCCATAAATTGTGCATGGACACAACGTCCTAAATGTGATAGGCTGTAATGTATAATCCATTCCCTTCATCTGTGTAATGATGTTCCTTTTCCCACACAAGATACACTTCTCTAGCAGCTATATATGATCTAGGATATGTGTAATTAAGTGCCAATTAGATGAGGTTGTTTCATGATAATTGGTAACTGATTTGACTACATAAATACCTAGACCTTATGAATAATTATAGGGGTTTGGATAGATAACAACTAACGTCTGTTCCCTAGGCTATAATAATCAAATAAGGGAATTAAAAATTACAATCTGAAGTCAACAGATTGTTGTTTGTATCATTGTATATAAAACAAAACTGTTACAATTGTGATCAAATCCAAGTCATTCAGTGTAGGTGCACTGCAGACTTTTGCAGTCGAACTCGTACGGTCGCGGCATCGGGCGGACGCGACTTCGTACGCTCACAGCATCGGGTGGTCACGATTTTGAATGCTTAAAATTGGACGCCCTACTCTTTATTTCTGGCTAAGGGCCTGTCCTCATCATAAGGTTTATTGAGCACAAATTACCATAGCCTGACACATGACACACTGAGGCTGTGTTACTTGTGTAAGTTAAAAATGTCTGCTTAATAACAATAATTAATAATATCAAGTACAGTTGTTTAATAATAATCGTAAAAGAATTGGACTGGGACCATTTTTAGGGCCTTGCCATTTCAACCATGCATTGGGCCCCAGGTCCAACCTGGCCCATAACACATTAATAACGAGTTGCATTGGTTTCCCAGTTCCTTTTAGTGCACTCTCATCGATAAAGTGTTAAAATGCCTATTTAGAATATTCGTTTACGGAAGTATAATTAATTCCTTTATGCCTATGAGGTCCCGCACACTGAAACCAGAGGGGCTCTGTGCCATGACAAACAGCACAATAATAATAATTATATTCTTTATTATTTCAAACCGACAGACGCAGTAAGATTACATTGAAACATCAAAGTACAACCAATAGCTTAATTAAACACACGGTTTGGCAGCCATGTAAGGCGCCGCCCCAGAGGGGGTCACGGGAGTCGATCCGCGTACCTTATGCTCTCCTGGCCATGAGTGTTACCACTACTATATCCCCCTCCCCACTCCACCACTGTCATACAATCAAAGGATTGTTATTTCATGTTGCTTTGTTGAGCAGTTTCCAGATTAGGCTAAATAACGTTAGACTTACTCGAAGGATGACAAGACTTCGTATGGCGTAAATCGCCATGACGAGAAACCAAACGACCCATCGGGGGATCGTGTGAGGTGTCGCCCTATCTAAGTAGTACTGCTGTTTCTGAGAAGCAATATCATAGAACAAAACACAGAAACTCAATCAAGCAGGTTCAACAGATTAATTAGAATTTAAACAATCTTACGTTGAAATATTAAACTTGCATGTAAAAATTACCTCTGCATTTTTTTAAATTTATTTAGGACTTAACAAATTAATATAGTGTCTAGAAAGTTAATCTCAGGTTTTAAAAATTAACTTTACATTTTTTTATTTATTTAGGATTTAACAAATTAATATAGTGTCTAGACGTTAATCTTCAGGTTTTAAAAAATAACTTTACATTTTTAAAATTTATTTAGGATTTAACAAATTAATATAGTGTCTAGAAAGTTAATCTCAGGTTTTAAAAATTAACCCGGGTTTTATCACATTCATCTGATCTGGGGTTTGTAAATTTAGTCTAGGGTTTAAACGATTAAATTACAGACCAGGTCTGCATTTCAAGCAGGTTTTGACAGATTAAGCCCTTCATGCAAAGCACATGTAAATCTGTCATATGTTGGTGTATGTTTTTCTATACATTGGAAGGAGCGCAACACCAAATACACAGTCTTCCACAATATTCTAAGTTTAAGTCTCCTTGGTCCTGGGTCGTGGCACCCTTTTGGTCGGCTGCTCATGGACTCCTGACTGTCCCTCATATGCATACTGCTACTGTTCACTCCAAAAGCTTTGCCTATGTTGGGCCCACGAGCTAGAATTGCCTTTCTTGAGCACTGAGCACTGCTGCTCGAGCTCCACAGTTTGTCCCTTCCAGTTTCACAAAGTGCCTGGTCTGTATTATTTGACAGTAATTTCACTGCTTTGGGAGTTTTTCTTGAGGTGGCGATTTATATGTCAGACTACAATTACAAATTACAATCCTTCAATCCCATGATTATGTCGCTTGGGTCTAATACTGGAAAAGATCAGTCACAAACACCTCAACTTGGAACTACAGAAGCTAATCAAATCAACAACTCTGTTGGTAAAGACAGCGCTTCTCAAACGTTCTGATGTTCTGGACGGTAATTGTTTTACCAGAAAACGGTAATGGTTTGAACATCCTTACCGCGGACAGATGCTTTTCAACATCAGCTTAAATATATGACATGTCAGATTAAAATTTAGATTTTCTAATATTGTCACTCTTTATTACAACTAAGCTTTTGTTACTGTTTCATGTTTAAAACTGTTTATTATGTAAGTTAACATCAAAAACATTTTGCATACAATGCATAATGAATACAAGTTAATATTATGTTTATTTTATATTTGAGTATGATCAAAATTTTGATTCTGCATATCATTCCGCACTCCGGTGACCCATCACTCATGGACCAGTAACAGGTCGTGAACCACAGTGAAAATAGCACTGGTTTTCGAAACAATCATTTTAGAGAAGGTTAGCTTTGGTAAGTAACTCACAATGCAGTAGGTTCTGTAAGCGCGAACCAGAAAACTACTTTCTGCAGACGTTTCTGAAGAACTGTTATTTGCCATTGTTCCGGATGATCATTCTGTAAAACATGAAAAACCGCAAACATACCAAAGTGAGATATTTTACAGATTATTCATGGCACACTAAGGCGTTTATCTAAAGAGTTGCTATAGAAACGTCCAGGATTTGCATTATGCGATATTTAATAAATTAGAAATTTACATCTTATTACAGTCATGTTTATATGTCATAAGCCCAAAGTTTGTTCACATATCTGTCTTCATTCAGGACACTCTCCACTGGTTTCCTATGCCCCAGCGCATCTAGTTCAAAATTTTAACTCTTATACGCAACTGTTTGGTCGGGTAGCTCCTTCATACCTCAAGACCTTCTGTACTCGTATTCTTCACTCCCTGGTCGCTCTAGGTGCCAAAAGCAAGCGTCATCACTTGTTTCCACAATCCCCGATCCTGGACGCTGCTATTTTCAGGCTGTGTAGATCATGTTTGCACCAATCCTTGATATCATCCGTCCATTCCCTATTAGGTCTTCCTCATCACCAATTTCCATCCATAATTCCCATCATCACACTTTTTTACATATATACTGGCGTCCCCATTCTACATCATAAGCTGGCTTACCCACATGTATAATAATAATAATAATAATAATAATAATAATAATAATAATAATAATAATAATAATAATAATAATAATAATCGTTTATTAATTCAAACTGACAAGCACGCAGTAAGATTACATGATACAGTAGCAACAGATGATAACAAGTTTAACAGGAGTCGAATTTAACTGTGTGGCAGCTATGCGAGGCGCCCATCTGTCCTACTGTTCATTTTACAGTCGCCCCTATGGAGTGCAAGGCTGAGTCAACCTGATGGGGCTAGCGGATATCGAACCCGCGTCCTTCTGATCATCGTGCCAGCGTATTACCATTCAACTATCTCCCCACGATGACTTACACAACTCACGCCACTCCGCAGAGCTTAGAAGGGTATTATTATTGCAAGTACAATCCATCACAATGACACTGTCAACTTCGCCGATCACAATGATAAACAGAGACCACAAACCATTCAAAAATTTCCGAAATAATTCGAAATTAATGTTGAAATAACACAAAATAGTAAATCTAATTAAAACACCGTACCGGAAGTGACAACGTATGTCGCAGATTACTAATCATTGTGTAGGTTTAAATGGCGAACTTAGCGTCACCTAAACATTGACTACACATTGTACACAAGGGGAGTATGTGCAAATATTCTAAAATCGTAAATAATTTACTAATAGGCCTAATTCAACATTGCTTAAAATTGCCTTATACTGTATCGAGCTTACTAACCGAAACCGGCTTAACATTTATAAAGCGCCACGTTTGATAACATTTTGAAGTGTTGGCTTTTGGCTTACGTTTAGAAAGTCACTTACTTACTGCTCGGATTTTAATTTTAGACGTGATGCAATATAACTCCATATCGCTGCTTTTTCCAATTTTTATTACGAAAATCTGGAACTAAGTTGTTCCTTAATTTTTACGATTTAACAAGTGAAATGCTTGTTAAACGTTTGCCCAGCTTCAATATCTACACTCCTGAACTTTGTGAGGTTGGCATGCATTAATTACAGCCGTATTGTATTGTAAATGCCCTGCTCTTAAGAACATTCCTGTTTTTATTCCGAAGCCACTAGGTCATCTTGGTGGATATCTGTCTGTATAAATAAGGCAGACATGTTTTGCATTGTAT
The DNA here is from genome assembly GCA_963556255.1 of Allolobophora icterica. NCBI lineage: Eukaryota > Metazoa > Annelida > Clitellata > Crassiclitellata > Lumbricidae > Allolobophora > Allolobophora icterica. The sequence continues at coordinate 2,082,063 of OY744606.1, read as the reverse complement.
TGTAAATGGGCATTTATAAAGCGCCTCTCGCGGTAGGCTATAGACCATTCAGAGGCGCTCCCTGTTCGCGAGACCCCAGAAAAAGCAGGATTTCAGATGTGAAAAGGAAGAAGCAACGCTACCAGAGAGAATGGTGGTGCGGACAGAAGGAGGAAGTCGGTTCCAAAGTGAGGGACCTATATGCAGGCAAAGGACCTGGATTGAGTCATCATAGGCGTAATTTGTGGGGGGTAAGAGGGGAACCCGTACCCCACTTTTTGAACAAGTTTAATCAATAGGGCCTATTTTATTATTTCGCCTTCCCAGGGATCACAGCCTCCGCCTTGCTTTGTGTATGTAAGATATTGGTACCCCCCACTTTGTAGACCAAAGTTACGCCCCTGTGAGCCATAGTAGGGTCTAGTCCTGACGCGAGCAACTATAAGAAGTCAAGACGATCAGAAGTTCGGAGAGGACGCAGCGAAGCAGCAGAATGAGACCGTAGAAGTTGATCACGCAAGTACTGTGGAGCAAGACCTAATTGAGACTTAAGCACAAGAATAAGCACTTTGAATTGTATACGGGCAGAGAGAGGAAGCCAAAGGAGTTGTTCAACCATGAAGGTGGAGATATGAGAGAACCGAGGGAGACGGGCAATGAGTCTAGCAACCGCATTGAGTACGGACTGGAGAGGATAAAGACGGATCTTGGGAAGGCCAATAAGGAGAGAATTGCAATAGTCAATTCGATGTTTGGGCCTATTATTGGACTTCATCATGGGCTTGACCTCCCCGGATTCTGACCTGGCACCGGAACGGATAAAAAACCTTGCTATTGCGCTCTGATTTGATATAGGCCCTATCGTCGGTGATTGAGCTGGTCTCCCTGACGTGGCTTTTGTGTGGCGCTGAAAAATTTCGAAGATTTTCAGTTAGGTCTACATTTCAGTGCTTTCTCTGTCTATCTGTGTCTGCTGCCTGTCTGACTCACTGTCTGTGTCTCTGGCTGTCTGTCTATCTGTCTGTCTGCGTCTCAGTCTGTCTGTCTCGCTCTCTCTCGCTCTCTGTCTGTCTCTCTGTGTCTGTCTGTCCATCTGTCTGTCTATCTCTGTCTGTCTGTCTCTCTATCTCTCTCTCAGTCTGTCTGTCTGTCTGTCTGTCTGTCTGTCTCTCTCTCTCTTGGCTCTATGTTTGCAACGGATTAATCCAGAGGCTTCAACCTATGGAACCCATCTATTTACCCATATATATATATATATATATATATATATATATATATATATATATATATATATATATATATATATATATATATATATATATATATATATATATATATATATATATATACATATATATATATATATATACACATATATATATATATATGTGTGTGTGTGTGTATACACACACACACACACATATATATACACAATAGATTAGAATAGAGATGATATATTATATATTAACGTGTTTATACATAGGCCTACATAATGACGTCTTTATTCAGATAGACAAAGAAACGTGCGTCTGGTTTACACAAGGGGTCGTTACTTAATACAGGTACGCCACCTGAGACTGTATACCCTACTGCAGATGTCGCTGTAGCAATGGGATGTGGTCTCCGTAAACACCGGGTCTGTTCGAGCTTCGTCTATACCTATCTCTGTGGCTTTTGTGTGGCGCTGAAAAATTTCGAAGATTTTCAGTTAGGTCTACATTTCAGTGCTTTCTCTGTCTATCTGTGTCTGCTGCCTGTCTGACTCACTGTCTGTGTCTCTGGCTGTCTGTCTATCTGTCTGTCTGCGTCTCAGTCTGTCTGTCTCGCTCTCTCTCGCTCTCTGTCTGTCTCTCTGTGTCTGTCTGTCCATCTGTCTGTCTATCTCTGTCTGTCTGTCTCTCTATCTCTCTCTCAGTCTGTCTGTCTGTCTGTCTGTCTGTCTGTCTCTCTCTCTCTCTTGGCTCTATGTTTGCAACGGATTAATCCAGAGGCTTCAACCTATGGAACCCATCTATTTACCCATATATATATATATATATATATATATATATATATATATATATATATATATATATATATATATATATATATATATATATATATATATACATATATATATATATATATATACACATATATATATATATATATGTGTGTGTGTGTATACACACACACACACATATATATACACAATAGATTAGAATAGAGATGATATATTATATATTAACGTGTTTATACATAGGCCTACAGACATTATTTGGTTTTTCTCATTTTTTTTCTCATTATTTGGTTCCTGCCTCCCTAATTCTGCATCCACCCTCCGGTTGCTTCTCTGGCTCACCGCTCCTTCCCTCTATCCTCCTTCACATCTCCTCCATCCTCCCTCCCTGCCGGTCTCCACCACTCCCTGCCGCAGTCACTCCCTATCCTACCTATCGTCTGCTGCTTTCCGGGCACAGCCGGCCCTTGTCTGTCTTTCTCGGCAACGCAAGCCCTTCCCCGTGGGATGAGCAGACTCAGCCAGCAAGTCCTACGCCTTGGTTGGCCCACGGGCGAAAGTACACGGCGTGCAGGCCACTCCTTTACGAGGGGCGACCTATGACTCCCGACTGCGCCAAGCACTCTAATTTTAAAATGCAGGCTCCGGTTCCAGAAGCCACATCATCACCATCTTCAAGAGCATCGGTAACAGAAAAGCAACGCACCAGCTGTAGCACCAGAGCCAGTCTCAGCAACAGTAACATCTCAGGAACATCTGGTCTACACAAACCCCGATTAAGTAAACGAAGCTGCCAGAAAGACGAGGCTCTGGCTAGGGGATTATTTTCGACGAACATATCACACTGTCAGTCGAATTAACCCAAACGATCGGGATTATCGCGGAGGTTCATCAGGATTTACATTCTCAAAATGTTGCCATCGAGTTTTCGATCAGGCCCAACGCTAGCACTCCTGTTCATTGTTTTGTGTTTTTTCACGGGAACAGGTAACGTTTTACACACCTATGCTGCGTTTTACCTACCTATGTACTAAGACGCTCACAAACTAGGTCACCATATATCCTAGCCTAATTTCTAAACATATGATGCGAAATACGCATGTTATGCTAGAACATGAAATAACAGCATAAAAAAAGAAAATAACATAGCGTAGAACAACGTAAAATAGTATAACATAAAATAACATGACGTACTAACAGCACACCATAAAAATAACAAAACATAAAAAGCATAAAATAACAAAACACAAAATATCAAAACATAACTAACAAAACATATCGCAACGCAACACAACATAAGACACCACATAATGTAGCATGACATAACATATAGCATAAAATAACATAGGACCTAGCATAAAATAACATAACATTATTGACATAAGATACCACAGCATGGCATAGCATAACGTAACATGACATAGCATAACATTCTGATACAATTCCAATTACAATTGTTAAGAACTATAGACCCCTATTAGCTCAATCATTGTAGTCTTAGAGTCTTCCAAAAGCAAGCGCTGCATAAAAATCCAAGCTAAAAACATCGATCTATTCACAAGAGTTATGTATACATGTATATTCGTTCACTGAGTAAACTGGTTGTCATACCGCAACCAGGAAGAAAAAATGTAGTCGCATCGATCATTCATTCATTCTGGAAATTTATTTAGCACTTCTTAAAGAGACCTACTCAGAGGCGCTCCCAGCCCAGCTACGGCTTAGAGAAATGACAGAGTGCGAGAGGCTTAAGTTAGAAATGTGGCTTCGATATAGGGTCGAAAGTTCGAGGGTCGTAGATAGATGAGCTTGGAGTAGCTGACAGACGGACATCTGCAGACAGACATTGCTCTGCCTCTCTCTCTCTGATCTCTCTGGAAACCGGACGCGGACCTCCACTGGACATATCAATCTCTGGACAACCCCTCTGATACGACGTAGCGCTCGTGCATAAGATGGTGCCCTGCGCTTAGCCTTAGAGTGGCGCTTTAGAAATTTGGAGATTACGATTAGCAGGCGTGTGGTGGAAGAATGCAGAAAATGGTTCTGAAATGTAACGACCTCTGTGCTCTGCTCATTTGTCAATTAATTGATCGGGTGAGATCCATCACCACCGCTGCCAGTTTGAATGGCTACCACACCCAGGGGCGTCTATCCCCAAAGTCATTGGAGCAACTTCCCCTCCTCTCCCTCCTCTTCCCCTTCCCTTCTCCCCTCCCCATTAATTATGGCACGTACACTGACAGATCTCCCCCCTATTTTTGGTAGGAATATTAAATTTTGCTCCAAGGTTTCTATGGAGTGGACGCCCCTAACCACACCCTAGTATGATAAAGATCGTTCAATTCATGTTGTGAAGTACGTGACGTGGATTGCACAGGGAATTTCATGTAACATAAATCTCCAAAATTTCTCAGCGTCACACCACAGCCACGTCAGGAGACCAATGTCCTCATCAGCGCTAAATAAATTCATGTCCAACTGGTTGTCTGGTCGATTTTTGGTGTCAGATCAGAGACTTCAGACAAGCTAAATTGCAACAGAGGTCGGGCAAACGTGAAGAAAGAAAGCGAGTTGTTAGCAAATCATGCAGTCTTGTTGTCAAGACCTTAATCCTCAAGACCAAGACTTTGAACCTCAAGACCAAGACCAAGAATTTGAACCTCAAGATCAAGACCAAGATTTTGAACCTCAAGACCAAGACCAATACCAAGACTTTGAAACTCAAGACCAAGACCAAGACTTTGAAACTCAAGACTAAGACCGAGACCAAAATCCAAAAAATCAATCATGTCCAGACTGCTATTCCTTAATAAAAAAATTGTCAAGTCGGTCTACTCGCTCTTTGACTGAAAACATGAGTCTCTTATTTTATTCAAGCAAAACAACTCCAAATGCAGACTGAAGAGAAATCCGAATTCATGTTTACAAAAGTTCTTAATGCGAAATGTTAGGCCCTATTCCAAATGCCTGTTGCATTTTATAAAAACCAATTTCGCTCAGAATTTTCTGACCAAGACGTGACCTGTGGGGTCTAAAAATTCTGCCATGTGAAAAAATACGTTCTACAGGTGCTGAAATCGCTGGCGCACACAGAGTAGCTTTTCAAGCACCGGATGTAGGCTAAATGTACATAATTATCATGAGTCTGTTTTGAAATCATTCCATGGTAAATAACCGGAAGTCAAAATAATTGTCCAAAACAACAGTGAAGCCTCATTCACACCATGTAAATACCAAAAGCAACTGTAGCCTATTGGTAATTATTGGATAATTTTAAAAAAAATTCTTGCGTTTTGTTAAATGACTGTTCATGTTGACAGCCAAGTCTTGGTCTTGGTAGGCCTATTGCGAAACCAAGACCAAGACTTTGAACCTCAAGACCAAGACCAACACCAAGACTTTTGGTCTCAAGACCAACACCAAGACTTTTAGAAACGAACTCGAGTGCAATCGAGACCAAGACCTTGGTCTCGAGGACAACAAGACTGAGCAAATGAGTGGACAGCAGTTGGGCGTATTGCATATGATGGTAGACCAGTTAGAAAACTCTACAGTCTACATTGAATATTATATTGAATCGGTTCGCCCCTATCTTGCTTCAAATTCCGCCACTAACCTTCGTGCAAATAGTGCCAGTTCCAGGCCTGGAAAACGGAGGAGGGCGCCGTCAACGGCCCTGGCTCGATATCCACCTTGCCTCTAGGGGCATAATGCCAACCTGTATGCAGTGGCGGGTCAGTTTAACAGATACGGAACCGATATATATCGATATTAAGAAACATTGATATCGACTCCAAAGAACCACAGCCGGTATCCACATTAATTACACTGTCTGCAGGCCTTCAATAAAAGAAAGATTGATTGATTGATTGATTGATTGATTGATTGATTGATTGATTGATTGATTGATTGATTGATTGATTGATTGATTGATGTATGGATGTACGAAGCTGGGCACTTATTAAGTGACGCGGTGGTGTAACGGTATGTCCTTGCCTTGTAACAGGTTCGCAGGTTCGAATCTACCTAAAGCCACTGGGTAGCGACCTAGGACAAGTTGCTCACCTACAATTGTCCAGCGCTCGTGAATAGGCTGGTGCCCTGCTCTTGGTCTTCGAGTGGCGCTTTAGAAGTTTGGAGAATACGATAACGATCATTGTAGCGCCTTTTGAGTAGCGCATAAACGCGATGCCCGTTGAGCAAAGAATCCACTTCAAATCTGCCTTCTAGTTTACAAGTGCTACAGTTTTACATATTTTTGACTATCCGTTCCATGCTCACCGCTCACAGAAATAGACCGGGTGTGTGTTTTGGGCCCCAACCCGAACCGTATACTCGTTAAATTTAAAACTCCCGATCATGAATATTAGTGGCGGCCAAAAATTAGGATTGGGTCTGTTATGCTGTCTATGTTATGCTATCTTATGTTGTATTATGTTATGTTATGCTGTTTTATGCTATGTTAGGCTATGTTAATCTTTGTTAAGTTATTTTGTGTTTTATGGGTTATATTATGTTTTGCTGTTATGTTAGGTTATATTGTGTTTATGGTTTGTTATGTTATGTTATAGCGTGATGTTATGTTATAGCGTGGTGTTACGTTACGTTATGTTGTGTTATGTAATGTTATGCTATGTTATGTTATGCTAAACACCAGTGTGCTCTACGCATCAAGTTAAATCAACCCCTGGATTGTTGCCTATGTATTTCGAAAGCGCATGAACCCTGAAATATAAATTCCAACGATTCTGAGCAAGTTCAGTGAGAGAGCGACATTCAACTGTTGAAGTAGTAGTTCAAGTATTCTAGTCGCCCTTCTTTTCCAGGCTTGGGACTGGCACTACCTGGTACCGTTAGCACTACTGTTGGAGGGGGGGGGTTCTAAAATGTGCTTACAGAAGTCCATATACAAACTGTTGACTAGATGGATTCCTTTACAGAAACTGATCTGCAAAATCCTCGCAAAGCTTTACAGACAAATCTTTCCATCCCACCTGTTATGAAAAGGCGAAAGGCGCTCGCATATTTTCCACAGCGAAGCTGCAGACCTCGTATCCAACAGATGCTGGTCGCTCAGAAGGATACAGCAGCAGGAGCCTCGGCAGCAGAAACGGTAGCCGGGGTGTGGAGTGAGATTGGCTTTCGTCGGATGCTCTGGACGAGGCATTATGAGTCCAAGACATGAAGACGTCAGAGATAAAGATCTATAACATAACGATGGCTGCTTTATATTGCTCTGTTTAGGCGAGAACAAGCGATTACCTGCAGGCAGATTTATATCAATTCTGGCAGTTGATCTGAGTTGGGCACGGAGGGGCTCACAGGCCTACAATTAGCGTCCTATTGAGTTGGCTGTGATGTATGTATGTATGTATGTATGTATGTATGTATGTATGTATGGCTGTATGTATGTATGGATGTATGCAATGCATGCACGTACGTATGTATGAACGTACTACGCATATGTATGTATGTATTTATGTATGTATGTATGTATGTATCTATGTATGTATGTATGTATGTATGTATGTATGTATGTGTGTATATGTGTATGTATGTATGTATGTATGTATGTATGCATGCATGTATGTTAGTATGTACATGTATGTATGTATGTATGTATGTATGTATGTATGTATGTATGTATGTATGTATGTATGTATGTATGTATGTATGTATGTATGTATGTATGTATGTATGTATGTATGTATGTATGTATGTGTGTATGTGTGTATGTATGTGCACGTATGAACGTACGTACGCATGCATGCACTACGTACGTACGTACGTATGCATGTATGCTAGTATGTACATGTATATATGTAGGCCTATGTATATAAACTATATATGTTAGTATGTATGTACGTATGTATGGATGTATGTGTATGTATGGATGTATGTGTATGTATGGATGTATGTATGTACTACGTACGTATGTATGTAGGCATGTATGTTAATATGTACATGTATGTATGTATGTTAGTAGGTATGTAAGTGTATTTAGTATGTATGTATGTTAGAATGAAATTAGTATGTTTGTATATATATTAGTATTAGGTATGTATGTGTATTTGGTATGTATGTATGTATGTATGTGGATACTGCCTTTTAACTACCTCACCAAAGCGCTGCCTACACCATGCTAAATGAAGGTTAAGTCAATACCTTGCCAACTTTTCATGGGCATTAAAGCGGACCTATATGGGTTCTATACGATTCCCAAAAGAAAATAGGGATCCTATATGGTCTAAACGCGAGCATGCTGGCAAGGTGAGAACAAAAGCCTAACCAGTTAGCGAACAGCTCTCAGGTAATCGAAAGACTCGCCACAAGCGAACACCCGCAGACATGTTGAGTTCAGCAATAGATTCCCATCTCCAAGAAGAGTTTGATGTTTTATCTTCCAGGAGAGGCAAGCACGGATGAATATCGTCTGCTTCAGGACCTGTTCGAAAGAGGAGATGGCGGCTACAACGCGAGGATAAGGCCGGTCGTTAACCTATCAGACGTCATCACCGTTGGCTTTGAAATGGCTCTCATTCAGTTGATTAACCTGGTAGAGTAAACTTCAATAATTAGGCCATTCAACAGTGAATTCGTTAATTAATCAAGTAGTCAACTTTGGTCGAGTTTAGCCACTTTTCTTCTGATGTGTCTAATTAAGTGGACTAATTTTAGTTATTTAATCAACTTATCGTTTTATCAGGTTATCTATTCTTGTCTTTAATTATCTGATCCAATACAACCTAATAAATCGTACACCGCCCTTAGAAAACACTCATGTGTACGTGAGCAACTTGTACACGGTTGCTATATATGGAGTCTCCTCAAAAGGCTCGAACTCTCGGTTGTTGAAGTACAGCTCCAGCGCGCTGCCGAGGAGATCACCCGTATGGCAATGCCTATCTCGTCGATTTCTGTACCTCGGGTTAATAGGTGGTAGGCACTTGGGATGAAGTGGAAAGTCATTTCACTCAATAGGTAGCCGATTGGTAGCCGATTGGTAGCCGATTGGTGGCCGATTGGTAGCCGATTGGTAGCCGATTGGTGGCCGATTGGTGGCCGATTGGTAGCCGATTGGTGGCCGATTGGTGGCCGATTGGTGGCCGATTGGTAGCCGATTGGTAGCCGATTGGTGGCCGATTGGTGGCCGATTGGTAGCCGATTGGTGGCCGATTGGTGGCCGATTGGTGGCCGATTGGTGGCCGATTGGTGGCCGATTGGTAGCCGATTGGTAGCCGATTGGTAGCCGATTGGTGGCCGATTGGTTAGAGCAACGCGGAGAGTAGGCCTACAAGTTCGAGTCTTCACTGAGGCGGTTACAGATCATGAACCTTGAGCATGAAGTCCTTTACTCACAAATGCTCAGCGCCATCGACTGATGCTTGGTCATGATTATACAGGGGCGCTAAATAAATGCAGCAATAGTAACAATAGCCTATTTCTATACAGTAGGTGATCATTGATGCTACTTCAGTTCAGCTTTGTGAAATGTATTAATTATTTTATTAAAAGTCTTTGCGAACTTTTTTGTTGGTAGGATGAGAAAAACCAAATAATGAAGTCTAATGTTTGGCTGCGATTGGTGAGTACCGTTACCGTCTTACCAATTGACGTATGGATGTATGTACATAGACAGACAGACAGACAGGCAGGCAGACAGACAGACAGACAGACAGACAGACACACAGACCAGTGTTTAATCTAGACGTCTTTTTTTGGGGGGGGGGGAAATATCCCCCCAGGATTGAAGTTCCCCCCAGAGCTCAGCAATATTGTAAGGCAGAGACCTTTTTGGGGGGAAATTCCCTCCCGAGAAACCTTCCCCCCCCCCAGAACAGAGGGACTAGATTACACACTGCACACAGACAGACACAGACAGACAGACAGATAAATAGACAGATAGATAGACAGATAGAATAGAGATAGATAGTCAGATAGACAGATAGATATAGATAGATATAGAGATAGATAGATAGATAGTCAAAGTAAAGCCATTTTTTATTTTGAGGCATCAATCAACATGTAAACATTAAAAATAAAACAAGTAGAAATACACAGTTGATGGACCTTCAGAATGGGTACTCAAGAAAGGGACAAGTCCCGCTAACCCTGGATAATCCATACAAAAATTGCTGATGTAGATGGCAAGAGTGATTTAAATCATGAAGTCTAACCACATCAAAGGGCCGTGATCAAAGAACGCAAAAATCCACAAGAACAAATAAGAACACAAAACACAACCAAACGCAAGACATCAAACAAAACGAACCAAATCAAACGAAACGCAAACCAAGTGCAAGACAACAATTAGGTCGTTAAAAGTAGTTTTTTTAGAGAACGCTTAAATAGTCTGTAGATGAGGGGTCGTGCATATATTACGTACGCAAAAAATCACATTTTCATGCCCCCTCCCCCTGTTGCGCCTCGTACATTTTGTGGACCCCTTCCATGCGTACGTAAAACTAAGCTTGTCTACCCCATTTTTTTACAGAAAGTTAATTAGCTAAAGTCATCTATAATTTATTTTACCGTAGGCTACTAATATTTTTGTTAAACATCGATATTTGCTAGCTAAAATTTGTTAACTGTTATGACGAAATAAAATACTAACAATCAGTGCTTTTTTCAGCCGGAACGCGCCGGAACGGCGTTCCGGCACCTTTTCTCGGCTACTAAAAATAATTTTTTTATTTTAATAATAAAAACAATAATTTAGTTATTTTAATTTAATTTTAGTGTTTTAAACTGTTTTCAGTGTCTATTGAGATCCCTCCCAACTCCCATTCCCGTTTTTCTCAGGATTTTAGCCCTTCCATAATTCTTCCGTTCCGGAACCGATTGTTCCGTTCCAAAACCTTTTCTTCTAGAAACAAAGCACTGCTAACAATACTAACATTTACATTTCAAAAAGACTACAGGACAATACAGAGTTATAAATGGGCTAACGTGGACGTCATAATTAGAAATTTATTTTGCGTACGTACACATTTTGGTCGAGACTCCTCCCCCACGCCATACGCACCCGTACGCAAAATCGCCGAAATCCGATCACCCTCATTGCGTACGTAATATATGGGTGGCCCTTTAGGGGCCATCCATATATTACGTACGCAAAAATCCGGGAAAATTGGACCCCCTGTTCGTAAGCGTACTTTCTTCCACACCCCCCTGCGTACGTACGCTTGACGCAACCCCCCCCCGAAGACCAGCTGCAGAAAGTGTCTCGACAGCTCCAGGCAGCCCGACTGTCTGCACTTTAGGCCAGATTGAAGGATGAGTGAGGGCCAATATAGACAATTATTATAGGTGTCTCGTTCACAGCACAGAATAACTGCACATGGCTTTTATATCTATACATATAGTTTCCATATAGTGTCCGTCTGTCGGGTGGACGCTACGTCACAAACGGGTTCTGTTCTATTGTAAAACATAAACCTGTCGTCTTGACGACGGCGATCTTGGCGACGGTGATAATCAACAATACATAATTATAGACCTATAATATGACGTCATAATTATGACGGGCAAATACACTAGTAATGTAATAAAATGCCATCGGACGACTATAGGACAATACAGAGTTATAAATAGGCTAATGTGGACGTCATAATTAGACATTTATTTTGCGTACGTACACATTTTGTCCCTCCCGCCCCCCGTTCGCACCCGTACGCAAAATCGCCTAAATCCGACCCCCTCCCCCACTCATTGCGTACGTAATATGTGGATGGTCCCTTAGTCAGTTCGCTCGGTAATTTGTTCCATAGCAATGGACCTAGACATTTGATAGATAGATAGATAGATAGATAGATAGATAGATAGATAGATAGATAGATAGATAGATAGATAGATAGATAGACGCACACACAAACACACACACACACACACAGACAAGGGCAAATGGATGATGTCCAAGTGTGACTATGAAGGAATTCGGCGAGTGGACTGACTAGACCACATAGGTCTAGTTTTGGGCCTCGTGCTCTTCCTTCATTGCCGCCACCTTCGTTATCTTTCCCAGGCAGCCAACGAACAGGCTCCCGTAACATATACTCGAGCACATGGGCGCCGTTTTAAGTAAGGAGGCGCCATCTCAGGATTAACTATTATGGCAGACAGGAACATCTGCTGAGAGTAGTTTCAGGACTTGACGTCAGGCGGCGAAGTGCTGTTGGGTCTGTACAAATGATAGATGTGAGACAGACAGACAGACGGACGGACGGACGGACGGACGGACGGACGGACGGACGGACGGACGGACAGACAGACAGACAGACAACAGACAGACAGACAGATCTATACATGGATGTAGACAGACAGACAGACAGACAGATCTATACATGGATGTAGACAGACAGACAGACAGACAGACAGACAGACAGACAGACAGACAGACAGACAGACAGACAGACAGACAGACAGACAGACAGACAGACAGACAGACAGACAGACAGACAGACAGACAGACAGACAGACAGACAGATGATAGCGCTTTAGAAGTTTGAGATTACGATTAGATAGATAGATAGATAGATAGATAGATAGATAGATAGATAGATAGATAGATAGATAGATAGATAGATAGATAGATAGATAGATAGATAAGGTAATTGATTGATTAATTGATAGATAATATAATCTGAACGACTCCAATCTAATCTTATCTGAAATCTATTCCAATCCAATCCCAATCTGATCTATCTTAACAAGATATTCAATCGAAATCCGCCCGAGGCCATCAATGTAATCGAGTTGATGCTTTTCCTTTTCGTTCTCTTTCTGGATTTCGTCGACTTCAGCGATGGTGCGACTATCAGCTGATATGGAATTCCGAGGAATATGGAAAGATCGACACCCTGCGCATCCAACCGGATCGAGTCTGGAAGCCAGACATCGTTCTCTTCAACAAGTCCGTCACGGTTCATTCCATCCGTTTATCCGTCCGTAAATCATTGTCATCGTCATCATCATTTTCGCCGCTGTTATTATTTACATCATCATCGCCTTTACTTTTGTCATCCATGTCATGGTCTTAATAATAATACGAAAAATAATTTTAAAAATAAGAATAATAAATTATCCACTGCTGCACTTATAGCCCTGCTTCATAGAGTCACTGCATTGTTGCAGACAAATGAATACGTCGTTGTCATTTCCACAGACTTTAGTAAGGCGTTTGACACCTTTCGTCACTCCACACTTGCCGGAAAGCTTGCATCGCTGAACATCCCGGACAAAATATACAATTGGCTTATCTCCTATCTTGAAGATAGGAGCCAATGTTACTAGATTTGGAGGTACAACATAAGAAGTAACTACGATCATTGCTAGCATGGTCCAGGGCTCTGTGATAGGCCCTCCTTCATATTCTGTTGGAGCCTCGGATCTAAAAACAATCAATTGCCTCAATTACCTCATGAGATATGCTGATGACACGTATTTGATTATTGGATCATCACAGATAGAATCTGCAGTTGGAGAATTTCAAAATATATCGAGCTGGGCTGGAGCTAATAACATACGACTAAACAAAACCAAGACTAGGGAAATGGTAATATCGAGGCGTCGCCTACATACTCCTGTCCCTCAGGTGATAATTGAAGCTGAGCGAGTTGCCTCATTAAAAGTTCTGGGAGTCACTCTTCGACATGACCTCAGAATGTCAGCACATGTCGACTCCGTCCTAGCTACATGTGCATCATCAATGTACGCCTTGCGAGTACTCAAGGCGCATGGAGTTCCCTCATCTTCCCTGCATGTAGTTGCGAACTCAACAACGGTTGCTCAACTCATGTATGCCTCACCAGCTTGGTGGGGCTACACTAATGCGGCTGAAAGAGAAAGAATGGAACGATTGGTCGCCAGATTAAAGAGAAGTGGACTCCTCCGCAAGGATTCGCCGGATGTAGTAGCGATGGCCGGTCGAGCTGATGATTGTTTATTTGCTACTGTTCAAATAAACAATAGGCATGACATTGTACTTCATGGATTGTTTCCCCAAAGGCGCCTACCCACAGGATATGAGCTTCGACCGAGAACCCACCAATTCGAACTTCCTGGGAAGGATGATCGCAATTTTATATCTAGAATTCTATATAAATATATGAACTGTTTACCAATCACTGCATAATTACCCACTAAACTAAAAATTATTAAACCGTACTGAAATTTTAAGCTTTTTATATATGCCACATATAGATAGTCAAGGTATTCCCTCAGACGATAGATACAACCCTTCTGTCATAGCACATTCGTAAAATAATTAGTATATAAATCCCGTAGCCGGGCTCATTTTTGATGACATTTTGTTATTGTAACAAGTTGCGCACATGTCAGCTTGCATTGAATAAACGAAATTGATTGATTGATTAATTGATCCGGCCACCCTCTTGTTTCCGGACATAGCTTTGACAGCCTGAGGGATCAGTACTACCTCTGGTAAAAAATAATAATAATACTGCTGCTGCTGCTTCTACAACAACAACAACAGCAACAACAACAAACTACTACTACTACAACAACAAACTACTACTACAACAACAAACTACTACTACAACAACAAACTACTACTACAACAACAAACTACTACTACAACAACAAACTACTACTACAACAACAAACTACTACTACAACAACAAACTACTACTACAACAACAAACAACTACTACAACAACAAACTACTACTACAACAACAAACTACTACTACAATAACAAACTACTACTACAACAACTACTACTACAACTACTACAACAACTACTACTACAACAACTACTACTACAACAACTACTACTACAACTACTACTACAACTACAACTACTACTACTACTACTACTACTACTACTACTACTACTACTACTACTACTACTACTACTACTACTACTACAAAGAACAATAATGATAATAATAGTTTAATAATAGTAACAATAATAACAATGCCCCATAATTTTTGAACTCCCGAGGGGCCGAGGGCTCATTATCTACCATAATAATAATAATAATGATGATGATGATGATGATGATGATGATGACGATGATGAGATGATAATAATAATATTAATAGTCATAATGATGTTGATAATGATGATAATATTGATATAATAATAATGGTGATGATGATGATGATGATGATGATGATAATGATAATCTTCATCATCGTCGTCGTCCTTGTCTTGATCGTCATCATCATCATCATTTTCATCGTCGCTACCACCACCGTCACCATCGTCATAATCATTATAATTTTCATGACCACCAACACCACCACCATCGTCATCGTCATCATTATCGTCGTCGTCATCATCATTAGCAATACGATGAACATAATGTTCGTCGTTGTCGTGTGTTGCTTGGCGCAGCGCTGACGGGCGGTTCGAGGTGTCGTTCAAAGCGAACGTTGTTCTTATGAGCATGGGTTTCGTCATGTGGATCCCCTGCACGATCTACAAGAGCTCCTGTACGATCGACGTCACCTACTTCCCCTTCGACGAACAGACCTGCGAGATGACCTTCGGATCGTGGACCTACAACTCGGACGAGGTCAACGTCACCTGGTACCTTCCGGAACCGTCGCTGTACTCCTTCGTAGACCTCAGCGACTACGAAAAGAGCGGTACGTGGGACCTTGTCGATATCCCGGGCAAGCTGACTCATAAGACGCACATGGACAAGAAAAACACGAAGTCCTTCGTCACCTACGTCCTGAAACTCCGACGAAAGACTCTCTTTTACGCCGTCAACCTAATCATCCCGTCCCTGCTCATATCCGTGCTCAGCATGGTAGTTTTCTACCTCCCCTCGGATGCCGGCGAAAAGACCACGACGTCAGTGTCGATCCTGCTCGCCCTGGTCGTCTTCCTCCAGGTCCTCGTCACTAACCTGCTTCCGCCATCGTCGACGAGCTTCCCTCTGTTCGCAAAGTATCTCCTGTTCGCTGTCGTTCTCGATGTCTGCTGTATCGTCAACACCATCTTCGTCCTCAACTGGAACTTCAAGACGCCGAGGACGCACCGGATGGCGCGCTGGATACGCACCGTCTTCTTCGGATTTCTTCCACGTATTCTGCTCATGAAACGCCCGTCTAGCGACTCAGGACCCAATGTTGAGAGCTTGTCCTTCAGTCGGTGTAGTTCGACGCCGATGACCACACCGGAAACGAGTAGAAGGGCCGCCATTAAGCCCCAGGAGTTCGACCTGTCTGATTTGCACCATCGTAGCTGTCCGTTGAGGAGAGGCGCTCGCGAGTCCGCTCCTTCATCGCCGATTCAGATGACTGCGGAGGTGAATAAGGCGGTCGAAGCTGTACGGTTCATCTCGGCTCATCTCAAGAACGAAGATGACTACGACGAGGTTGGTAGTCATCCATATTGAACATCTGATAGGCCTAGATGTTCTAATTGTTAGACTTTTGGTGTCATCTCTCCGTTTTAGGTATAATCCATCTTGGACTTTCGGTGTCATCCCTTCGTTTTAGGTATCATCCATCGTGGACTTTCGGTGTCATCCGTCGCGTCTTGGACTTTTGATCCATGTCATTCTTCTCTGACGTAGGTGTCATCTGTCTCATATGTCATCCATCTAGACTGTCATCCATCTTTGACTGTTGGTGTCATCCGTCCGTTTTAGGTATCATCCATCGTGGACTTTTGATGTCATCCGTCTTGCGTCTTGGGTTTTTGATCTATCTGATTCATCTAGATTCTCATGAGTGTCATTCATCCAACGATCGAAGTCATTCTCGAATTTTCTTCTCGATCTTGAATCGGATCGTTAAGGCAGAAATTATTCAGCGCCGCAGTGATAGACCCCTTCGGAGCAGGGAACGGCTTGGCGTCACTTTATACCAATTATCCCTCCATTTTAGGTATCATCCATCCTAATAAGCCCTAATAAGCCAAGGCCAAGAAAATGAAGTCGCTAATACATTTATCCACGGAGCCTTAAGGGTTTGTCGTCTGTGCTAGATTTTGACCTTGGGACAAATCTAACCTTAGGGCCTACCTGCCAACATAGTTCGAGAATTCGCGTTTTAGGAATTTTGGGAATTTTAAAATTTCACGAATGTTAACGAATTTTAAAAGTTAAAACTGTGTCTTCTACTTCATCGTCCTCTGACTCTGAATCAGGAACAGCCCAATGCTCCCAGTCGACTCTGGTTTCTGTATTTTCGCCAGGCAAATGCTCCCGAATTCGGGTAGAACAACCAACAAATTCCTTGTCACAAAAACAACACTGTTTTTTGGATTACCCTTTTCTTCTCCTTCAAAATTACTACATACTTCCACTCCGGTCCATGTTCTTTCATCTTTAAGAAATTAGATTTTAAACTTTTATATTGAATTTTACATTAAATTCTAAGCAGAAGCTTAACGCAACAAATCATGACGTCATCACATTTGTTGTTGTTGCTTACGCTGTTTTTGCAAAACGCCACTGTACATGTAAAAAAGGCCCAACAATGGCCCAACGAATTTTGCGAATTTTTACGAAGTTTAAAACCGAAAGTCACGAATTCTCGAACTATGCCTGCCAATCGACATTCCTTAAAACTAAGCTGCTTTCTCTCTTGAGAATTAAGGACTGGTTCCAGGTCCCTATAGACAAAAATCGTCTCAGAGCTAGAAGGCTAGAACATCACATCCGATCGCTTTCCGTGGCCCACATTTGTTGGGTAATCAAAGGACAAATCTTCTAACGTTGTTTCTGTTACCTGTGCAGGTGTTGGATGATTGGCGTTTCATTGCTCTCGTCATAGACCGCCTCCTGCTCTACATATACGCCATCACGACGGTCGGTACCACGTTGGCGATTCTCACACAGGCGCCGCACATCTTTGAATCGTTTAGTCAGGACGAGTTCAAGCAACACTACAAAGACATACACGTCGAGGGAATCCAAAACACTACAAACACCATGTACGCCTGTGATTTCAAGGTGTGATGGAAAGACACTCGCAGGGCATACCCAACAGACGTCAAGACATACTTGAGGAATATCCGGGCACACTCGAAAGATATCCAGGAATAATAATAAGATAAATTCAGCCAGACTTAGGTTAATGAACCTCAACTGGATATAAAAATTAATAAAACAATAAATAAATTAAAAATAAACAATATTAGAAATAATAATGAAGGTCTTAAAAAAGAAATAATAAAATAAATAGAATAAAAAATAAAGTAATAAAAAATAAGAAATAATAAAAATAATAAATACGAAAAATAAGAAATAATAGTAATAAAAAACAATGATGCTCATTCAACATACTTAACTGATACTCGTGAATACTTAAAAAACTCGGCTATAGACACATACTTAAGTATGCTGTTATGTTAAGAATTTTAGATATTTAACAAATATAGTTTCGCAAACTTAATAAATGAATGAGGTAGGCTATACTTGAAACTTCATGCCATTATGAATCCTAAGAATAACCCACATGTACATTATTTCATTCAGTAACTCCAAACACGATGTCACCTGTCGGCTGTCGATGGGAAATTGGGAATCTGTAGGCTAAGTTCCACATGTGTGCGTGGGACCGCCACTGGCGACTCTTCCAATTTCCTGTGCATTGTTTTGCTTTTCGATGAAGTTCCAGAGTCACAATGACAATTAGCATCGTGTAGGCTAGCGCAAAGAGCGATCTTGATTTGTTTTTGCTCTTGCAGTGGCGCTGCATTAAGTATTCAATTACAGTTGCATTCATTCCCAAGTTGTGTTGCTCATTATTACACTAAATACTCATAGTGACCTTGTGGCATACTGAGACAGTGTTGGTATATTTAGAGGATGCTGGCATACTTAGAGGGTGGTGGCATACTTAGTGCTGGCGTCCTTATACGGTGCTAGCATACTTGTACGGTGTCGACATACTTAGACAGTGTCCGCATACTAACTCGGATCTCCAATGGACATCGCTGGACAACCCCTCTGACTTGACGCAGCGCTCGTGAATAAGTTGGTGCCCTGCGCTTAGATTTAAAGTCGCACATTAGAAATTTCGAGTTAGGATCTTTTTCTTGGTCTTGGAATTCCACTCCACTGGTCTTGGTTCCTGCAGTCTTTGTCTTGGTCTCAGTCTTGGAACTCCACTGTCTCGGTCCCCTATAGTCTTTGTCTTGGAACTTCAGTCTTGGTCCCCTCAATCTTTGTATTATAGTCTTGGAATTCCACTGTCTTGGTCTTGTCCCCCTAGTCTTTGTCTTAGCCTTTGAACGCCACCGTCTATAGGATCCCCTACAGTCTTTGTCTTGGTCTGTCTTGGAACATCACGGTCTTTGTCTTGTCTTGAAGTTTAAGTATTGCATGCAACACTGGATGACGATCCCCACACCATCAACAACTCAGTGGAGACTCTAACCCACATCTCTCCATGTTACAACCATTTGTGCTCCACGATTAAAATGATGGCAAGGGCCAACTTTCATTTATAGAAGTACTTTTTTATTTTTATTACCATTTAATTATAAAAACGCATATAATACCATATCCACAGATAAATTAGAACAAGTTCAGATATCAGTAAACCGTAATTTTTCTTCTGCAATTAATTAATCAAGCCAGTTCTCCGACTCGAAAATCGCAACTGGAAGCCGATAAAATCCTCTTGGTCAGAGTCGTGCAGAAGTTCACTGCGCACAATCGATATGGAAGCCAGTGGAGTGAAAGCAGTAGATACGACACAACATGTTGAGCATTTCATCACACGGACATTTCTACTTTCTCAGACAATACATTTGGTGACAACGCAAGTCTACGCGTGTAGTTCATTGTTTTTTCACATCATTATTGTAATGTATTTACGAATTTATAGAGCGCCTCTCGCAGTACAACCTAATCAGAGGCATTTCATTATTATCATTATCATTATTATGCATTTATTACGAGCCATTCTCTAATGACGAAGCATCAATTGATGGCACCGAGCAATTGCGGGTGAAGAATTTACTCAAGGTCCCTACACAGTAACCGTCTCAGAGGAGAGGGCTCGAACCCGTACTCTCTGCGTTACGAGGCAAGTGCTTTAACCAATAGGCTACTGTGTCCCACGCGACTTTAACAAGGTGCCTCTTAATTAAGAAGTTCTTAAAAGTCCTGAAACATTTCTTTCTAAAAACACGTGAATCAACTTCTGAGGAGCGAACTTTTGTTACGACGATTGTAATCAGTTATCTTGCTGTGTAAGAATCTAGAACATAACAATACTTATTGTAACAAAAAACCAACGAATGACAGCAAAACAGAATTAAAACTCGCCGTTATAGTGGCTGACTGACTTGTGCTCATCATGTAGCTGAGACAGCTAGGGTTCAAGGCTCCGCAGAGAGCTTCTCTGTTTCAGGATCTAAGGTAAGACCTTCATACACAGTTGCTAAGCAGCACCGTCTGAAACGGGTACGACGAAAATGCATACAATTATAATCAAAAGTCAATCTCTTTCAGTCAGCCAGTCAGTGAGTTACTCAGCCAGTTAGACAGACAGTCAATCAGTCAGTCAATACATTGGTCAGTCAGTCAGTCAGTCAGTCGGTCAGTCAGTCCATTGATCCATCGGAGGTGCAAGGCAGTAGGTTGAAAAAAACACACTGTTCTTAGATTGCTGTAGTCATCTTTCCGCCTTAGCAAAATGATCCTTCAACTACAGCACCACACTTTCGCCAATTTTCTGTAGAACCACATAAAACATTTACTGTTTTTTATAAAATACTCGTGGCGCTAAACAGATAAAACAAATAAATACAACAGATTGCAGGTGGAATAAATGCTCGTCTGGGTCAGTAAACGATCAGAGTATTGCGGACGGTATACAGGTTGGTTCGAAATCTGCCAGAGTTTCTTTGTTCAGTTTTCGCTGGTAAATTCTGGCGTGTTGTGATACAAAAACTCCACGTCAGTCTACTCAGCAGGAAGCACCCTAAACAATATCACGGTGGCGGACGATATGACGAATTTCACAGTGCTCGAAATTACACATTTTCGACGTCTCTTAATGAGCAGTCTCGATATCGTCTAGCCGATTTCTTTCTCTCCACAGTCAACGTCGATTTGTTCCCATCCACTCTTGTTGAATGGTCTAGAATTTCGTTTTGGCAATCGGATACTGAACCTGCTTGCTATAGCACTTCCTCTGATAGCACAGCGCACAAAGGTTGTCCTGCGATGGACTGCCTTCGAGCGTGCAGTTCGCGTTGAGACACGGACGGAAGGTTTGCTCCCCCTTAAAGCACTTAGAACAGAGGAAGTTTGTGTCGTACGTTCCGTAGAATTCGCAGCCTTCCGTTCGACACAGCCGCTGCTCCGCTTCCTTGAGTCGTATTCCGTTTTCGCGGTTCGGTTCTCGGCACAGCGGATCTACCGGCGGGTTCCCTGGATTGCAGACGGAAGAGCTTGCGTTTCTCGCAGTTGAGCCTTGGACGGAATCTCTCGGATAAGAGCCGATGTTGCTGATCGGTCGAAGCGTCGAGGATTTCTCTGGGGGATTTACTGGAGTATCACGTAAGCTTCTGAATACATTTGGATCGGCGGTGTAACGGTCAACTGCCATTCGATTGGACATAGCATTTCTGCGCAGAGGCGCTTCGTCGAGACTGGATTTTCCTCCCGGAGGTGGCATTGTTCCCCGAGTGATCAGATCTCGCTTTGCCAAAGAACTCGATGTCCCTGTCGATCCATAATCTCCTTCTTGCACCGCCTGAAGTTCCATTGTATCGATCTTGTTATACTTTCTAAGCTTAGGATCCGCGTCTCCGAAACGTTTCTCCGTGGGGCAGTCCAGCGCGGGACACTGTTCCTCGCTCGAATCGGTGTAGAACTTCGACTTTCCCGCTACGACGATGGTGTTCTGACGTTGGAACGCTGCATCGTTGTAGCTCGGCAACAATCGACTGTCCCTCTGGCCCCTCGTTGCATCCGTCTGCCCCTTATCGACTGTAAGCCCCACTCTCTCATTAGCCCTTCCATAAATCTCAGAATTTTTCTGATGGTGGTTCCTCATTTCTAACGACAACCTCACAATCTCCGCATGTTGCTGTTGACGTCGGACTTGCTCGTCGCTGAATTTCTCCCTCATCGTCGCCATGTAGTTGTTGACGAGCTGGTCCTGGTAACCGGTCTTTCGCTGGCACAGCCGAGCGCACAGAATGAAACTCTGGTCCTCGAGCATTTCGGCTGTGGCGCTCGACTTGCGCGTGCTCTGCGTCGCGAATCCAATCGACGGCTTTCGCTCCATCTTTCCCGATTTGCTAATCTTCGTTATGTTCTTAATCTTGTCTATCGATTTCGTGATGAACTTCATCGGTTTTGGTAAAGCCTTTCTGTCAAAGTCTTCGGCTGCGTTCCGGTCCTTTCCACTTCCACCGCTCTCTTCCGAGTCGGATTTTGTCAGTTCCGTTTTCGGAACGCCGCCGCTTAAGGAACTCTCCCAACAGACGTCCTGGTCTCCTCGATGCATTTGCGGAAGTGGAACTTGTTCAACGACGAAGTAGTTGCGGACGAGACTCATCTTCTCGTCATCGGACATAGAAATGTCGCGGCTTTTGGAGAAGTTGTAGTCCAGACCAGGATCTATGGCAAAATGAATTGGAAGCAGATCGAGCTTGGGATCGACTAACGGAATAGCGTCTAAAAGAAACAACAGGAAGATCGTGAATATCATCAATGTCATCAATTACACAATCCACTTTCTCATTCATCCTTTCAGGAGGCTAAAATTCTCCACGTTTTAAAACAACAGTTGAATATCTACTTGATATGCAACTCCTACTATTTGCACTGATAGTTGATACTGTAAAGCACTCTACAAGAAGTAACTTGCTACTGACGATGCAATAGAGATTGTCATAAGTACAAGAACAGTTTTGTAGTAGTCATAATCATCACTGTCAGCATCATCATCATTGTCACCATATCTATCTTCATTTTCATCATCAAGCATCATTATCATCACAGACACCATCCCTACATTGACAATAATAGCACATGTATTGTCGTGTCATCATCGTCACCAGCAATATCATCATCCGTATCTAGTTACCACCATTACCATCACTAGATCATCCATCATTCTTTTTACCAAACAGTGATCAGCTTACCTGCTGTTAGCAAATCAGAAATTCCTACAACATGGAGACCCAAAGAATTTAAGTCCTCACAACTTCAGACCAAAATAGATCCAAAGACTTAAGTCATAGGCCCCAAGACCTGAGGAACTAAGATCTCAAGACCAATAGCTCCTAGGATCTATAGACCATGGCCTCAAGATGAATAGATTCCTGGGTCCTGAACATCATAAACCTCAAGACCTCCCAAGACCTAAAGACAATGGGCCCAAAGCCCCAAGACCCAGTACCCAAAGACCAAGGGAGAAAGACATAAACACCATAGGTCCCAGGACCTTGAGACCATGGGCCAAAGACCCTAAGACCATAGCTCCAAGAACTTGAAAACCATAGGCCCCAAAAACTAAAGACCATAGACACTTTACCTGGAAGCTGAAGACTCATATCGCCAGCGCCTCCTGGTGGCACCTCCATCGAGACGAGTGCACAGAAGTGGGAAAGGTCGTAGGTGAGAAGCAGAGGGGCAGCGTGGCACTGGCGGGCATCCCACTCGAGCGGAAGGTAGATGCCCCCGAACGGAATGGGGGCCAGGGCCTCCCCATTGACGTCCTGCAGGACGGTCTTTGCAATAACGATGATCGGACGGCGAAGAACATAAGCGAGAACGAAGACGTGCAGTTCTTCGAGACTCTCATAGACCGGTTCGGACTCAAGCGACTGCCCGGCAAATGAACGCTCGTATCTAGAACACAGCACCACAGATAGTCCCATAATGATAAGAATTTTATTAATAATAATAATAATAAATAAATAATAATATAATAACAATAATAATGATCAAATAATAATGGTAAGATAAGATGAATACATCAATCCATTCATCCACCAATCCATTCATCCGCCAATCCATTCATCTGTCCATTCATCTGTCAATCCATCCATCCACCAACCCATTCATCTGCCACTCCATCCATCTGCCAATCCATTTATCCACCAATCCATTCATCTGCCACTCCATCCATCTGCCAATCCATTTATCCACCAATCCATTCATCTGCCACTCCATCCATCTTCCAAACACATCTATCCACGTAACCATCAATCCACCAATCCACATATCTGCCAATCCATCCATCCAGCAACCCATCCATTCACCAATCCATTCAACCATCCATCCACCTACCTTGCTATCCTTCCATTGTTCCACCAATCAATTCTTCCATTTGTCCATCCATAAACCCACATATTCGTCCCACCCCACCCCACCCCACCCCACCCATCCATCCATCCATCCATCCATCCATCCATCTATCCATCCTTCCTTACACAATTCAGTCCTTTCTTCAATCCATCAGCCAATCCTTCATTCCTTCATCCCCAAGTCCACCCATCCACCTCCATCATCCTCCACCCATTCACATCCTGAGCTGATCACCTAAGACTCAACCATGACAATCGACGTACCGAGACAGCGAGTCGGTTGACCGATTCTGAGCTGCACTTCGCGGTTGAGCAGATGAGAGTTGGATGAGGAACCTCCAGTCATCCTCCCATTCCTTCTCGCTCAGAACGAGGTTGCAGAGGCGGTTGATCAACGTCTGCTGGTAGCGCCAGCGTCGCTTGAAGGCTTCGGAGGCTGGACTGTGTGTCAGAGCATCACTCAGCATCTTTCGCAGAAGGAGCTGGCGATCGTGAAAACCCCACATGCCTATAAATAGCCACAACAATCCCAATGTCTGTAACTGTAAATTATGCAAGTTTTTCTATAGCAACTGTATGGCCTTGACCCTGCTCATTTTGTCAATTAATTGATCGAGTGAGATCCTTCATCACCCCTGCCCGTTTGAATGGGTTCCATGCCATTTAAGGTCCCCGTGTATGGACTGTGGTAGAGTGAAATTAAACTCTCTGAACTCGTGAACACCATCGGTATGCTAAAATAACAATATGCTTCTAGAACAAGTGACTTCACATGTTTTGGAGTCCATTTAGTACAGCTAGAATGGCACACTTCATTTGTGGATATTCCAAAGAAATCATTCTTGAAGCCATGAAATTAAATTTGTGAGAAACGCGTGCAGAGTGAACTAAGACACAAAATGGTTCAAGTTGAGTTATCTGCAGATTTAGGTTCCTTGCGGCTTGTGCTCCTCAGCCTTTCTCTTCCACTGTTCAGGAAACACCATTTTATTTGTTAGTGATAGCCTCAGGAGTGCTTCGAGCCACTGAGTGGCGCTTTATAAATGTTCTGTTACAATTACATCACACCACATGTCTGTGTTTAAAAGTTTCGCCACGTGAATATGTTTATCTCCAATTTCATCGCGATGTCCAACAGAAAGTTACTTCATTATGGTCGCCTTTGTGCTCCAATTTGAAGTGGGCATGGCAGCCAGTTGTGACGCCAGGGCTCAAAACCCGTCGCTTGTCGCTTCCTAGATATTGAGCTAGAAGCCGAAATATGCGAGAGGGGTCCAAAATATTGAACATTCTTCAATTCACCAGTTGCCTATGAATTTGCCATAATTTCCAATGTGGTAATCCGATTTTGATGCCGTTTGTTTTATTTGATACAGGATATAGCCCTTTATTGCCCAGCAAAATTGTAGTACAATCAAGTAATGGTTGCTGAGGACTTTGATGACATGAATATTCCGAAATTTTATATTCGATTTTCTTCACCTTGTCACCTTGTGCCGTCAGCTCGTGGAGCTCTGGCGATCGTCCTGGTGAACACACTCCACCGTCTCCTATTCGATGACAAGTCTCTCAATTCCGCCAAATTCATGCCAGTTACATCTTGTATCTCATCCATCCATCTCCTCCTTGGGCGACCCAGTCTTCTCCTCCCCTCACCGCACGCCAGCATCATTTCCTTCTCCAGACCATCAGATCGCATAACATGTCCAAAGAACCTTAGCTTCATTCTTGTCGCAGTTTGTTTTAACGACTCTTCATTCTCAACTCCAATCTCCTCTCGTATTGATTCGTTCGTTCTTTTCTCAGTCCAAGATATTCTCAGCATCTTCCTCCATATCCACATTTCACAAGCGTTAACCTTATTTTCCATGTTCTTTGTCATTGTCCACGTCTCGCAACCGTACAGTACCGTAGGAAAGATTAGTGCTCTCACGAGCCTTTTTTTGGTTTCTATGCTCACATGTTTGTCTTTCCATATCTTTTCCAGTCCGGTCATTGCAGCTTTCCCTATAGCAATCCTTCGTTTTATTTCTGGATCACACTTTCCCTCCTTTCCAACCAGTGATCCTAGGAATGTGAAGCTTTCTACCACCTCTATTTCCTCTCCGTCTATCTCAAAACTATCCCAATCTGCTGTTGTCATGACCTTTGTCTTCTTTATGTTGAAGTATTTTCTTACTAAATATTAATGAAAGAATCAAACGAGCATAACTTCAGTTAGCGAAAAGATATTTTCATTCTGTAAAAAGTATTTCGAAGCAGATTAATTGTAGAATATGACTAAATAAAAAGGTCAGAAACCGACATGTGACGGGTTTTGACCCCTGGCGTCACAGTTGGTTAGAGCACTGAGCCTGTAACATGGAGAGTATGGGTTCAAGCCTCCACTCAGGCTGTTGATGTATAAAGACCTCGAGCAAGTCCTTCGCTCACAGTTGCTCTGCGCCCTCGACATTCTGTTGTTTGGTCGAGTGTGCACTTAAAAATTTTTCAAGGAGAGCAGAATATCAAATGTCTGCATAGCACCGTACGATACCTGTCACTGAATATTATGCAAATGATCAAGTCATATAAATATTCGTCTTGAGCAGTTTTTAATGGAGCCTCAGACGCGCATGACTACACCCATTGTCTACAATCATAAACATGCACCTCGTCGTAGTTATGGCAAAAACTCGTGACTTCTCACGATTAGCCACGAAGAGTCCTAAAAAGTCGCAACCTTTTAACTAACTCGAAGATGCGCTACACAAATTTCGATTGATTTATTGATTATCAGTAACCATTATTATTATCATTAATTATTACTGTCATAATTATTATTATTATTATTAGTAGTAGTAGCAGTAGTAGTAGCACTATTAATTAGTAACTTCCATAGAGCCTGTGTCCAATGCACATAGGGCATACACTGATGGCGCTCCAAACAGTGGCCTCACGAGGGTTGGTGTCACCCAGTGCGGTAAGTCAAAGTCACGGTGTCACCCCATAGACCTCCTCCCCTAGTCCCTTACCAGCTAGGCCATACAGTAACCTTGGTAATTTTTTTTACTAACGGGCTTACGAAAAATGTTTTTGATTGTTACCTGTTATTGTCAATTAAAAAATATTAAATTTCTGCTGAAACTCTGCAGAAAAATTTGCTAGACAGTCCTTTTGTCATTTTGGTGTCGCCCCCTCTGAAGGTGTCACCCAGTGCGGCCCGCACCCCTTTGTGACGCCACTAGCTCCAAAGCCAAGCCAGTTCACTCTGCAGTCACAATTCAATGCTCCACTGCTGTAAACTGATGAGTAGAAATAGCCGGAGGGTAACGAACAACTTACCCAGTGATGCAGCATGCAGCAGGCAGTTGCCATCGCCGCTCGTAACCATTGGCAACAGCCTCTGACACGCACCAACATCCGCCCACCAGTTCAGATGACCTGCAAAGAAGGTCAGGTCAAGATTAGCATAATGGCTGCTAACGATTTGCATCCAGGCTCAAAACAGCATAGAAACAAAGGATAATTACCATCAGTACATCGCACAGCAAATACCACCCATCCAACCAATAATCCTTTCATCCATCCACCCTTAAACCACTCACCCACGCCCAAAACTCATCCGTCCACTCAACCCACCCATAACCCACCAAAGCATCCATCCATCCATCCATCCATCCATCCATCTATCTATCTATCTAAATCTGTCATTCAGTAACAATTATCCATTAATCCATCCATCCATCCATCCATCCATCCATCCATCCATCCATCCATCCATCCATCCATCCATCCATCCATCCATCCATCCATCCATCCATCCATCCATCCATCCATCCATCCATCTGTCATTCAGTAACAATTATTCAGTCCATCCATCCATCCATCCATCCATCCATCCATCCATCCATCCATCCATCTATTCACTCATCCATCCCATCCACCTACCCAATCATCCATATATTTCCATCCATCCACCCAACCCAGCCATCAACCCACCACCCACCCACCCACCCACACACCGCCACTCTCGCCCTCATTCTGACTCGCCACAGTAACTCTAACTTGCCACAGTCAACACCACAAACAATCAAACAATTGTGTTCCATGTGCAGACAATTTATGCCTGTGAAAAAGTCCGGATACAACCAGAGTCATATACCAGTAAACATCATAATTCTTCACTGTACAAAGGGCAAAGTCTGGGAACAAGCTCACTCAATCACGGGCACTCAGCCAACAGATATCAGGCATGTCAGGTCTGGTTACAGTCAAGCACCACAAGGCCTGACAGCTAAACAGGTAGACGAACAAGGTATATATGGTCTTCTGACCTAGTCATATGGTATATGGTACTTTAAAACGAAGGTATATGGTCTCTAACCTATTCATGTGGTACTTTAAATGAAGGTCTATGGTGTTCTGACCTAGCCATGTGGTACTTTAAAAAGAAGGTATACACTCTTCTGACCTAGTCACGTGGTACTTCAAGAGGTATATGGTCTTTTGACCTAGTCATGTAGTACTTCAAAAAAGAAGGTGTAATATACAAGGTCTTTCGGCCTAGTCAAGTGGTACTTTAAAAAGAAGGCATAAGGTGCTTTGGCTGAGTCACATGGTACTTTGAAAAGAAAGGTATATGGTGTTTCGACCAAGTGAAGTGGTACCTTGAAAGATGGAAAGCAGTCCTTTATGCTAACCCCGAGAGGTAGCAATGGGTATGAAGTGTTAGCAACTTCATTTTTTAGCCTTGGCACATGACGGTGGATGGCCAGTCCTCTCCCTCGCAGTCTCATCTTCCCACGGACAGTGTACAGTCAGTGTACTCATTACAGCTGACATGACTAGGGGTGCAGGTGAAGCAGAAATATCAAAACTAATTTCTGCCCTGGCAGGGATTTGAACCCCGACCTCTCGCCTGACAGTCCAGCATAATAAACCCTAGACTAGGAGGGTGTAGTCTCTTCTGGTACTTTAATTACTGGCAAATAACAGGTTTCAGTGAACAGTGGTCCTTATGTGTCAAGTTGACTCAGCTAGGAGAAGACAGTTTCACATGATTTACAAGAATTCAAATACCAGATGTGTTTAGCAATCACAGACAGACAGAATGAGACACGGACAGACAACGGGAGGGAGAGGGAGGGAGGAAACAGACAGACAGAAGCATAAACAAATGAGCATGAGAGAGAGAGAGAGACAGACAGACAGACAGAGACAGACAGACAGAGACAGACAGAGACAGACAGACAGACAGACAGACAGAGACAGACAGACAGAGACAGACAGAGACAGACAGACAGACAGAGACAGAGACAGAGTGAGAGACAGAGAGAGAGAGGGACAGAGAGACAGAGAGAGAGGGAGGGAGGGAGACAGACAGACACAGAAAGACAGACAGATAGAAACAGACAGACAGACACAGAGACAGAAAAAACAGCTAGACAAACAGAGACAGAATAAGACTAAGACATACAGTGGGAGGGAGGGAGAGAAAGAATGAAGGAACAGTGTGCCACCATAGGTACGGAATGTACGTTATTTCCTTCTTTAACGTATGTACCCTACGCATACGTTATTATGTCATACGCTGACATAAGTTCATGACGAAAATAAAATATGTAACATTATGCACAACAAAGCCATCAAGACTAGCCTACTAGTAGATAGCTCTAGGCCCTAACTACTACAGATGGCTTGTTATTGTCAGCCAGTCACATAGTCAAGCAATATTAATGAATCTATTATTCACTTGTGTGCATCTCTCATCTGTTCTGCTCGATGTCACTTCAATTACATTTTTAACGTACGCGGTACAGTGGGGTACACGTATGTTATTCTTTTCAATAATGTACGTAAGGTACGCATACGTTATTATATAGTAAGTAACGTACGGTCGCACTTTGGAACAGAGACAGAATGAAACATAGACAAATGAGCACAAGAGAGAGAGAGACAGACAGACAGACAGAGACAGAAAGAGAAAAACAAATAGAGAGACAGAGACAGAATGAGACACACATACAGAGGGAGGGAGTTAGTGAGGGAGGCAGAGAGGGAGAGAAAGAATGAGGGAACAGAGACAGACAGAAGCAGAGACATATGAGCATAAGAGACAGACAGACAGAGAGAGACAGAGACAGAAACACATAGACAAACAGACAGATACAGATCGAGACACAGACAGAAAGAGAGACAGAGACAAACAGAGAGATAAGTCAGTGACAGAAGAGCATGAGAGAGAGACACAGAGACAGACATGGATAGTCACACAGCAAGAGAGACAGGGAACGAAAGACAACCAGAGCGAGAGAGAGGAAGAGACAAACAAACATAAGCAAGATAAAGACAGACAGACAGCCAGCCAGACAGACAGACAGTTAGAGGGCATTTATCATAAAAGGAAGGACGTTGTGTTTGGTTTCTAACCTCCTTGTTCCAAAGACACAAGCGTTGCCATGTCAATGAGGTCCTTGTAGAGGAACGCCTTGAAGTCTTCCGGATACTGCGTCAGATCCGGCAGAACAAACGTAAACTCCGTTGTCTGAATAAACGACTTGGAGTCATCCTCGTCTCTACGATCCGTCGTCATGGCAGCAGTGGCATCCTTCTGCAGAATGTCACGCGCGATCATAACGATAGGAACGTTGATCGTGGCCTTCGACATTCCTCGATGCAATCTTGGCCCTGCTCCACGTAAAGCAACAGTTTACAATGTCGTAATGTAATACTGTACAGTACTGTACTTAATACTGTACTCAGCAAAATGAAACTTTGCTTCCAGAGCCATCAAGTATGCCATCAAGAATATTTAATATGTCAACATGAATATTTAATATGCCATTGCAAATATTTAATATGTCATCACAAATATTTAATACGTCATTACGATGCCATTGCGACAACATGATAAGCAATCATGAATACTTAACATGCCATGACATCAAGAATATTTAATATTCCATCAGAAAAGTTTAAACTGCCAGCACAAATGCCAAGTTTGCGATCATGAATACCATATATATGTAACATCACAAAAACATGCAATTACAAATATTAAGTATATTACACTGAGCACAAAGAAGCCTAGAAGCAGCTTGCTACTGACGATGTCATAATTAAAATTACAATTAAGTTTGTAAATAATCTCCACGACATAGTTGCAATACCTGGCATGTCTGGATCGACAGAATCCGAAGAGTTGGATTTGGGAAGCGGTTCGGAAGACGAGGAAGAGGTCTTGGACGGAAGTTCTGCTACCTCTGGGAACATCTGGCTTGGCCGATTCACCTGAATCAGTGTCACTCCCGATCCGTCATCGATTCTGCCCGAGTAACTGGATAATGGAAGACCGGAAACCCTCTGCGAGTAAAGCTCACACGCTTTGCTCACATCCCAATTTGTTTCTGGGCAAATATCACAGGATAATGGTAATGGTAATTGAAAATTTATATAGTGCCATTTAATTAGATTATGCTTATTTAGAAATATCATACAACACGATTAACCATGTCAAGAGATATTGGATGTGAAAATTATATCACAGCAAGAATAATAAAAAAAAGAAATATGGAAATATGCCTCTAACATCTGTGCTACACAGCTGATAAAATCTGGAAATCTGTCACTGAAATGTGTGACACCATCTTAAATTGCTGCAAAATTGAGTATCGTTTCACAGTAGGCAGGACCAGATGCATGAGAGTCATGGCTAAAACCACGCAACGCACTAGCTACAAGTGGTCAACAAGCAGGACTGTCAACTCAAAGGTCAAGGATTCAAATCCCTGTCAGGAATGAACGTAAATGGCATTGTTTGGAAGATCTGGCAACAAAGGAGGAAACTGGTCATCCACCCTCATATGAATGTGCCTCTGAATAGCTTCCTTGAAGGGGCGCTATATAAATGCTCGATTGATTGATTGATTGATATCTAATCTAAAGACTTCTATAGTGCCGTTATCTTAAAGACATAAGTCGATGGTCGCTTCAAGTGAAGTCGCAGTCGAGACTAACAATCCACTTGAAAAGTCAAGTCGAAATCTGATAGATTAGAGACACCATAAGTCATGCTATGCTGGGTATGCAAGTTGAAAGAGATAATACCTCGCACCAATGCCTGGCTATCGGGTGAGCTTAGGCACTAATACTCTTGTCTATTATAATCATCAAATAGTTATTATTATTTAAAACAATCAATCAATATTTATCTAATATCATCAATCAACATTTATTGTTATAATTATTATATTGCATTTATTACAAAACCGGTGAATCTGAATTTAAGCCACAAAACAATCGTTGAGTGAAAGACTTGCTCAAGGATCTATACAAGGCAACCATCTCGGACGAGGTTTCAACATGTACCCTCCTTGTTAACCAATTGGCTACCATCCCCAATCTTCTTATTTATTCATATCTTCATACCTGATTTCTAAATTTTTGATTGAATGTGGCTTGATGACAGTTTCTATGTATGTATGTGAATGGGCATTTCAACAGCACCTTTCAAGCAATTAACCAAAGCACTTGTTGATCGTATTACTGATGGTTTAACAAGTGGGTCATGGTAGCCGAGTGGAGAGCCCTTGGCCTGTCACGAGGAGAGTAAAGGTTCCAGCCTTCACTCAGACAGTGCAGGGACCTTGAGCAAGTCCTTTACTCACAGTTGCTCAGCGCCATCGATGTTCTGTCGTATGGTTGTGTGTACATTTCTCAACTTTGGAAGGACGGCAATATTAATATGCAGTTGCATGCTATTGCATAAGTATGGTAATTTAAGCAGCAAGCAGCTAGTTCGAGGTTGCTTTGTAGATGTCTTAAGAGTAAAGCACAAACCTAGGAGAAGCTGTTTCGCTTCATCGTGATTCAGATGTTTAATCCGCATCAGTGACTTGATTCTGAAATCAACGGCTGTCATATCCATGACTCACGTCAAACAGGCCCAACGTCACACCGACGATACTACAAACAAATTAATGTACAATCAAAAAACTATGCCCGAAGGTCAGCTACAAATAAATGAAAACCATTTAGGATCATTTGCATCGAAGAATAGAGCATTAAAATACTGGTTTCCACGACGTAGCTTGAATATATGATGAGGAAATAAAATCAAATCATAATCTTACGAAGAAGCTTAATCATATCAAAATCAAATCCTTCGATTATGAAACAGTTGCTAGGAGTTGTTAGCTCAAGAAAAGACTGCTCTTCTTGTCTTTTCTCATTAATTCTCTAGTGTTTAACTGAGAAGACTTAAAGCAAAGAAAAACTTAACATACTTACTGAGGCTAATTAACTACATTATCCTAGTAGTATTATCAGCTACACGCTGCTGTGATGTCGTAAAACGAGACCATCACGCTGTAATGGTGCTCAACATCAGATATGCTAGCATTTCCATATGATATCATGAGATAACCTCCGACTCGATGCAGCGCTCATACATACTGTGCTTACCTTTCCCAGGAGCTTTAGAAATTTACAGTTAATGACTAGCATATTCAATGCAAATTGATAATCCATCGTTTTAGAATCCGAAATAATTCCACAATTAGAGCCAATCGTTTCAATGAAAATACAGTCATACTTTTATGGAATGCATACCTTTATGGAATGGGTGTACAAAAGTTTTATAATGCATTAAAATTTACATTGCAAGAGAAATTGTTTTAGAATGGGTTAATTAAAACAAATATAAACTTTGTTTCTGGTTGTTTTATGCTTACTTTACAAACTTATGATCTTGTGTGTGAGAACTATACAGGGCAACGTTGAAATTTTCTTGTGACGCTGAAACCGTGAAACGATATGCTATAAAAGGCTAATACTTGCAGATGCTAAAACGATAGTTTACTCGCAAATCAACTTGACACAGAGTGAGTTAATCAAATTCACCTGTTAATGAAAAAACCTCGGCTGGTAAACAAGGCCGCTGTCGATACATTAATATTAAAGTCAGCAATCCGTTTTTTCGGCGTTGGTATTAATTGGAATGTTGAAAAAGACGTAACCTACTGTCTGTGGCCTACAATTTCAAATAGTGACCTACGATTGGTCAGGTTTAGACACGGAGGCGTCGAGCCTAACTCCCACGAAGTCGATGCTGTGTTTAGCAGCTAAACAATGATCATTCTAAACAATTCATCACTTCTGTTCATAAGCACACGCAATACCGGCGCTATATAAATTGTTTCGCCTCGAACCCCGTCAGATGCTCACCTTGACACAACTACGACGCTGCTAGACGAAACTTTACAGAAACCGATTCTTCAGCAGTTTTTCAGACCCGTGCTGCAAAATCGCCTTCATTTGGACACCGAAAGTAAACACGTGCACCTCGAACCTAAACTGATATATTGCGGCCCGACCAAGGTCCTCCTACATCGCGAACAGATTGTAGCGATTTTTGCAAGATTTCTGGAGTCTCGTAGACGCCTGCTTCTTGGCCATGTTGTAAATATTTGTGTCAACTAAACGACCCCCTCGGTCACGTGATAAGCCACCCAGGTGCGACTGCTATGGAAAGCCGTTGTCGAGAAAAACACACTAGCAGCGGACTTTAATAGGAATTGGTCATGAATCGTAGGCTATTCGTGAACTAGAAAAGTTTCAAAGGGGTACTTAAAATTGAAGTGCAGAACATCAGCTCATTCAATATAGCTGCGTCAAGTCAAAGGGAATGCCCAGACCCAGCCAGTATTTCCGTGGGCATTAGCCTAGAGGGAACCCATAAGAGCTCATGCTGGAATGTTAGTTCTGCATGTGCTCGATGTGAGAATATCGACAGAGCTGCCAAGGAGATACAATAAAATTATAAAGAACAGGAATCTGTTGCCAGAGAAGGAAAGATATTTCAAAGTGAGTTTGTTAAGACTAGATGAGTATGCTCATGTTTAACTTAAAATTGGTTGATTGCGTTTAGGCCTATTCAGAAGATTTTAACTAAAGTTGGATTTTATTGTAGGCTTACCGTTTAATTTCTTAGAATAGCGCCTTCAGAGGGTTTTCAAACTTCACGTCACCCACAGCTGGCCCGGTTTACGCCACTGAAGAAAATTAGGCTAACTGGTGGCCCGAGCCGCGCGTTGAGCTCAACACAGGCCCGATGAGTGGGCTACCTGGCTCCCATGGATCTTATAATCAATTTCAAATTCAAATATTACCAATCGATGCAGGTCGGAAATATGTTTCTATCCTGAATTTGATTATTCTCGATATAAACAATCATGAACAAATTCCATCGCTTAAACTGCGGTTTGCTAAACTCCAGGTTAATGTTTCTGCTCGTGTTTCTGCAACCTTTCTCTTGTCCTAAGGAAGCCCAGCGCCTTGCTTCTCTGCCTCATCTTTATCTGGTCTTTTGGCAACAGGATATGCAATGGCTCTTCTGGTATCTCCGGAAAACCCCTCAAGTACGTCTCGAGCTCTCGTGAACAAGCTGGTACCCTGCACTTAGTTTATAAGCTACGTTTTAAATATTTGGAGTTTGCGATCACGCTTAAAATTTGCAGAATGCGGGTACGTATACTGTTTCAACCTTCCTAGCATTCTTTAAACCTCTAACTGTTACTTAAAGTATAGCGCTAAAGCTTCCACTTATACCACTAAGTCTTCGGCGTTCCATACGCACGTCACTAACTGACTCATTGAAGCGTAGTAAGTAGTACAATGTTATTCCGATGAATGCGTGGGCCTTTGCAGCAAGCCCATAAAAAATGTATAATCTGGACAGGGTGTAATATGGAGTCATTACGCCGAGACGCACGGAAATCCGTCTTTAATTGAATTAGTTTGTTTGGCGGTCGTGTTAATAGCTGTCCGCGTTAGCGGAGGAAGACAGACAGACAGACAGAGACAGACAGACAGACAGCATGAGGTAATGCGGTAAACATGATGGTCTAGTCATAGACTGGTCACGATTAAACGTGTACCATCAGTTTTCTTTCAGGGACCATTTTAATAGAGCAGCTACATGGTTAACGGTCGTCCATTTCAACCACTCACTCTACACGTCATACATAGGGCGAAGTCTATCGGTCAGCCTGTATACTAAGCTGCCTTGAAAACCACTTAGCCAGCATTAACGCCAACAGGTCAATGGCATTAGCACACGCGTGCACAGCCACAAACACAAGGGCGGATCAAAGATATAGATATCGCTTCAGAGGTGTGGCAAAGCTGTTTTGAAATCAGAGACTGATAAAACACTGGCATTAATTTCCAAGCCTCCCCAAGTCACGTAATCGTAATCGCAAGCTGTAATCTGTTATCGTAATCGTGATCGTAAACTCCAAATTTCTGAAGGGCTTATCAAAGCAGAGCAGAGCAGAGCCATTAATTAAATCCTCTTCAACAAACGCTTGAAAGCCGTTTTGTTCCATTGTGGTTTTATTCAGTCTTGTTGTCAAGACCTTAAACCTCAAGACCAAGACCAAGACCAAGACTTTGAACCTCAAGACCAAGACCAAGACCAAGACTTTGAACCTCAAGACCAAGACCAAGACTTTGAATCTCAAGACCAAGACCAAGACCTTTAACCTCAAGACCAAGACCAAGACTTTTGGTCTCAAGACCAAGACCAAGACCAAGACTTTTAAAAACGAACTCGAGTCCACTCGAGACCAAGACCGTGGTCTCGAGGACAACAAGACTGGTTTTATTGTGTTAGGTCGGGAACGCCTCTAATGAGTCTCTCTCTTCAAGGGGCGCTATATAAATCTGCGATTACCATTACCATTACCAATCCATGACCCGATGTATACTTTGTTCGAATTGCCCTCACTTCGGCACCGGTATACGAGGCCCTGCATTTGCAGAGGTTGTGCCGTCTGCGTGGAACGGTCTCTCCCTCTAAATCGACTTGTACTTCTCTGGCCAGGAATCTTGCCAAGGTCCGAGGCCCCAGGTGCAACGGAAGGCCTTATTTCCCTGGTAAGGGGCCATCTATTTAGTATGTACGCATGGAGGGGAGGGGTTAAACCAAACTCGTATGCTTCCGTATGGGGAGGGTCTAATGATAACGTACGTACGCATAGGAAACGGGGGTGAGCGGGTGGGGTAAAACTATTTTGTCTATAATTATTGGCCTTCAAATTGATTGGCCTTCAACTGGGCCACAGTTCAGAAATGAGCCACAGTTCAGTTATTGGAGCTATCAGACAAGTAGGCCTACTACTGGGAGAAGTAGGCATGTGGGAGAGGTGTCACTTTTGTGCTACCCTACCTCTGACTTCTATTATTATGAACTATGCAGGGAGTCAGACAGCCTGGCGGCTTGTCCCATGGATTAAATAGAGAC
Source organism: Allolobophora icterica (assembly GCA_963556255.1). Lineage (NCBI taxonomy): Eukaryota > Metazoa > Annelida > Clitellata > Crassiclitellata > Lumbricidae > Allolobophora > Allolobophora icterica. The sequence goes on along the minus strand of OY744606.1, from coordinate 2,044,537 downwards.
CGTTCTATGGGGTGGGGGTAGGGTGGGGGTGGTTGGGTGGGTGGGGAGGTAGGGGTGGGGTGCGGGTGGGATAGGGGTGGGGTGCGTCAAGCGTATGTACGCAGGTAGGGGGGGGGGTAAAATACATGTGCCTACAGGGAGCTGGAGGGGGTTAATTGTGTCCGGATTCTGGGTACGAACCAAATGGATGGCCCCTAACCGCTCTTTGTTCTGCATTGTGGATCTCTGGACAACCCTCTGACATGACGCAGCGCTTGTTTAACAAGCCCTTACTTAAGCATTTTAGTATCCCTCGAGAAATTTTTACAATACGATTACGATTACTAGCCTACAGAACAATCTGTCCATGCAAGCTCTTGAACGCGCCTGCATAATTGACGGAGCTTTGTAACCCTGTATCGGGTTTGGCTGACCGCAGCAGAGCCATTAATTCAATCCTCTTTTCCACAAACGCTTGGAGACCATTTTGTTTGATCGTGGTTTCATTGTGTTAGGTCGGGAGCGCCTCCGAGTCTCTCTTTTAGTGGCGCCATATAAATTAGCAATTACCATTACCATTACCAATCCATGACCCGAAGTAAACTTGTTTGAATTGCCCTCACTTCGACACTTCTTCGAAGCCCTGCATTTGCAGAGGTTGTATTGTCTGCGTGGAGCAGTGTCTTCTTCTACATCTGCTTGTACTTTTCTGGCCAGGAACGTTGCCGAGATCCGAGACTCCAGGTGCAACGAATGGCCTTATTTCCCTGGTAATCTTTATAGTAGTTCCGTTGGATCGCAATCGTAATTGTAAACTTCAAACTTCTAAAGCGCCACTCGACACCAAGCACAAAGCACCAGCTTATTCACGAGCGTTGTGTCAAGTCAGAGGGGTTTTCTAAAGGGTAGTCAAACGGAGGTCTGAGTTTGGTTTCCAGGTTATCAAGATCAAGAGAGGAGGAAACTTCTACCGCGCCGATGTCTAATGCACAGGGTATCTAAGCTGCTAATGCGGGTGTCGTTTAGGTCGAGACGAAATGGTAGGCGGAGGATCAGGTGAGTCAGGGTAGGGGCTCTTGAAAAGGTAAGACTTTAGCTGGGAGTGGAAAGCCTGGAGGTCATAGACAGAGGACCCTGAGGCGGATGATGGAGGGCGGATGGCAGTGATGATGGAGCAACCGAAAATTTGCGGAATTGGGGAAGGAGATCGTTCCAGAGTCGGGGTGTAGTGTTGGATATGGCTCGGTTGGAGAATTTGAGATAAGCATAGTGACCGGGGGTTGAGAAAGACTGAGATAGTTGGAGGATCGGGTGGAGCGGGTTGTCTGGATGGCGAAGAGTTGATGATAGATGTGAACTTATAACTAACATATAGTAAGTTAGTTACTCATTGTAGCAGGAGTTCCCAGCTAGCGGGATCTATGATCCCTTTAGGGCCCACTGTAGGCCTACCTTACACGTTATAATGTGACTGCTGTTAACATCATGAATAAAGATTGATTGATTGATTGATTGACTGACTGACTGACTGACCAGTGTGTAATCTAGACGTCTTTGGGGGGGGTAAATTTCCCCCCCAGGATTGAAGTTTCCCCCCAGAGGCCAGCAATATTGTAATGTAGACACGTATTGGGGTGGAAAATCCCCACCCCCAGGAAACTTGTTTCCCCCACAAGAGGGGGACTAGATTACAGCCTGCTGACTGACTGACTGACTGACTGACTGACTGACTGACTGACTGACTGACTGACTGACTGATTGATTGATTGATTGGACGAATTAAAATTAATATTTTTTTGGTTCTCCCAATAAGTTCTTGTGGATTTCTCCACACTGAATATGCCGATGGTGTTGGAATTGTTGAATCAATGCAAGGTTTATGAGAAAGATGCACAGCAACAGAAACCAAGCGTAGTAGACCTACTTTCTGATTCAACTAAGACCCATGTTAGACTCTCTATGCCTAATGCTTTGTTGTGCTATATCGTGTTAATTTCATGTCATGTTACGTAATAGTTATGTTATATGATGATACGTTGTGTCAAGTCTAGCTCCGGTTGGTCAAACTTTCTGGAAAAGGTTGTCTAGCATATTACGACATGAGATCGTTGATCTTTTCTTTAGGTCCTACCTCTATTCCGTAAGCGCTTGGAAACCATTCTATACAATCCTGGTCTCTGTCGTTAGGTTGAGAGCGTCTCAGACGAGTCTGTCTTAAGAGAAGCTATATAAATCTCTGATTAAAAATAAAAATTACATTACCTAATGTCATGTTATGTTATTTCATGTTATCATATGTTATGCTATGTTATCTGATGTTATGTTATTTTATGTTATCATATCTCATATTATGTTATGCTATGTTATCTTGTTATCTGATGTTATGTTATTTTATGTTATCAAATCTCATATTATGTTATGCTATGTTATTTTCGGTTATCTTATGTCATGCTATGTTATGCTATGTAGTGTTTATGCTATGTTTTTGTGAAGTTAGTGACTGGTTTTCGGTCGTCATAGATCGTCGGTGCTTGGAGGATGATGCCGAAGGTTCCGACAAGACAGGCTGTCGTGAAGATCCAGAGGAAGAGTCGGTCAAGGACGAGGGCCACGTACTTCCAGTCTTCTCGGATCTACAACCACAAACTACTGCACCTCAGTTCAACCAAACTGCTGGCCTAATCAATTAACTGTCATTGTAATTAGTAACTTCTATTGCGCCGGTGTCTAACGCACAAGGCATCAACCGATGGCACACCAAAACCAAGCCGTAATTTTAGGTCAATATCCAGAAGGTCAGTCCATAAGACAGAGAGGCAGCCTATAGTGGATGAACAGTTTGAAAGAGGTAAGTTTTAAGTTGAGAATGAAATGACACAAGTGACTGAGCAGAACGGACAGATAGAGGGAAAGAGTTCCAAAATTCAGGTCCAGCCACCGAAAAGGCTCGTTCACCAAGGGGTTTGACCATTAGTAGTAGCAGATCCGATTCATGGGGTGTTAGGGTGTTGGTAGGGTTAGGGCAGTTGTCGATTTACAGCCACGAACTATCGAACATCAGTTCAACCAAGGCCTCGGCTGTAGGCTGATTCGCTTACTTCATTATTAGCAGATGCTACTCATGGGTGTGTGGCAAAATAGAAACCCCTCTGACCTCATTGGTTCAGATTAACCTCCGGCTGAAGATGGGGTTCTCGTAGTTTTCCCTCCTGTCCATTACCTTGCCTCTCTTCCCTTTGCCTGCTTGCCTTACCATTCCCTTACATTTTCTGACCTAATCTTGCCATTACACACTGCTACCATCCCCTCCCCTTACCTCACCTTAACAGATTTACATTCATCTTTTAATTCGATTTACATTTCCTCCTTCGTCCTCATCCTGTAAGTGTTCGGCGATGAAGGTTGCTCCGTTGATCGCATGCAGCACATCCCCTCCTGCAGCCGTCGCTCCCAACCCCGTCTCCCTTTCCCCACCCGACGGCAACAGCCTGGCCGTACTCGACGGGGGCTCATAGCTCCGACGCAGGACGCCCGTGTAGGACGTCCTCAGTCCCAGTCCTCCCCCTCCGATGGAACTCCGCTGGCCGGCGACTCCACTCGGAACAGGGTCGTCAACGTAAGAATCTCGGACCTCGATACCGTTGCAGGTTCTGACCGCCGCCGTGGCCTTAAGCACGAGATCCTTATCGAGGCTCGGCCGGCGCATCACCAACAACCGGGGCAGGATGTCGAGGAAGACCTTTCGCACCCAGGGCGACATGACGTGGGTCGCTGGGGACCGGAAGTGGACGTTCAAGACGATGACGGTGACGATTATCGACAGGGTGACAAGAATCATCGTGAAGAGGAGGTACTTTCCGATGAGGGGAACGACGAGGGAAGTGGGTGGAATGATCTCGGCCAGGAGGAGGAAGAAGACGGTCAGCGAGAGGAGGATGGAGATGCAGAGGGAGATCTTCTCGCCGCTGTCCGACGGTAAATAGAAGACGAGGACGGTAAGGAAGGTAATGGCGACGCACGGGATGATGAGGTTGACCGTGTGGAAGAGCGTCTTGCGTCTCATCGTGATGTTGAAGGTGATGTCCGGATAGGGTTCGCTGCAGCACGTGTAGTACTTCTCGTTCTTGCGAGCTGGAACGCCCAGAAGGTCCCACTCGACGCTCGGGTAGAAGTCCTTTAGATCGATGCCGTCCTCGATCGTCTCTCCCTCGGCCACTCCGCTCGAGTCCTGTCGGATGTGCTTCAGGTCAACCTGGACATAATATATGCGAGGCAATGTAGTGTAATGGGCATAGTAGCTGATTGGGTAGAGCGCTTGGCTTGTGACGCAGAGACTATGGGTGCGAGCCTCCACTGAGGCGGTCATTCTGTAGGGACCTTGAGCAAGTCCTTTGCTCACAGTTACTCAGCGCTATCTGTTGCATGGTAGTGTGTGCACTTCTGAACTTTGGAAAGAGAGCAGCATAAAGATACAGTTGTTGGTTACAGTTTTGACCTCGTGGGTAACTTAAAACACGATGAGTATAAGAAATACAAAGGCACTGTTGAAATATGGCAGGTTTCGAACAACGATACATGGGACAGTAGTTTGAGCGCTCGCCTTGTAAAGCGAAGAGCTCGGGATCGAGAAGGTGACTGTGTAGGGACCTTGAGCAAGTCCTTCACTCACTGTTGCTCAGCGCTCTTGATAATACGTCATCTTTAGAGAGTGGGGCTTAATAAATGCTCACTTAATAAATAATAACGACGCTACCCATATCCGGGTTCTCGGTGCAATGTAATAACAATAGTTTAATGCAGATTTCTAAAGCGCTACTTCAAAAGTTACGCGCAGGGCACCAGCTTATTCATAGTGTCAGAGGTGTTGCAATGTGATGTTATGTGTTGCAATGTGCTGTAATGTGTTACAGTGTTGTCTTGCTTTGTAACGTGTTGTAATCTGATGTGACGCGATGCACGGTAGCTGTAATCTAATACAGTGTATGGTAAAATATGTTATATTAATGAGAAAATTAGGAATGCAACGATTCAGATAATCCACTTGTCTATACGACCCCGTAGAAACATGTTTTAATCGCTACTCAAAGGTTAGAAAGTAAAGTTTCTTGCATCTTTCCTAGATCTGGATCATTCGATCATTGCATGCAGATCCTTCTATGATCTATCTCGATCCTTAGATCTATTTGTATTCCTCGCTCTTGATCCTTCGATCTCTTTACTTCTCTCTCGATCAATTGCTACGTATTATTCAACGGTCGTCCGATCCCGATCTTTCGATTTCTATTCTTTGATCTGGATCTTTATATCTCGTTCCTTCGATCTGTATTCTTAGATCTTGCCATCCAGATCTCGATCACTCGGCCTCGATCCAATTAGTCGAATGCCAGACTCGACAGTGCAATCCAACACAAAGAGAGGCAGGGAATTGATCAGCTCAGCCTAACCTGATATCCGTCGTAGGTCCAAGACCCGAACTTGAGGGTGCACAGCTGCTCATCGAAGGGGTAGAATTCGACGTCGATGGTACAGGAGCTCTTGTAGATGGCTGGGGGTTCCCAGTGCACCCTTCCGTCGGGGTAGAGGGTCGCCTTCGTCATCAACGTCACCTCGTAGTTACCATCGGCGCTGCAAAGGGAAAGCGAACGATGCTTGAGTGCCGTCGAAGTTTTCTTTGGGTAAATTGGGTTGGGGAAACACCAGATGTCACTGTCGTCATTGTTATTAATTAGTGTCAGTTATAATTAAAAACTGATAATAATTAATACATCATCAGCATCACCAGCATCTTCAATAAAACCAACATCTTCAGCATCATTAGCATTTTCAGTTGGTTTTGGGGGTAATGCTCGTGGTGATGGTGGTGGTAGTTGTAGTGATGTAGTGGTGCTGGTAGTCGTGGTGGTAGTTTTTGTGTTGTGGTGGTGGTCGTCGTCGTCGTGGTGATGGTTGTGGGGTAATGGTTATGGTGGTGGTTGTGTTGGTGGTGGTCGTGATGGTAGGGGTGGTGGTGTTAATAGTGGTCGCGGTGATGGTTCTAGTGGTGGTCGTCATGATGGTGGTGTTGGTGGTAGTGGTTGTCTGTGGTGGTATTGGTGGTGGTGGAGGTGATGGTGGTGGTGGTGGTGGTGGTGGTGGTGGTGGTGGTGGTGGTATTGGTGGTGGTGGTGGTGGTGGTATTGGTGGTGGTGGTATTGGTGGTGATGGTGGTGGTATTGTTGGTGATGGTGGTGGTATTGGTGGTGGTGGTGATAATGGTGGTGATGATATTAATGGTGGTGGTGGTGAGTATACGCCTACTTGTTGTAGAGAACGATGTCTGGTAGCCAGATCTCTTCCGATGGAACGTAGAGACGATCGACTCCGCTGTAGAGCTTTGGATTCCAGACCAACTTATAGTCGACCCATTCCTATCAACAACACACAAAGCAACGCTCAGCATTACGTAGTCTGATCTCTGCTATGCTATACTAATCCATAGCAAAGCATATTAATCCATACTGCTCAATACTAATCTATACTAAACTAGGCTCTGCTATACTATACTATAGTATACATACTGTAGTATGTTGTACTAAGCTATGCTACACTATGCTACACTGTACTATGCTATACTATACCAAATACAATACTATACTATGTATACTATAATATGCTATACTTTACTATGCCATACTATACTAAGAAGTCTATACTATGCTATATATTGTAACTGTACTTTACCTGACTGTACTATGTTGCACTATACTATACCATGCTATGCTATGCTATACTATGCTATACTATGCTATACTATGCTATACTATACTATACTATACTATACTATACTATACTATACTATACTATACTATACTATACTATACTATACTATACTCTACTATACTATACTATACTATACTTAGTTATACTATACAATACTATACTATACTATACGTCTTACTATGCTTTACCATACTATATTATATTGTACCATACCATACTATATTATATTATACCACATTCACCAGCTATTTACCATCCAACCGCCCGGGTCTGCTCGCTCATCATCATATCTTTCTCTATCTCGGCCTTCAGTCTCCTCATCTCTGAAATTCTGCAATCGTTCCTTAGTCTATGCTGCACCGGCTCTTTGGAACAATCTCCCAAAAGATCTCCGCCAGTTTGCTCACCCTCCCATATCGCCGGTTGACATCAACTCTCCTCCGCTTGCACTGTCCTCCGCTGCTTTCCACTCACGACTGAAAACCGAACTCTTCAAGCTATCCTATCCTGATTCCATTCCTACGCCACCACACAACCGCCATAATCACCGATTACCACCGTAGCACCCTGCTGTCTCCTCGGATTGACCTCCCCGGACTCTGACCTGGCACCGGAACGGATAAGGCGGACATGGCTATTGCGGACTTGATTTGATATAGCGCCGGTGAGTAAGCTGGTCTCCCTGACGTGGCTTTTGTGTGGCGCTGAGAAATTTCGGAGATTTACATTACATTACATTACATACAGCAACACATACTGTTTCAGTTGAGAAAATGACCTTGTGACCTTTTCATTGGTCAATTGATTGATTTATATAGCGCGTTGAACAGGACAGAAGAAGAGGAAGAGGATGAAGGGAGGAAGGATGAGAGAGGAAGGGATGCGTTGGGAGTCAGCGGGGTTATCTATGTCTTGGACAACAGATGTCTCTACTCTCTCCCTGCTGTCCTTCTCTGCCACCGAAGATATCGATGCCTCAATGCACCGCATCCAAAGGCAACGATGAAATGATATTTCTATACCAACGCAGAAACACATGCAACAGCACACACGCAGGGAAAGAGAGACAGACAGACAGACAGACAGACAGACAGACAGACAGAGGCAGAGAGAGAGACAGAGAGAGAGAGACAGATAGAGTCAAAGAGTTGTGTGAGAACAAAAAACACGGGCACATAAAGCGTGAGATACAAAAAACAAGAACACAAACATACACACATACATAGAAACACATACACACATAAACACAGATGCACACATGTATACGCACATGCAAGCATACATACACACTTACATGCACATATACAAATACATACACACATAAACGCATACACACAGACACATACGCATACACTTGCACATATTCGTACTCACATGTACAGTTATTGTACACATGAATACACACATGACCAACTACGTACACATACATATATATTGTTTTGTATTGTATATGGGCATTTATAAAGCGCCTCTCGCGGTATGGACCGTTCATATACACATACAAGCAGAGTTATAGACACACGCAAACATACACACATTGACACTCATGAACGTAAACAACTAAACACGCACACAAACACACACGGACGTGCATGCAAGGGAATTGTTCGCTGCACGCCTTCAAATAGATTGTCGTCGTCCATGGTTTTCTCGGTCAACCGCAAAGAAACAGAACGTATGCGTGTTTATGTTGCTGTGTGAGCGTGTGTTTCTGTATGTGTGTCTGTCTGTGTATCTGTGTGTCTGTCTGTGTATCTGTGTTTGTGTCGACTGTTGGAAAAGTGCAAAGCAACCGATTCCTATTGAGGCGGTCGAAGAAGTCGTCAGAATAAGATGGGCAGAACACAAATGATGATGGTCGTGCTGTTTGCTGGTGTTTCCTGGTGTTTACTGATGTTTGCTGATGTTTGCTGGTGTTTGCTGATGTTTGCTGGTGTTTGCTAGTGTTTGCTGTTGTTTGCTGATGATGCTAATGGCAGTTATGTTGGTTGTCATTTTGGGCCCCTATTATTATTATTATTATAATATTGATGATGATGATGATGATGATGATGATGATGATGATGATGATGATGATGATGATGATGATGATGATGATGATGATGATGATGATGATGATAAATACGACTGTGCTAAAATCACAAGGAGCACACATTTTAAAACGACAAGATAGATAGATAGACAGACAGGCAGACAGACAGACAGACAGAAATTGAGTTAGAGAAAGAGAAAGGGAGAGTGAGGGAGAGGTTGAGAGCGAGAAACAGAGAGACGTGAGAGAGACACAGAGGCAGATAGAGACAAGCAAAGAGAGAGACAGAATGGCTAGCGAGGAACGGATGTGTTTAAAATGCAAGGCGTGTCGTCTTATTCCGTGGGGCAACCCGAAAAGACGCCCGACAGAAATGAAAGTGGGGTGAGATGAATACATGTCGTAGGAGCGGCGGTGGGGAATTGGGTTCGGGGTGGGGGATGTCACATGCTGGCGCCAAGTAAATTAGGACGACAGTTGTAGACGCTGAAAGGCGCCTCTATTCTCTGAAAAAAGCAAATAGGAACACAATCTCAGAGAGAAAGAGAGACAGACAGACAGACAGACAGACAGACAGACAGACAGACAGACAGACAGACAGACAGACAGACAGACAGACAGACAGACAGACAGACAGACAGACAGACAGACAGACAGACATAGATAGATAGATAGATAGATAGATAGATAGATAGATAGATAGATAGATAGATAGATAGATAGATAGATAGATAGATAGATAGATAGATAGATAGATAGATAGATAGATAGATAGATAGATAGATAGATAGAGAAAGAGAGAGAGAGACAGACAGACAGACAGACAGACAGACAGACAGACAGACAGACAGAGACAGAGACAGAGACAGAGACAGATACATATATATAATTATAATTATATGACAAGGGGAAGACCACAGACTGAGCTCCAAAGCCATGGGGTAAACCAAGGCGCTTGGCTGATAGGATTCTCGTCTTCACCTCATCCGCAGCCCTCTGGACATCAACTGACACCTTCACTCAGCCTAACTAACCCAAAAGTGTCCGCCTGTAAATTCTACAATTCTACGCCTAAGGATCGAATTCCAGAGCTCGTCTGAAATCATCAATCCCAGCCACTGAGGCAATCCTTCAACTCTCTAACCCAATCAAGTTCTGTTTATGGATAAGTTGCCATCATCTGGCATCTAAGTCTTATTTAAATCTGGCATCTAAGTCTTATTAAATCTGGCATCTAAGTCTTATTTAAATATGACATCTAAGTCTTATTTAAATCTTACATCTAAGTCTTATTTAAATCTTACATCTAAGTCTTATTTAAATCTGGCATCTAAGTCTTATTTAAATCTGACATCTAAGTCTTATTTAAATCTGACATCTAAGTCATATTTAAGTCTGACATCTAAGTCTAATTTAAATCTTACATCTAAGTCTAATTTAAATCTGACATCTAAGTCTTATTTAAATCTGTCATCTAAGTCTAATTTAAATCTGACATCTAAGTCTTATTTAAATCTGTCATCTAAGTCTAATTTAAATCTGACATCTAAGTCTTATTTAAATCTGTCATCTAAGTCTAATTTAAATCTGACATCTAAGTCTTATTTAAATCTGTCATCTAAGTCTTATTTAAATCTGTCATCTAAGTCTTATTTAAATCTGACATATAAGTCTTATTTAAATTTTACCTGCGTCAACCAAACGTTCGTCGTAACAATCTGATTTTTCTCATCCTGTTTCAGAAAAACAACAGCAGATTATTATTATTACAATAGTAATTATGATTATAATTAAAGGGTTGCGCAACGGTGTAGTGGTTAGTGTGCTGGATTGTTAATCGAGGGGCCGGGGTTCAATTCCCCGCCTGCATGGGCGGAAATTCGCTTAGAGATTTCTGCTCAACTCGCTTCTCGCTAGCAACTCAGCTATAATGAGTACACTGGCCAAACACTGTCGGTGGTAAGATCAGACGGCGTGGGAGAGAAGGCGTTGATGATGATAATGATGATAAATGATGATGATGACGACGACGACGATGATGATAAGAATGACGACGACGATGATGATAATGATGATGATGACAGTGATGATGACGACGTCGATATTATCTTCATTGCCATCCCGACAACCATCATCACGATGCCGGCGAGACTTGCTAATGAGAGCGCAACATAGTTTCCTAGTAAAACTACATTGAAGGACGGGAATCGAGAAGAGAGGTCGAGAGCATTTTGGTCGACACAGTTGATTACGAGAGTAATAAGACGCTGTCGAAGGCCTTTTCGAGGTCAAAGGAGGAACAGCTCGTTCACTGTCTGCCTGTGTCTGTCTGCTTGTCTGTCCCTCGGTGTTTCTCTGTTCGTTTGCCCGTCGATTGTGGGTCGTCGAAGGAGCGGAAGCATCGCAAAGCGCTCTCCTACGTCGGCGCAATTGGGCGCGCTGCTTTATGGGAATGTGTCCCATAATCCTTAGCGAAATGGTCTCCCGCGACGCATCCAGATTTTCTGACTTCGGCGTAATGTCACACACCCTCCCTTCGCCCCCTCTCTCTCTGTGTCCCTCTCTCGCTGTCTCTCTCCCTCCCTCTTTCTCTTTGTCTCTCTCCCTTCCTCCCTTCCTCCCTCTCTCTTTCTCTCTCCCTCTCTCTCCCTCTCTTTCTCTCTTCCACCTTTCGATCACTCGCTCTCTTCATCGCATTTTCTCTTTTCAGTCCAGTTACACTCGTCTGTTGCTATGTCCTATTCCATCCGTCTCTTCGTCCTTTCCTTTGGCCCTCTCCGTTTCATTCACTTCTTCTTCTTCTTCTTCTCTCTCTCTCTCTCTCTCTCTCTCTCTCTCTCTCTCTCTCTCTCTCTCTCTCTCTCTCTCTCTCTCTCTCTCTCTCTCTCTCTCTCTCTCTCTCTCTCTCTCTCTCTCTCTCTCTCTCTCTCTGTCTCTGTCTCTGTCTGTCTCTGTCTCTGTCTCTGTCTCTCTCTCTGTCTCTCTCTCTGTTTCTCTCTGCCTCTGCCTCTGCCTCTGTCTCCCTATCTCTCCCCGTGTCTCTCCGTAAGTCTCTACTTTTCCTACCCCCTCCCTCATCGCCGCCTTCTCTCCATTTACTCCAACTCATCCCATTACCACCCTCCCACAATGTCTCCCTCGCTCCACCACTCACTCTCTCCCTGCCTCCTCCTCCTCTTCCACTATCTCTTCCATCCACCACTCCCTCCTTCTCTCCCTCCGTCACTTTGTTGGTCGATGTTCGATTTGACTTAAGCGCAGAAATCCGTCGATAGCCAGTCGTCGGTTCCAATGGGTCACAACGTCATCTCGAAACACCTACAACTTGGATTACTAAATTGCCGTTCTGCCGTTAACAAAGCTGAACTCATTCACGACGTCATCCTCGAAAATAACCTTGACATTCTCATTATCACAGAAACCTGGATTAAACCTGATGACCCCTCTGCAATCTGCGACGATATTGCCCCTGAAGGTTATAAATGCCTACAGCATTGCCGCTCGGACCGCAGAGGTGGTGGGGTTGCCTTCATCTACCGCCAAGAAATCAACTTAAAAATCCTCAAATTGACATCTACTCATATGAGCGTCTTTGCGCTAGAGCCATCCTTGGACCATCTAATATCAACATCCTTGGAATCTACAGATCAAACCCAGCGCTGCCTACCAATATCTTCTTCGACGAATTCTCTGATCTTCTTGATGAGCTCTCAACCACACCCGGACACCCTCTTATCTGCGGAGACTTCTACTTCCCTGGAAACTCACCATCCACGATTGACCAACGACTCTCCAACATACTTTTCTCCTACAATATGGCCCAACGCGTTCGTACTCCAACCCGAACGGGTACGTCGACGGAAAACCTACTCGACCTACTAATCCAACAAGAAGATGATACCTCAATCAAGGACATCAAGGTAACTGATCCTGGCATCTCTGATCACTGTCTCATCACAGCAACTTTTCAACATAAAATCAATAAACCAAACATGATATGGTCATCTGCCAGAAACACCAATAAACTTGATCTAACCATGTTTCGTCAAAGCCTCCAAAGTACTTCATGTTTCTCCACCCCCTCCGACGATCTTGATACTTTCACAGCCCAGCTCCAATCCGACATAACTGCTGTTCTCAACGTCCACGCTCCTATACGAAAATTTGCCAACCGTTTGGGAAAACATCCGACAAGACTATCGCCAACAGCAAATGAGGCCAAACAGGACCGCCGAAGACTTGAACGCCGCTTTAGACGGACGGGAGCTGAATCGGATCGAATATCCTACCGAGCAGCATGCCGCACAGCAAACAGCGAAATCCGGAAGTCCAAGCGAGAATACTACCAGGACCGAATAACTGAGGCCAATGGTGACTCTAAGAAAACCTGGCAAATCGCAAAAGAACTGCTCCATCATAAAAAGAAATCACCGATTGTAAATGATACATCTAATGCCAAAGACCGCTGTAATGAAATAGCTGCATTCTTTAATGACAAACTAAAAAAAATAAAACACACAATCCTGGATCGTCTTAAACCTCTACTTCACATCGACATTTCCTTTCTCCTTCCATCAACACCACAGCTCATGTCAGACTTCTCCCTAGTAACCATCGATGAGGTCTCAAGGCTAATACTCAACCTTAAGCCCAAAACATCACCACTTGACTACCTACCCACTAAGATTCTTAAATCCTGCCCAGATCTTTTCGCTCCGCTTATTGCTCACCTTGCCAACCTCTCTTTCCAATCAGGCCGTTTCCCGACAAACTTCAAATCCGCCCAAGTCACCGCACTGCTAAAAAAAGATGGTCTTGATCCTTCAGATCTGTCAAACCTACGGCCGATATCAAACCTCAACACCATCTCCAAGATCCTAGAAAAACTCGCACTCGCCAGACTATTCCCACATATCACCAGCTGTCCCAATTTCAACCCTTTTCAATCTGGTTTCAGACCTGGTCATTCTACTGAGACAACCCTCCTGAAAGTTACAAATGACATACTCTCGAACGTTGACAACGGCTCGGCAACCTTTCTTTTCTCACTTGATATCTCGGCCGCTTTCGATGCTATGGACCACAGGCTGCTGGTCGCCCGTGCACAAGAAGCTTTTGGCGTTACCGGCACCGCTTTAAACTGGCTGGCATCCTATCTTGAAGGGAGGCACTTCTTCATCGCCCTAGACTCTGCCAAATCTGAAACTTTGCCCTCCACCACCGGAGTTCCACAGGGTAGTGTTCTTGGTCCTTTTCTTTTCTCCATGTTCATCTCACCAGTTAGTTCTCTCATCCAATCTTTCGGGATCCAACACCACCAATATGCTGATGACACGCAACTCTATGCCTCCCTCACACCTGGGGACAATAGCTGTGACAACATCACTCGCTGTGCAGATGCCGTAAACCGTTGGTTCCTGGAAAATGGTCTCCTTCTAAACCCTTCCAAGACAGAAGCCATAGTTTTTGGAACCAGACCACAAATTGCCAAACATCATCCTCTGAATCCGACTTTCTCAAACACAGCAATAAACACGTCAACCAGTGTAAAAATTCTCGGCGTGAAACTTGACTCGACAATGTCAATGGATTTCCAAGTTTCTGAAATCATCCGCTCCACCAACTTTCATATCCGGGCTCTCAGGCACATCCGACCTTTTCTCACAGAAAACCTTGCAAACACCATCGCTTGTGGGATAGTCAACTCTCGCCTTGACTATTGCAACAGCCTTCTCTACGGGACATCATCAAAAAATCTAACCTCGCTACAACGCATCCAAAACAACCTTGCTCGTGTCGTATGCAACTCCCCATATCGTGCCAGCAGCAAGCCACTCCTCAAATCCCTCCACTGGCTACCCGTCAAGGAAAGGATCATCTACAAAATCTCCGTTATCACCTATAACTGCATCACAACACATACTCCGTCATATCTCTCCGACCTTCTTCACAACCACATGCCATCGAGAAACATGCGGTCATCTGGAACCCGAACCCTTGTCCTTCATCGGTGTCGCACTACAACTGCATCAAAATCTTTCACCTCGTCCGCCCCTCGAATCTGGAACAACCTACCAACCAACATCAGGATCTCTATGACTCTGGCCACTTTTAAGAAAAACTTAAAGACCGAACTTTTCAAACAGGCCTATCTGGACTGATCTCCCTGCTCCCAGTGCTTCTGAATCGTTGCATCGATTTCCTTTCGACCGTTTACGAACTATGGCACTTAAATCTCTGCTATTATTATTATTATTATCTGACACATGGGGTCAAGGTCAATCCTTGCTGCTATGTGCAGCACAACGCCACTCCTGATTCTACCAGAGTCACGACTGACAGCTTGTTCTTGGACGAACACAAACGACTTCGTTGCAGTAATTGTAATTGTAGTTGGAATGTATTTATTTATTAAATTTGTAACGCGCTCAAGGTCACACCGAAATGTGAATCTGAGGCCACTAGGAGAAGATGCAGTTAGATATCCAAGTGCTTGAAAGCCAAGGAGAAATAGTTTTTTGAAGGAAGAAAGTGAATTTGAGCTACGAAGGGCGAGTGGCAGTCGATTCCATTCCCTGGAGGCAGAGGCGTGGAATGCACGCAAGCCCATGACTGTTCTGCATCGTGACTCAGTGAAGAGACCAGTATTTGATGATCGCAGGCAACGAGGAGGAATGTAAGGAGCTAGTAGTGATTGAAGGTAGGGAGGTGAGCTGGCGCTGAGGGCTTTATATGTCAAACAGGACAATTTTCAATTTTATTCTGAACTCAACAGGAAGCCAGCGCAGCTGATGGAGTAGGACTGAGGAGGAGCTCGCTCGTAGTGGAACACGTAGCACAACGCGAGCTAAGGAGTTTTGGATGCGTGACTCTAACTGTAGTTGTAATTGTGATTGTAATCGTATTCATATTCGTAATCGTTATCGTAATTGTAGCTGCAGTTGTAGTTGCTATTGCGACAGTGTTCATCATTGTGATTTTGATTGTGACTGTGATTCTAATTGTAAGTGTAATTGTAGTCGTAATCGTAATTGTAATTGTAGTCGTAATCGTAATTGTAATTGTTCGTTTGCATATGTGTGCTTTTCCATTCTTTCCGTCTGTCTGTTGACTTCTTTGTCTGACTGTCTGTCTGTCTTTCTATCTTTAAAGTCAGTCTTGTATGTCCATCTGTCAGTTTGCTTATGTAGTTAAACTTTCTGCCTAAGCGATTGTGACCTTTGACCGCGAAAATGAACCCTTAAGCACAACTACAAAATGGGACTTATTTAGGAGGCATCTAGCTTATTTCGGAGGCTTTTAACTTATTTAGAAGGCTTTTAACTTATTTAGAAGGATTTTAACTTATTTAGAAGGTTTTAAACTTATTTAGGAGGCTTTTAACTTATTTAAAAGGCTTGTAACTTATTCTAGAAGCTATAGCTCAATTCCTAGGCCTTTAACTTACCGGTATTTCATACATTTGACTATTTCCGAGACTTTTTACATGTTGCCTATACTTTAAACGCATTTCCGAGGTTTTGACTTTTCTCCCAGGCTTTCAACTAATTTCCGAGACTTTTAACTTATTTCCGAGGCTTTTAGCTTATTTCCCAGGCTTTTAACTCGACACAAGCAGGAGAAATATTCTAAGCCGATTATCGGAGGGACTTCACTCATGAAAAGAAACATTTTTCTCAAGAAAGCCTCATAACCCCAATGACATCAGAGTGATTTGCCGGAGGCAAGACGACTCCGGGACGCCGGACTACTTTCTGGCGTAATCCGCGAGAAAATAGCATTTATCGGGTACAGGGCAGCGGAGGTCACGTGGAGACGATATATAAATAAAGAGAAGTTATTGAGGAGCCGACACGTCCTGAGAAACGTTGACAGAATCGAACGAAATCTAATGATGTCTGGATGAGAAGAATAACTCTGAAGAGAAAATGTCTAGTATCTGCAGATACTGTAGGCCTATGTTCAAAACCATGGAGCGGTGCTAAACGCGCTATGTACAGTTTCATATGCAAAAATATAAAAATACATGCATACATACATACATACATGTCATACATACACACACAAAATATGCACATATATACATGGTTGCTTGCATTCATACATACAAAATTACCTACTTGCATTCATACATTCATTCATACATACATACATACATGCATACATACATGCATACATACATACTTATATTCATACATACAACATACATACATACACACATACATACATACATACACACATACATACATACATACATACATGTACATACATACATACATACATACATACATACATACATACATACATACTTAAATTGATGCACTACATGCATACTAATTTGTATCGATGGGAAAACCCTGTTGAAGGAATTTTATAATCTTCGAATCCATTAATTAAACTGTTTCATATTGCATCGTTAAAAAAGTCAATTTGCTTAAGTTTTTAAACTAAGATGATTTAATTAATTACTCATCCATATTTAGAAACTTCGAGCATTCAACTAAATAAACTAGCGAACAAAGAAAGAAACAGGCGAATACACAAGTATAAACAAACGAACAAACAAGCGAATAAACATATAAACAAACGAATAAATAAATAAACAATAGAGCAAACAAATAAACACATAATCAAATAAACAAGTCGGAAACCAAATATACAAGAAACAAAGGAATCAATAAATTAAAACCGAGCAAACAACTAAACAAAGAAATAGACCAGCAAACAAGCAAATAATTAAATATTAAATAAATAAACGAACGAGTAAAAATAGACATGTAAACAAACGAAAAAACAAATAAACAAAGGAGTGAACAAAGAAACAAACAGACGAGTAAACATTCGAATAAACGAAGCAAAAACCGAATGTATAAACAAATAAGAAAATTATGTAAAACAATAAAAAAATGAACAAGCAGGTCTAACAAAAGAAGTAAACAGGGAACATAATATTATGGAGATATAAAATTACTAAAAGAAGCGAGAACAAGATGCATGGATGAAATATGTTGTACTAACGACGTCGATGAGTTGAGACAATCGGAGTCCGAGTTTGACGGTCAGTTTGTCTGTATTGTTTCCAACCGGACGAATCAGTTTGTTGTAGTTGTTCTTGCGCAGGATGTCGTCATAGAGACGCTTGGCGTCAAGGTTGCATTCCGTTTCTATGGTAACAGAACGAATTCCATCTCATGTCAGTGGTTTAAACGGTTGGGTATCTCTGGAGGGAATGAAGAAGGAAAATTGAAAGAAGGAAGAAAGTAGGAAAGGATGGATAGAAGTAAAAAAGCGGATTGAAAGGATGAAAGGAAAGAGGAAGGATGGTAGAAAGGAAGAAGGAGAAGGGAAATATGAAGGATGGGAGAAAGGTTAGACGGAAGAAGAAAACGGAAAGATGAAAATACGGAAATAAAGCAGGATAGATGGAAATTGTGATCGCAATCTCAAGATTTCTACAGTGCCCAAAAGAGCGTAGTCGCGGGAACCAGCTTATTCACAGGCGCTGAGTCAACACATAATCGATAGGCGGGTGAAATCGGTTCCAGGTCAAGATCCAAATGGGCCAGGCAGAAGAAAAGGAGAAAGCAAGAAAGAAAAAGACAAAAAAAGAAATGAACCAAGAAAGGAACGAAAGAAGAAATGAAGAAAACACGAAGAATAAAACGAAGGAAGTTAGGAAGGAAAGAAAGAAAGAAAAAGAATGAAAGATAAGATGCAGGCAGGACGGAAGTAGGGCAAGATGAAAGGAAGGAAAAAGGAAGGAAGAAAGGGAAAAAAGAAATAGACTAAAAAGGCAGGAAGGATATCAAGGAGGAAAGGAATCCGAGGAAGGAAGTATGGACGGTAGGATGTGAGCTTCCACGCACTCTAATCACAATTGAACCTAAATATAGCGGAACGTGAGAGCAGCTAATAAGGTCGCTCTCTGCACTACCCTGTATGACGTTAAATGTCATCGCGATCGATGGATGGAAGTATGAATTAATTGACGAATGGATGAACGGATTGACAGTTCTGCTCGGCCTGGGTAGCATGACTTGTATGACTGTATGATTGATTGACGTGTGGAATTGTTGATAAGAGGCAAACGGACAAGCAATGATTGATCGACCGAGAGAGATGGCCGACGGCAAAGTTGGAAGTCGAGTTCAAGAACGGAGCCATTGGCAGCACGCAGATAGGCAGCCATCCACCGCCTCTGGGTAAATGTTTTCTGTGTTTGCCAGGAGGGGTTTTGTGGGGAAAAGGGAATCGGAGTCCGGTGCTGGACTAGGGAGGGATGTGAGACTGTGTGTGCTCGAGTCCGGAACCAGATGGGGACAGTAGACGGATTCCCTTAGCGGATGGATGGATGGGTGGGTGAATGAATGGGTAGAGGGACGGAGGGATGGATGAAGGGATAGATCGATGGATAGGTGGATGGATAGATGGATGGATAGATGTATGTAGGGATGGATGGATGGATTTGTTGGTGGCTAGATGTATGGCTTGATGAATGGCTTGATGAATGGATGGATGGATGAATAGAGGGATGACGGATTAGATGGATTAATGGATGAATGGATGGATGGATGGATGGAAGGATGGATGGATGGATGGATGGATGGATGGATGGAAGGATGGATGGATGAATGGATGGATGAATGAATAGAGGGATGACGGATTAGATGGATGGACGAATGGATGGACGGAAGGATGGTTGAATGATCGATTGGATAAGTTCTTCCATCGATCGAGGGACTGCCGGAAAGATGTAAGGCCATATTTAAGTAAGCTACGATGAAAGCGAGTATGCGTGTATTGACAATGGTATGTGTGCATGTATGTGTATGTGTATGCGTGTGTACGTGTGCATTTATGTGTGCGTCTAAGCAAGCATGCATGTGCTCATGTTTGTATGTATGATTGCTTGTGTAGTGTGTGTGTGCGTGCGTGTGTGTGACTGCATGCATAGAGAACCAACCGTCTAAAGCCGTAAACGGTACATTTTAAAAGCCAGCTGTTTCGTTGGTCTATGCTACCAGTGGACATGTTTTGTCTGATGATGAAAGACATCTAAAAGGACAGTTAAGTGTCTGTAGATGTAATTATGGCGTTAATGTTGACGCACAAACTCGTAATTTTGGCCTTGTTTCATCCACATATCCACCCTCAAACCCATCCATCAATCCATCCATCCATCCATCAATCCATCCATCCATCCATCCATCCATCCATCCATCCATCCATCCATCCATCCATCCATCCATCCATCCATCCATCCATCCATCCATCCATCCATCCATCCATCCATCCATCCATTCATCCATCCATTCCTCCATCCATCCATCCATCCATCCATCCATCCATCCATCCATCTAATCATCTATTCATCTTTCATTTCAACTCGCCATCCAACCAGACATACATACAGTACATACAGACGAGCATGCATACGTACGTATAGACATACACAGTTATTACACACGTCTCTTTACCTTCCTTTCTCTTTTCATTCTTCCCTCTTTCCCAGAACTTCTGTCCCTTCCTTTTCACTTCCTATTCTCTCCTTGTCCCTCTGTCGAGACACTCACCTTTCCTCGTCAGTAGAACCAGACAGACGACATTCATCGCCATCCACGGCCACTCCCTTCCTCGACCGTCCATGCTTCGCATTCGGACTCGCAAGGCACTTCCTCAAAGGAACGTACACGAAGGCCGACGAAGACCGAATAAGACCGAATAAGTCCGAACAACTCCGACGAAGACCGAATACGTCCGAACAACTCCGACGAAATCCTAAGAAGACTGAAGAATGTCGACAGCGTCCGAGAAAGTCCGTGGAAATCCGAATGAAGCCGAAGAAATCCGAAGACGATCAACGGGCTCTTTGGGTCGATGGGCGTAGAGCCCCACGCGACCTTAGATCTACGACGACCATAACAGCCGACGGACGGACCAGAGAGAGGGACTTGCCTCCCAATATCGACAAGAACTGTTGACATTGAAGCGATCACTACACAGGCGGTGGCAACCCATTGGAAAAACGAACCAGCGCAATGATGCTATGGCTGCTGCCGCTGGCCACGGCCACAGCCGTGCGCTGCTGAAGCTGAAGCTGCTGATGTTGGCGACGGTGATGCGGGGAGCCTGTGGTGGTGATGGTGATGATGGTTTTATGATGCGTAAGAACGACAGACCGCTTAGCGCTGGAATACCTGAGAGTAGCAAACGTCAGCTCAGGGATTATAAGGGGTGGCAGGCAGGCAGGCAGGCAGGCAGGCAGGCAGGCAGGCAGGCAGGCAGGCAGGCAGGCAGGCAGGCAGGCAGGCAGGAAGGCAGGCAGGCAGGCAGGCAGGCAGGCAGGCAGGCAGGCAGGCAGGCAGGCAGGCAGGAAGGCAGGCAGGCAGGCAGGCAGGCAGGCAGCAGGCAGGCAGGCAGCAGGCAGGCAGGCAGGCAGGCACACGGACAAATAAGCACACATAGATACAGAGCAAGGCACCCGGAGAGACAGACAGACAGATAGACAAACAGACAGACAAACAGACAGACTCTGAAGCTGCAGATGCAGGCTATAGATTTCCAGCGAGAGATCGAGAGATCGAGATTGCAGAGAGACAGAAAGACAGACAGATGCACACAGACAAACAGACATACAGACAAACAGACAAACAGACAGATAGGTAGACTCTGAAGCTGCAGGTGCAGGCTATAGATTGCCAGCGAGAGAGATCGAGATCGCTTAATCGCAGACAGACACACATAGAGACACACAGACAGAAAGCCAGCCAGACACACAGACTACAAAGGACGACGACAGAGGGAGAGTTCAATCGTTCTTGAAACACTCCGTTGAACTGCCTTCTGACGTCGACTTCGAAAAGTCGGATATACGCTTAATCGCACTCGGAACACAACATCCGACACGAAGACAAATTGATCAGATTCAGACATTAAATCAAATACATTCACAAGTATAACATACATCTATATAACATACATGTACATATAAGCCTATAATTATGTATATATCAATGTGCATAAATATATGTATATGAAATAATGTATATATGTCAACCAGTACTTTGATGTACAAGAATAGTTGAACATCTGTTTGCGTAGACACATGTATATAAGTAGTCTAGATATACACACAAATGTACACGATATGTACGTCAAAGAATATATGTGTGTGTGTTTATGTATATATGAAAGTTTGTATGTATAAAATGGAGAGATGTATATATTAAAGAGATAAGTACACATTAGAAATGCAAATTTTAGAATGCAGCTATGCATAGGACTATGTGTGCGTATGTATGCATGTATGTGTGTATGTATGTCTGTGTGATCGTAAAATCATTTTGTCATTCGCTGTTAAGCAGACAACGATCTCATTCTCATCATCAATCATCAGAGATCCTTGATCCATATACTGGCACACATATATATATATACATAATTATATATATATATGTATATACCGGAAGTAAAGTATGTATAACCGACCTATTGATCATACCCACCAGAAACTATGAAATTTATATCTTAAACATGTATACGTATATATTGGAATTGGGTATGTGTACGTACAATCCTTGATCTATATACTAACATTCATATACAAAGACCTATATGTAATTGTATATATATACGCTTCTACTGGAAATAATGTAGTGTGATCGTCCTGTAGATTATACAAATCAGAAATATGACATTTTATCTCTAAAACATGTATGTATTTGACATTGGGTTCCTGTATGTATATTGTCGTATACTATAGAACTGACGCAGCGGATAGAACATTAAATCTCTGACAGACACTTTCAGATACACCACCGATCATCTGTAATCACAGGAAGCGAAAGCGCACTCCACAACTAAAGATACAGGCGTTGTTTTGATAGAGAGAGACACCCACACCTGCAGAGGGTTTCAGAGTAAGAGAAGAAGGCAGAGGAAGAGCTGCAGGAGTGAGAGTTAACAGAGAGTGAGAGTTTGTGGTAGACACTTCAACTGGTGTTACTGGGACACATCTGTACTGATTACGGATGATTAGCCTTGCGGTTTGTCGTCGTTAGCGAGAGACTTGTTGGTCCACGTTATGCGTTTATTCTGATTGATGGAGGGAGAGGCGAGACAATGTTGTTTGGCTAAGGAATATCGTTCTACTGGGATGAATAGAACACAATTGAGAAGTACGACTTCGACCTAATTGCGTCTTCTCTCAGTTGATGTCAAGGCTAATAATGTTATGGAGTGGAATCATTTGTATCTTCATTACAATGTGTCTCGCGTCTCATCCGTCGTTCATTGCCTTGAACTCTTTCCGCTTTCTTCCAGTCGCCGCCCCTCTGTCTCTCTGTCTCTGTCTCTCTCTCTTTGTTGTTATCCTCTCCACTTTCTTTCTCCTATTCAGCGCTCGTGAATAAGCTGGTGCCCTGCGCTTAGCTTTCGAGTGGCGCTTTAGAAATTCTGAGTTTACAATTACGATTACGATTCTCTTCCGTTGTTAAATCTTCTCCTTCCTTCTATCTCTCTCTCTCTCTCTCTATGTCTTTCTCAACCAGTGTCTCTCTTTCTACCTATAAATATCTCCTTTTTCTCCTCCCTTTTTAATCTCGTTTCTTTCATCCAAATCTTATCTCTCTGTCTCTGTCTCTGTCTCTGTCTCTGTCTCTCTCTGTCTGTCTCTGTCTCTCTCTCTCTGTCTCTCTGTCTCTCTGCCTCTCTCTGTCTCTGTCTCTCCGTCTCTATCTCTGTCTTTCTCTCTTTGCCTTTCTGTCTGTCTCTATCTTTCTCTGTCTGTCTGTCTGCCTTTCTGTTCTTCTCTTTCTGCTCAGTTTTTCTCAGTCTGTATACTTGATGCAGTTTCGTCATCATCCAATATCTGCAGCCAGACATCATGTGCGACCACATTAGTTGGTAGTATATTGCGTCGGCCTGCGGAGAGCAGGATATATGGCCGGCGTCGTGGACGGTGAACCCCTTCGCAACCAAGGCCATGTCTTTAATCAATAAGGTCCTTCTAATATCCCGAAGGTCTCGAAGTGACCGACCGATTTCCGAACCGGACTTGTGGAAGAGGAAATGTCTTCAGGCAGCGGATTAAACGACCGCAAAGCCAACAAATGAAAGGCCTGGTCACCGCAGATAATCGATCCAACCTCTGAATGGAGTTATAATAAATAATACATATATATATATATATACATATATATGTATGTATGTATGTATGTATGTATGTATGTATGTATGTATGTATGTATGTATGTATGTATGTATGTATGTATGTATGTATGTATGTATGTATGTATGTAAGTGAAGAGCTCTGAGTTAAACATACTTATGCAAGCATGTTCATATATGTATAATGAGGGTATATATGTATTTATGTATGTAAGTATCAGCGCCGGCCTTAGGATATTTCGGGCCCCGTGCAAAGTATACTGTACGGGCCCCCAATGACACAAGTCAAATTATTTTTTCATTGCTAATAATTTTATTGATCTTTCAATAAAAAATAAATTACATAAACTTGGAAATTCAGACAAACATAAGTAGGCTATACATATAAATATTATATATATATATATATATATATATATATATATATATATATATATATATATATATATATACATAGGCCCTACACATGTGCGTGTGTAAAATAATAAACCATAACAAATAAATTCCTTGACAATGTAAGAGAGAAAAATAATAAATTAAAGTTCCGTGGGGGCCTATACATAGGCCTACTCGCGTACAAGTCCATGTTGCGTATAAGTCGACCACTAAATTTTCGACCTTGGAAATGAAAAAGTGTACGATTCGCGAATAGGCTTTTGTCTGCTTTTATGTATAGACGGTAAATCTGGACATTTCATGGCTCTTTTAACCACCAACTAAACGTGAAATAAATTGTCTGCTAGAATCACGAACATGTGCTCCGCGCATATTCGTGTCATCCAAGAAATTATCCGTCACCAACCAAACAGCTTCTGTTTATATAACCCTTAAAATTATAAAAACAATTCTGTAATTTTAAACTTGAGGCTAAGAGCATAAAATAAAAGAGGTCACTATGAAGGTACTTACTGTAATCGCCAGCTCATTGTTTTCATTTTAAAAATCATTGCGGAAGTTCTTGTCACGAGATTTTTGGGATATAGAGGAAGTTAACAGTCTATATAATTATAATATTGAAACAAACTAAACCTCTTGTACCATTTGACTTCTACATTTTTGACAAAAGAGAAGATTTAATCGAAGCCAGAATAATATTATTAGGGTGTCTTGTTCGTGTTAATTTTATGGGACATTTTCGGGCCCCCATAAATTGCGGGCCCCGTGCGACCGCACGGTTCGCACGCCCCTAAGGCCGGCACTGTAAGTATATATCGATCTATGCATGTATGTATATATCGATCTATGTACGTATTGATTTAATCATATATGATATATATATATATCCATGTAGGCATATGTATGTATGTATGTATGTATGTATGTATGTATGTATGTATGTATGTATGTATGTATGTATGTATGTATGTATGTATGTATGTATGTATGTATGCATCATTTGTATGCATCCACGCATGTATGTAATCATGTATGTATGTGTGCATGATGTATGTTTGTATGCATGCATTTATGTATGTATATATGTATTTAAGCATGCATGTGTGTGCATGTATGTATGTTTGTATGCATGCACGTATCATGGAAATAAATAGCTCATTTTTAGTGCCTTTAACAGCGATAAATGAATAAATGATTGGACAGCTGAATTTCTGACGGGATGGATAGATGGATGGACGGATGGGCGTACAGATGGATGGATGGACTAATGGATGATGGGATGGATGGATGGAAGGACGGATAGATATGGCGCTTAATAAATGTCAGATTACAATTACAAGTTACAATGTGTGTAGTGATTTATGTATGCATAGTTAGATGAATTTGCAATGGTCTTGGTTGTGGTTTAACAGTTGATGAAACGAGTTTCCTGGTGGGAAACAACTTATGAAAAATGTCTTCCGATTTCTCTGTACACGATATGGAGAAGCTCCATCACACAGATATTCGTGTCTAAGTCGTGTGATGTAGAATCAACGCAGTAATGATGTTCGTGACTTTCCTTTTTTTCGTACTCCTCTGCCTCTCTCTCCCCGTCTCGATGCCTCTCTAGATGTTTGTCTTTATCTTTCTCTGTCCCTTTTCGTGGCATGGTGGAGAAGACGTTTCCTGATTGGGAGCATTGTGTCATCGGGGGGCAGGGGTGTCCCTGGGAGGAGAGAGAGAGATGCATATGAAGGTTCCATGGATTGTAAAGATTCGATATTACGAAGAAGAAGATTTCTGCGTTGGTTGGCTGTTTTGAACTACACATAACTACATTGAAACAACTTATTTTATATTAAATCAGCATCATCGTCGTTGTCATCATCATCATCATCATCATCATCATCATCATCATCATCATCATCATCATCATCATCATCATCATCATCATCATCATCATCATCATCATCATCATCATCATCATCAAAATCATCACCATTATTAGCAGCATCATCACCATGAACATCATCATTGTCAGGAGAAAATAGAAGTGGGTATACAATACATGCATAGTTGCATACATATGCATTCGGAGCCTTTGCATAAGTATATGTGCTTGTGTATACATATGTATGTATGTGCTTATGTATGTACAACATATATATGTACAATGCGTGTATGTATGCATGCAGGTAGGTATGCATTCATGTATAACAATAATTAGTAACTTCTATTGCGATGGTGTCTAATGCACAAGGCATCAACCGATGGCACACCAAAACCAAGCCATAATCAGGTCAAAATCCAGAAGATCAGTCCGCAAGACACTTGCCCAGTATATATGCGCACATGTATGTCCACAGTCATTTTGTATATATAAGACTGTGAATAGCACAGCCTTTCAAAGCGCTGTTGATACTTGTAGACAGTGGCGGCGATCTTGTCTGACAGGTGGGGGTGGGGACAAAGTCGGCCATGGTCTGGTCCATGACCTTTTTTAGGAATTCATATCCCCCCAAAAGTTTCTTTGCTTCGTGACTTTTCTGCTAATTCATCTCCAAAATAAGCTGTTGACCTTTTTTTCTTTTTTTAGTCGTTGACCTTTTTTACAACTTTTTTCCGGTCTCCCACCAATAATGATTACCTTTTTTAGGAATTCGTCTCACCTTGTCACCTTGTGCTGTCAACTCCTGGAGCTCTAGCGATCGTCATGATAAACATTCTCCCTCATGACGATTTTCTTGGCATGTTAACAGGGGTGGTTTGCCATTGCCTTCCCAGGTTTTGCCTGCCGTGTCCGTTCGTTCCCCTTCCAATGGAAGGGTATTAACGGTCCGCACCACGTGAAGGTGGGCACGGAGGACTTTGGTTCACCAGCCCAGGTCGGGTCCGAGTCTACGCTCCTAAGAGACGTCGGTCAGGTCGCCTCCCTGCTTTACTCTGAAACAGAGTGACTGATGAACCTTTGCGGAATTCGTCTAGAAAATTTATTACCTTTTTTTTACTGATTCTTCCGCAAAAAAATTTCATGACTTTCTTTACGAATTTCTTTTTCTTTCGGAGAATTGTCTGGGGGACACTTCTGCTCAAAAATAGAATTTGTACCTCATCTGGTCAAAAAGGCAGTGAAAACCTCACGCGCAATTACATTTCTTGCCCTTTATTGGTGTTTCTTCAAAAAGTGGAAGGGACAAATGTATGGTCTGTCCCCCACTCTTAAAGATGGGGGACTTGTCCCCCTCGACCCCCCATGATCGCCGCCCATGCTTGTAGAAGCGCCAAACAAACCTCCAACAGCGCAACCACATTTCTTCATTCCAGTGATTAATACATAAGTATGGGGCGCCGACGGTTGCACGATATTACAAATATTAAAGCGGCAGTCGGCTGGGAATGAACCGCGCCTGTCGACGGTTAGACAGACCGCGGGTTCAGAATCGGAAATAATGGCCAACGGCGACATTCGTAGTCTCTCGGCTGCGGTCGGAATGGTTGCGACCCGTGGCCAGGACCTCGTGAATTATTCCGTTATATCCTGGACCGCCGAATATATCCGTGAGGGAGGTGGGCGGTGGGGGAGGTCAGGGTGTCGTAAAACGTTCGTATCTGTTAAGAAGAATCTGTTGTCGGGTCGGGTGACTGAGCTGGACCTGGATTTGCGGCTGGGCGTTGAGGTCTTGTCCATTGTAAAGGCAAATGTACATGTTTTTATGTAGCGACTGTGTATGGCCTCGACTCTGGTCACGTGTTTCGACGAATTGATCGGGAGAGATCCTTCACCGTCGCGGCCCGTTTGAATGGATGCCATTTAAGGTCCCCGTGTACGGATCGTGCTAGCCCGAGATTTAAATCTCTGAAATAAGCCGCCATTGAGAGGCGAACCTGTAAATGCACGCACAGAGACTCACGCTCTAACCAATGTAGCCAACAGGACCGGTGTAGCGGTCCAAACGTCCTCCGCATTTAACTGGACAATTGACAGGTTGAAACTACGTCAAACTATTTTTCAGTGTTACTCAAATGACTACGGGCATAAATCCGCAGAGATACAGAGGTATGTGAAGAAATGCAGACTTGCATGCAAACATACACGTAGGATTATACGCTTGTTGCGCCCTACGCTCAAACAGATTTGGGCTCTGTATAGGGTTTCGGGGCTGCTGGTCCAAAGCTGTGGAATTCGCTATAGTTTAGTTCCTTCGGTCAGTAATGTCATTCAAGGTGTGACCGTACGTACGGTACGTACGTTATTTTTTTTACATAACGTACGTACGGTACGCGTACGTTATTATGCCGTACGTTACCGTACGTTCACACCTGTTCATGACGAAAATAAAACACATAACATTATGCACAGGAAAAGTCAATAATAGTTTTTATTGACGGTCGTAAACAATTTTAACCGTTGCATCAGTCAGCTCAATGATCCCTGTTCAATGATCCCTACTTTCAAACTTTTAAATTCTTAATATTAATATTAAATTAATATTCTGTCTAATGTATAGGCCCCTTAGTGTGAAGAATATTAAGATTTTACGACACACTTTATAGGATGGTCAGTGCCAGTGGTCATTTTATTGGTAATACTAAATTTCGGTACCGTTCGTAAATAACTAGGCCTGCTTACTGGGAGACCAATACTGTAGAGCTAAACTGATCATTTTTGACGTACGCGCACGGTACGCGTACTATATAAGACCATAGTTATATTGAGGTTCTTTGCGAATGATCAGATAAATGTGTGGCAGTTTTAACGTACGCATACGGTACGCGTACGTTATTCCTGGAGGTAACGTACGGTCGCACTATGATGTCATTCCTGTCTAAACTTAAGGCTCATCTATTTCAACTTGAAGAAGAAGATGATGAAGATGATGATGATGATGATGATGATGATTGATGATGATGATGATGATGATGATGATGATGATGATGATGATGATGATGATGATGATGATGATGATGATGATGATGGATGATGATGATGATGATGATGGATGATGATGATGATGATGATGATGATGATGATGATGATGATGATGATGGATGATGATGATGATGATGATGATGATGATGATGATGATGATGATGATGATGGATGATGATGATGATGATGATGATGATGATGATGATGATGATGATGATGATGATGATGGATGATGATGATGATGATGATGGATGATGATGATGATGATGATGATGATGATGATGATGATGATGATGATGATGATGATGATGATGGATGATGATGATGATGATGATGATGATGATGATGATGATGATGATGATGATGATGATGATGATGATGGATGATGATGATGATGATGATGATGATGATGATGATGATGATGGATGATGATGATGATGATGATGATGATGATGATGATGATGATGATGATGGATGATGATGATGATGATGATGATGATGATGATGATGATGATGATGATGATGATGATGATGATGATGATGGATGATGATGATGATGATGATGATGATGATGATGATGATGATGATGATGATGATGGATGATGATGATGATGATGATGATGATGATGGATGATGATGATGATGATGATGATGATGATGATGATGATGATGATGATGATGATGATGATGATGATGATGATGATGATGACTTAGGCACAGTACTTGTCTTTGAAGAGCAGTAATTCGTAATGACCTTGTCGTCAGTGTCGATTAACGAACGAGCCAAGCATTATGTTTGATATTGGATCAATATTGGGAGGTCTTTAGCACCTCGGAGGTTTCCCTTGGAAGCTATTACGATTTTTATTACGCATTTATTAAGCGCCTCTGTCTAATAACTAAACATGAATCGATAACGCTGAGCAATTGTGAGCGAAGGACTGCTCAAGGTCCCTACACAGTAACCGTAGCAGAGGAGAAGACTCGAACTCGTACTCTCCGCGTTACAGGACGAACGCTCTAACCAATAGGTCACAGTGTCCCACAATCAGCCCTACCGTGTCCCAGTGGCTATATGTAAATCTCCGTAAACCGCGCTACATAAATTGCCTTGGACCTTGTTTACAATGTTTCAAGAAATCAATGCAGGAAGACTTTAATATCACACATCGTTGGAGAATGCGCTTGTCTTTCCCTAACAGCATCAGCATCCAGGGCGTCTATCCCCCTTAAGTAATTGGAGCAACTTCCCTTCCCCTTTTCTTTCCACCTCCCCCTTCCTTCCCCTGTTAATGGTGGTACACGCACTGACGGATCTCCCCCATTTCTTGGATGGAGCATTTGCTCCAAGTTTTCTATGGTGTAGACATCATCGCATGACTCCATTCATTCTATCGTTCAATGCAGACTTTATTTCAGAGGTTCGAAACAGATACACGAATCTTCATACACACTGCCCACACGAACCTCAAAATGCTCTGTATCCTTTTTTCATCTGCGTCATAAAAACGTCAGCGATATAATACCAACAAATTTATTTACACTAGACCGGTCAGTGTAGAACGGGGAACGGACTGTTTGCCACACCCATCCGATGACGCAACGGCCGACAAGTGACGCAACCGGAGTTGCAATTATTTGGTGACGCTGAAACAAAAAGAACCCCGACGAATTAATCTTTCCGGGCGCAATTCGAGAGCTAAGTTATTGCCACCGTGTTGGGTCTGGAGTTCAAATGAACCTGTTTCGTCTGATCGTTCATTCTGCTGGCAATGACGAAGATGGACTGTGTGTCGAGGAGACACATCTGTGGGTGTCTCTGTATACGGGATTGGTCGATGTTGTGGTGTGGTTGCTTAGGCGATGGTTAGAAAAGAAAGTAAGTCCATTGATACATGGACTCCTATATAATGGTAAATGAGCTGGAATTCTGAAAACGACTTCTACAACAGTTGTTTAACCAGCGCAACTATTCAGCGATGTTAGAGAGCTTTAAGATGGTGTTATTATAAAGTGATTTATTGAACACCTAGAATCGACCTTAATAACAAGTTAAATACAAATACTAATGTAAAACTAATTTTAAACCATTTTCCCAATAGAATGATAGAAGAAGAGCAGTCTTTTAGGCTAGCCCTGCGAGGTAGCCCATGGGTATGTAGTGTTAGCGACTTCATTTTCTCCACCTAGGCATATGACGCGGGTGGCCAGTCCTCTCCTCGTCGTCTCATATTCCCACCGACAGTGTGCGGTCAGTGTACTCATCATAGCTGAGTTTGCTAGGTGGCGCAGGTGGAGCAGAAATGTCGAACCAAATTTCTTGCCCTGGTGGGGAATTGAACCCTGGACCTCTCGACTGACAGTCCAGCACGCTAACCACTACACTATCGAGCACCCAGATGTACATGTACTGTGACCTGTACGATGTCTCTGGACAACTCCTCTGACTTGATGCAGCGCTCGTGAGTAAGCTACTAACACGATCCAATCCGCCACCTTCCTATTTGTTTATTTTTTATTTATTTATTACGAACATTTTTAACGGGCGCAAAGTCACACAGAAATGCGAATCTGAGGCGCGGATTATTATTAGTATTTAGACTTACTATTTCTCTCAACCAAGATAAAAGCTACCGTTAAATCTACATTGTCTCCCTCTCCTTCTTTGGTGTCCTGGCATTCGGATTTCGCACTCCATCTACCGTTTCTCTAGAAAGCTTCTGACTTTATGCAGCGCTCAGGAATAAATTGGTTCCCTCGGCTTAACCCTTAAGCGCGCTTAAGAAATGTTCGAGTTTACGATTACAACTACGATAGAGCCCGACAATATGCTTGCCAGGTGCAAATAAAGGCCATTTACATGCGACAAAAATGGCAATGGCCATGGTAATTGGAGATTTACACAGCTCCACTTCAAGAGAGAATCAACACAATAAAACCACAATCGAACAAAAATGGTACCGATGTAGGTCGTAGCCAATGTGTTAGTTGTAGTATTGATATTTAAAGGTTTTCTTAACTATAGGCAAGAGTGGAGATTCTCGTCGGAGAGAGTGCGATCTTAATGTGAGTTGGTGCTTCTATCGATAGAAATTGAATGGTTTATGGGACGATGATGTGGTGGCCTGTATTGGGAAGTTCTTTTATGAAGACAGATGTGTCGAATGTCCATGTCTCTGAGATGAAGTCTAGTCGAGGTAACATTAGCACTGACCCTACGCTGCCTTTTAACCGCTAGGTCGTAATCATAATCTCGAGATATCTACAGTGCCCAAAAAGGCGAAGTCGCGTGAACCAGCTTATCACAGGCGCTTAATCAAAACAAAGTCGATAGGCGGCGGGGGTTGGAGGGGTTGGGGTAAAATCGGTTCCAGGTCAAGGGGTCGGGCAGGCAGGAGTATGGGGTAGAGCCTAGATTTTATGCGGGTGAGGTAGCATTGATTGTCAGTGATGCCACGATGGCTTATAACTGCTATGTCGTATGAACATAGCGGTTAATATCTCTGAACTACTCTGACAAGATGCAGCGCTCGTGAATAAGCTAGTGCCCTGCGCTTAGCTTTTAAGTACCGCGTTTGAAATTTCGAGATTACGATTACGAAGCCATTTAGGATGTCCTTCAACTCACATCAGAAAACACAATCTTGGTAGACTCTTGTAAGAAATTGTGGCGAAATTCGCCAGGTTTCGATTATGACGTCATGATGGTAAGCTTAATAGATTGGGTCGTTGAGTGCATTAGACACCCGTGCCTCACCAGGGCACCCATGCCTCACCAGGGCACCCGTGCCTCACCAGGGCACCCATGCCTCACCAGGGCACCCATGCCTCACTAGGGCACCCTTAGAAAGGTATATAAGGCACCCAGCTTTTCATGGAAAAGCTCTCGTTCTTTTCGTTGCCTAGAGGAGACGTACGTGTGTGTAGAGAATAGTTCTCTGGTTTTTATTTGTCTAAAGGATACGTACGTGTGTAGAAGCAAGTTATCTCGGTTTTCGTTGTCTGGAGAAGACGTACGCGTGTGTGGAGAATAGTTTTCTCTTGATTTTCATCGGTCTTAAGGATATAATAAGATCGTCGGTTTCTCATTGGATTAATACGAGAAGTCATCTAGTATAACGAAAGTGTTCTGTTATTTCGATTCAATATCGTGGATTACTTGGATTACACTGTGAATTATATTACGAGAAAGTGCCTCGTGGTTCTTTTGCCAAAGGGTATGTACACGGAGTTTCTGTGGATGATTTGTCATAAGAAATCGTTAATTGGTCTTCGTCTGTGTTCATTGGTAGTTGATCAGTGGCCGTAAGTCCCCCGTTGACAGCGAGGGCCGAACCCCGGACATAGATAAATAAACTTAGTGCGTTCAGACCATCACCTCAAGGGAGAGATAGAGATACGGCGGACGGTCCATCCTGGTGAACGAGATAACGCGAGTGAACCGCCACACTGCCAACCTAAGTAAGGTGATAGGAAAGAACACCTACGACGCACTAAGGCGGTGAAAGGTTCGTTTCCGCCACATTGGTACCAGAATCGGGGTGGTGATTTCACCGAGTGAAATTGTGGGACATTGATCAACTACAAAGCAACGACGAAAGCGATCATCGATGGAAGACGAGGAGATAATCATAAGACGAAGACCGCGGGATTTAGAGGATCCGTACCCGGGCACTTCGACTCCCACGAGAAGACGGCCAACGACGGAGGCGTCGCCAGAACATAGTCTGTTGGAGGTAATTGACGATGGTGACCTGAGACCAGATGAACCGAATGGAAGAGAGAGATCAGAAAGAGAAATGTCGCCACAGAAATTGCTAGAAGGCATCGGAGGCCTACTGAAGACGAGACCAATGCAGATGAAACCAGGGAAGTTTGACGGGACAGGATCGTTGGAGTCTTTCCTGGCGCAATTCGAGGTATGTGCAAGACATAACCGATGGACGGCTTCGGATAAAATCGACTTCCTTCGGTGTGCATTGGAGAAAACTGCGACTCAGTTGTTATGGGACTTCGGCGCTCGACAAGATGTAACGTATGAAGAACTGGTCGGACGTCTGCGACAACGGTATGGCATGGAAGGCCAGGCCGAGATGTTCCGTGCGCAGCTCTACTATCGACGCCAGAGAAACGGTGAAAGCCTTAGCGATCTTCTTCATGACATTCGGCGGCTGGTGGTACTTGCATACCCGGTACCATCCAATGAAACTACGCAAATCATTGCCAGGGACTCTTTCTTGGAAGCCATGCGGGACCGTGAACTTTCACTCAAGGTACGTGAGCGAGAACCAAAAAGTTTGGACGAGGCCTACCGGACGGCGCTTCGTCTCGAGGCCTACCAGCGAACGACGGATACAGACGATCGGAGAAAACAGCCGGACAGAGTGAGAGGAACGCAAGAAACCGACCTCGACGCTCAGATCCAGTCACGGATAGACCGCTTTCTCGCTGAGCAACGAGTGGAGCAACGAAGATGGCAACAAGAGCTGGAGAGTAACATTGAACGACAACTTCGAGAACTGCGGGGCCCAGCTGCGACTACTGGCGCCACCGGGCGAGACGCTCGCCCATCGGAAGGTAACCAAGGATTTTCACGGCGGACGGTGGCCTGCTTCAACTGTGGCCGACCCGGTCACTTCGCTCGCAACTGCCGGCAAGGCCGCCGGCCCTTCAATCGTCAGCCAGCAACGGCAACGGTCGGTACGGAACCGACTGATGTCACAGAAGAAGTCGTCACTAACCACACGGCGCGGTCAAGGCTTCCGAACCGCGCAACCAACAACGCCATCTACATACGAGGTATAGTCAACGGACGATCGCAGACCTGCCTGATCGACACTGGATCAGAAGTAAGCCTGGTACCGTCTTCTACTGTTGAAGGGTTAGACTTACGTCCGTGTAATCGCTTTTTGATGGCTGCTAATGGGTCTAATATACGGGTCCTGGGAGAAGTAAATATTCCGATTAGGATTCGGGAGGGATTTGCAATTCCCACAGCTTTTCTGGTGTCCGATCAAATCGCTGAACCGATGTTAGGCATGGATTGGTTAAGGGAACACCGATGTCGCTTAGGTTTTGGTGCTGGGGCCTTGTTTGTTGGGCGTAGGCGAGTTGCTCTTGTGAAAGGCAACGGGTCCATGTGGTGTCGGCGCGTGATCGTCGCTGAGGAGGTTGTGGTAGCTCCTAAGTGCCAACAGGATGTGTCAGTTAAGACGCAGTATGGGAACTTAGCTACTAAAGCGCCTGCATGGATGACTGAGGCCACAGAGGTCCAGCCTGGTGTTCACCTGGCCCGAGTAGTGGTCGGAGATCGTGTGGATACAACTCAGGTAAGGGTGGTAAACCTTAGTGAAGAACCGGTTAAGCTAAGTAGGGATCAAGTTCTAGGAGGCTTACACCCAGTAGAGGTTGAGTGCAGCAGTGTTAGCAAGGAAGGCAGAGGTCGGGTTGAGGGTGATTTTTCACTTGACTTTTTGCTAGAAGATCTTCCGGAAGAGGTGAGGCCGGATGATCGAATACATCTGCGAAACTTGTTGGCAGAATATAAGGATATATTTTCTGCAACGGAAGGAGATCTTGGTAGAACGACCGTGACTACACATAAGATAGACACAGGTGATGCACGACCGGTAAGACAGCCTTTAAGGCGACAGCCATTGCCGTATAGGACTGCAATAGATGAGCAGTTAGATAGCACGTTGGCCGTAAGACAGAACGGGATGAAAATAGCTAACAGAAACATTTTCCCAGTTCTGCTGGTGTTGGTCGCAGCGGTACAAACGGTGGCGTGGGTTAATCAGGAAGCGATATCGGTGGCTAGAGTTTTAATCGAGACCGTAATTGTGAGGTACGGGGCCCCGTTGCAAATACTTACCGATCAGGGGACACATTTGGATGGGAAATTGTATCGGAAGCTTCGCAAATTATTAGTAAGGTTATCTGCAGCCATCAAAAGGGATTGGGACGACGTCTTGCCCCATTTCCTGGCCGCCTACCGGGCGTCGCAGCATGAAACGACGGGCTTCAGTCCGAACTTCCTCGTGTTCGGTCGCGAGACAAGAGCACCACTGGACCTCGTCTACGGTCGACCACCGGATGCCGATCGCACTGCTGCCACCTACGTGAGCTATGTACGAGACTTCGCAGAACGTATGGACCCGTATGTTCACGGGACCTTTTACTGTGGTGGAGCAGCGGGGAGTTGTAAATTACGTCATCCGGAAGACAGCTAATTCCAGACCGTTTACAGTGCACGTCGACAAATTAAAGTTATGTTTCGACGAAGGGATATCAAGGGAAGAAGAGGCGCCGCTGGATCAACCAATAAGTGACGTGACAGACAGCGGCCGGCCACGGCGTGAGATCCGTCGGCCTGTACGTTTTCTTCAGTAAAGTGGATAGTGCCGGATGCGCGGGCATTGTGGTCTTGCCTGGACGTCCGAGATAGTGTTCTTTAGTGCCAGTTGAATTACTGTGACGATTCTGATCGGATTATTTCTTTATTGCAGACGGCTGGACGTGAAATCCTAGTCTAACGAGTTAGAGTCCTTGTCATGTATCCGATCTTCAACTACCGCCAGCCTATTCTTGGTCGTAGTGTGGAATTGTCAGAAAGAAATTATACGGCTGCACCTCTCTTCTGGAGCGGCCGAGCGAGTATCGTCGGGACGACCATCGCCCCGCCTGGGTGGTCGATCGGTCGTGATGTGCAAGGACACGTTGGTTATATACCTGAACGGAGTTTGTTGATGGAAAGTGAGAGCGAGGCAGGTAATCGACTGTTTCGTGTTCCTCCGACCCCAGCCAATAGTCCAGCATCATCGGATTCTACGGACTCGGAAGCCTCGACGCTGATATTCTCGCCAATGTTGAAGGACGATCAGAATGAGGTAATGGCGGCGGTGATCAACGAGTTGGGTCGTCTAAAAACTGCCAGGGGATTTCCGAAGGATTTGCCGGACTCCTACCTGTGTCACCTCTGCTTCCAGAAGGGTCATCGTATACAGGAGTGTGCACTAGCTCGACCAAGGAATGAAGCAATTACTCCATATCAAGGAAAGAAAAGATGCTTTGGGGAGTATAGTTGTCTTCGATGCCGAAGAGAGTGGTTTTCGCAAAACAGTTGGGCTAATGCGGGACAAGACTGCCTTGGATGCGGAATGACTGTGTATCCACATAAGCAACGTCTTCGGTCGAAGAGCAAGAGTCAAGATGCCTGTGGGATCAACCGAACTCATAGACAGCAATTGTGTGGAAGATGCAAGGAGCTTGGAGACTGTTGCTTCCTAGAGACCGCATAGAATGGATGCCTGTGTTGCTTCCGTGACTGACTCTATCACGGAACGGTGATTTCTTGATGACCTGATTTTGATGTCGTTACTTAGTGATAAGTTGTGGTACAGTTATGTAAAATTAGTTGTCATTACTGTGAGAATTGGCATTGAGCTAACGATGATTTGTGATTTTATGGTTTAGTTAATCTGCCATGGTGGATGATGTGGGTTACGTGGAGGAAAGCGACCTGTCAGAACAGTGGCTTCTGGACCCTGATATTGTCGCCGAGGTTATGGAGTCATTGGATGGTGATGTGAATGCATTAGAATCGCCCATACCACCTGATTTAGACGACATTGAGATGTCGTCGCTCTTCTTTTATGGTTCTGGAACGGTCAGTCCTCCGGTTCCAGGTGTTTTAGAGTCTTCACCAAGCATGAATAATTCAGCTGTGGAAATGATACCTGTTCATGTATTGGAAATAATGCCAATACCTTTTAGTGGTTTTACGGCTGTTTGGTGGCCATATTCTTGGGGCATTTGTCCCTTTGGGTTATGTCTTGGTCACGTGAATGAGTCTGGCTTAAGGCATGAATGATTTTGACATTTTCTGACTGTGTTTTGGAAACGCATTGATTTTAGTTAAGAGTGATAAGATTGTTGATTTGGTTCTAGACTGATTTCTTGGTTGTGTATTTTTGCGGAAAGTATGCGATTATTTTGAGGGACAACATTGCGCTATACAAATGAAACGACAGTGTTAGGGTGACGCATGTGACCTAGACGATGAACAGGTCCAACAAGGTCATGTGGGTTGAGGTACATTACCTTATTCTTTTACGTCTAGCAGTTAAGTCAATTGTATTTGAGGGTGATCATGCATTGCTTTTGAATAGTAATTAAAATATTTCAGTTTTCATCACGCAGAACTAAGGTGATGTTTCAAATGAAAGTTTTTCATGTGTTGTGATGGTGATGTGACATTGGGGACTGAAGAATTATGACTGTTAGGTGCAATAGTGATTGAAGAAGATTTTAGTTTTCATCAGGTGTAGTTAAGCTGATGTTTTAAAGTAGATGTCCTTCTTACAGGTTTGAACTGTGAACTTTAGTCGCGTACAGTTAAGGTTGTGTATTATTGTAGATAAGATTTCTTTTGTGGCCCAGATGTTGGTTAGAGGGTGAGGTCACCCTCTCAGCCTGGCCCGTGGAGAGTGTGGCGAAATTCGCCAGGTTTCGATTATGACGTCATGATGGTAAGCTTAATAGATTGGGTCGTTGAGTGCATTAGACACCCGTGCCTCACCAGGGCACCCATGCCTCACCAGGGCACCCGTGCCTCACCAGGGCACCCATGCCTCACC
The DNA here is from genome assembly GCA_963556255.1 of Allolobophora icterica. Lineage (NCBI taxonomy): Eukaryota > Metazoa > Annelida > Clitellata > Crassiclitellata > Lumbricidae > Allolobophora > Allolobophora icterica. Next base: position 2,005,653 of record OY744606.1, on the reverse strand, counting down.
AGGGCACCCATGCCTCACTAGGGCACCCTTAGAAAGGTATATAAGGCACCCAGCTTTTCATGGAAAAGCTCTCGTTCTTTTCGTTGCCTAGAGGAGACGTACGTGTGTGTAGAGAATAGTTCTCTGGTTTTTATTTGTCTAAAGGATACGTACGTGTGTAGAAGCAAGTTATCTCGGTTTTCGTTGTCTGGAGAAGACGTACGCGTGTGTAGAGAATAGTTTTCTCTTGATTTTCATCGGTCTTAAGGATATAATAAGATCGTCGGTTTCTCATTGGATTAATACGAGAAGTCATCTAGTATAACGAAAGTGTTCTGTTATTTCGATTCAATATCGTGGATTACTTGGATTACACTGTGAATTATATTACGAGAAAGTGCCTCGTGGTTCTTTTGCCAAAGGGTATGTACACGGAGTTTCTGTGGATGATTTGTCATAAGAAATCGTTAATTGGTCTTCGTCTGTGTTCATTGGTAGTTGATCAGTGGCCGTAAGTCCCCCGTTGACAGCGAGGGCCGAACCCCGGACATAGATAAATAAACTTAGTGCGTTCAGACCATCACCTCAAGGGAGAGATAGAGATACGGCGGACGGTCCATCCTGGTGAACGAGATAACGCGAGTGAACCGCCACACTGCCAACCTAAGTAAGGTGATAGGAAAGAACACCTACGACGCACTAAGGCGGTGAAAGGTTCGTTTCCGCCACAAAATTAATTATAAACTTATTACCTTAACTAACCCTACTGTATTTTTGCCGTACCATGTACTTTCAGCCGGGGTCGGGTCGGGAGTGCTTCTGAGTAGATAACCTTGAAGAGGCGCTATATAAATTCTCCAAATGAATGAACGAATGAATATTTCTGTTACCGTAGTTTTCCCCTGTACCCTAATTCGAGCCTGGATAGCTGAGGAGCATTCAATTTCGTATAAATATTCTGCAATTAGTTGACCTGCTTCCGTCACATGGTTGATATTTTTTTAGAAACTCCCACTGGCTCTACATGCCACTGGTTGTTTATCCCATCAGTATAATTGGGTCCTTTCCTAAGTGTCGTGGGTGCTTTGCCTCTGGTGTTGTTGACTTTGCGTCTCTCAGTATCACTGGATCTGTGTACCTAGTGTCACTTCTGGGTTTTGCTGTTTGTGTGTCTCCGTGTCGCTGGTAGTCTTCCTTTAGTTCTGAACCTCTGTGTCACTAGTACTGACAAATTGCAGAGATACGCCGTTTAGAGTAATGCATGTCATTAGTTCTTTGCCTCTGGGTGGTAGTGGCTTTGTGTCTCTCAATATAACTGGTTCTGTATCTCTGTTTGTCACTGGTTCTGTACCTATGTCAGTCTCACTGGTTCTCTGCCTCTTAGTGCCAACTTTCTCCTGGATGCGTTTACTACGATGTTTCCAACAGATAAACATACATTGCTCTTAACTGTGTATATCACTGCAATTTGTCACGACTATAATTTTTCACCGAGACGAACATGACATTGTGCCCATTTATATAAGACGCATCTGTAAATGGACTTCACAATTACCGACGTGACACTTGCTATCTCTACGATAAATAGAGCAGGTTTCAAAACCAGCTTTATATGGCTGAAAGCATTAGAGTTAAAGTGCCTCTAATTTTGGACATCAGTTGGAAGACAAAATGATGTTTTGGTGGATTAATATTAATATTAAATTTATTATTAATAAAGATAAATCACTTTGAAGATGGACTGGGACGAGGTAATTTGCTCTCACATTTGTCAAATAACTTCTTTGTAGGCCAATGGTGATAGTAAATCCAAATATGCTCTAAAATGTGCTATATAACAGCGAAGATTCATAAATACAACGATTGCCTTGACGAACGATTCCAACTCCATTAGCCTGAGAGTATCCTCGCAACAGAAAAAGGCAACAAAATCTTTCCCACAGAATTTTATTAGAACAGCGTATCCCGTCTTATCAAATATTGCACCTATCAAAACTTTAGACTAACGAACATCCACGCCATAACAATTACCGATTTCCGCTTACTTGTCGTTATCAAACTATGACATGCGGGGCAGAAAACAAGATGGCGACCGTGGATACAACCGTGAAGAAGGTAAACACGATGAGACATAATCTATCGATGACCATAGCTGCGTACTTCCATTCATTACACTGCTCCTCCTTCTTAACGTCGGCCCTTAGTCCGTCCGTCACGTAACGCAGTTCTGTAAGTATATCCACCAGTAGCGAGATGTTACGACTAACGGGCATTGTGTCTCCCTCTACCGTAGACTTATCGCGTTGAATCTCTGATGTTTCGGACTGCAGAATCGAATCGCAATTCGGGTGAGTTGGCGGAGATCTGTAATGAGGACATCCGGGCTTGTGAGGAGTGACGGACGTCAGTGAATATCTTGCCCGATGTTGGGTGATGTCGGGATCCGCGTTCTGGTGATTATGGTAGATCGCGAGACACGGTGCGATGTCGGGGCTGGACGCTGGGAGGCGCGTCGAGTTGGTTCCAGAAGTGGGGTTGCGCGTGATGTTCGAGTCGCAGCTGGGGTGGCGATAGAGTTTCGCGGTGTTGGTCACGACTGAAGCTGATGAGGAGGACAGAGACTTCTTAATGCCCTGCGGTGCGGGCGAGGATGAGGAAGACGGACTCGTGGTTGAACACTTGCAACAGCGTTTAGATAATTTCGAAGCGTTCGTCGATGTTGTATTTACGACGATTAGGTTATCGTCGATGTCAAGTACATTTGCCAGTAGACTCTTGGACGAATGGCCACCGGGGTCAAGAAGGTTAGGGTCATCCAATGGCGCTCTGTTGCGTCTGTTGCGTTGGAAGATGTTGTCCGGTTTACGAACGAAGAGAATGCAGGCCAACCACTCGCAAATTCCCTTTCTGACCTTCATTTAAAGAAAAATAACCGGTCAAAATAGAACCAAAAATCTTTTGCCGTAACAATTTCAATATGTCTTTTATTTATCAGTGAACAATTTCAACCATTGCTTAGTGTAATATTGGAGGAAAATGAGAATCAAGTTTGTATTTAAATTTGAATCAAGCCAATAGGTTAGTCCAATGGAAAACGATGTAGAGATGCGGGAACGAAATCGAAGTAGCCAAAGGTTGCTTCAATTACGTACAGTTTCTCTCTCTTCATCAAGAAAAAGAAATTGTGTACAATTCATCAGCGTGTGGCTGAGTGAATATTTTATTCCAATTGCATTTCAACTGACGATTTTTGGAGTCAGTCTACCTAACAGCAACTTGCGTAAGCGTTTCCGATTTATATTCGGCTGAGATGATGCAAGTTCGCGTTGCGCACGACAACCGAAAACAAACTCTCAGTCTTGCAAAACACTTTGATTGAAAACGAGATGCTGGCAAGCGGAAACATACTCGACAATCACAACTGTTTATTTGCTTCTGCCACCAGGCATTGCAATCAGGAACGTATTTGGAAATTCTAATTCGTCAAATATCCAAACAACTCGCTTGGTGACTCGTTAAGTTAAAGTCTTATAGTTAATCGCAATTATAAGTAATCACACTGCAATTGCAAATCCATGAAAAAGTAAAGTTTTGTGCAGCAAATTTTTAATTTTCCTGGAAGACTACCATACTACAGCCTCGATACTAATCTACCCTATAGCCTGCCTTACCCGAGCTTATTCCACTACTCTAACCTTGATTACCCTAACTGAGCCTACTCTACCGTAGTCTATCTTAGACGAGGTAATCGACCGTAGCCTACTATGTACTGTACTCTACCCTACCCCACTCTAACGTAGTCCCGCCAACTTTAACCTAATTGTGTTGACCTTATTCTTATATTAAGCCAGGGCTTTTTTTCAGCCGGAACGAGCCGGAACGGCGTTCCGGCACCTTTTTTCAGCTACTAACAAATAATTTATTTATTTTAATAATAAAAACAATAATTTAGTCATTTTAATTTAATGTCAGTGTTTTTGAACTGTTTTCAGTGTTCATTGAGACCCCTCCCAACCCCAATCCCGTTTTTCTCGTGATTTAAGCCTGCCCATAATTGTTGCGTTCCGGAACCTATTGTTCCGTTCCGGAACCTTTTTTCTAGAAAAAAGCACTGTATTAAGCCTACAGTAGCTAACCACAATCTATCGTAGCCTACCTAATTTACCGTTGCCTGCACTAATTTAGCGTAGCCTACCTTAATATACCGAAGCTTACCTTAATTTACCGTAGCTATACCATAATTTACAGTAGCCTACCATAGCCGAGGTATTCTACCGTAACATACTAGAGCCTACCAACCTACTCTACTGTACCTTAGCCTGAGTTTTCCGAGTCTACTCCTGCTTGTTCTTACCCTACTCTAACGTAGTATGTCCGTTTTGCTAAGTCGCTAATGTCATTTCGTTCTCAACTTAGACGTACCTCTTTCAAATTCCTTATCCACCATACATGTACTCTGATTCTCTGTCTTGTGGACTGATCTTCTGAATATTGACTTGATTACTGCTTTGTTTTGGTGTGCCATCGGTTGATGCCTTCTGCATCAGACACCAGCGCAACAGAAGTTACTAATTACAAATTACAACTGAACCCTGAGCAAAGCCTATGATACTACAGAATGCGTGTCGTACCCAGAGCGGCATCTGGTGAGTGTCAGGTGTACGATAATGACAGTTGAGAACGAGAACAGTGAAGACAACGGACAGAGAACACATGAGCATTATTGACGCAAAGTACATTCCTACAACATCACAACAAACGCATCTATATGTATCAGATCACGGGTGGATCCCTGAGTTTGGGTCAGGTTAGGCCTAGATCAAGATTTATACGGTATTATGTTCATATCAAATATACATGCAGAGTTAAGGTAAAACATCATCCTGAGGGAGATGTATAAAAAAAACTGAGTGAATTATAGTTGACAAAAACGACCATTAAGTAGAGCATAAACTTTAGGGTCGATAAAAAAGATATCAGTGGATTAAAATACTAGAAATAGGTTTCCGTTATCCTGCACGTTTTACTAAAACCGGAAATACGCAGTCCAGGCCTAAACATCAGGTCACGTGTGGATCTAAGTTTGGGTGATGTAGGGCTTAGTTCAAGATTATATTCAGAGTTAGGAATGAGCTGGCGCGCGCGCGAGAGAGAGAGACAGACAGACAGACAGACAGACAGACAGACAGACAGACAGACAGACAGACAGACAGACAGACAGAGAGACAGACAGAGAGACAGAGAGAGAGAGAGAGAGACAGACAGACAGACAGACAGACAGACAGACAGACAGAGAGAGACAGAGAGAGACAGAGAGAGACAGAGAGAGACAGAGAGAGAGAGAGAGAGACAGAGACAGAGACAGAGACAGAGACAGAGACAGAGACAGAGACAGAGACAGAATGGATAAAGGAAACGAGATTTAAAAGCGAGGAGAAAAATGGAAAAAGATATTTATATGTTGAAAGAGAGACGATGGTTGAGAAAGAGACAGAAAGACAGACAGGGACAAAACAGAGACAGGGACAGACAGACAGACAGGCAGAGACAGACAGGCAGAGAGAGAGAGAGAGAGAGAGACAGGGAGAGAGATGTAGATGTACGGAAAGAGAAAATGTAACAAAGAGTCTAGTTGTAAGTTCAGTTGGTTTATACCTATGAGTGGCACGGCATCTGATGTTGGTGGCATTGTCTCAGCAACCAGAAGAAGAAACACCGTCAGAGATAATAGAATTGTAACGCCTACAAGAACAAAAGCTAGCATCGTTAGATACAACAAATGCTCTATCATATCAAAACAACTAACATTGTTAGATATAACAAATGCTTTAATCTATATAAACAACTAACATTGTTAGATATAACAAATGCTTTAATCTATATAAACAGCTAACACGCGTTAGATATAACAAATGTTTAATCTATAGAAACAACTAACATCGTTAGAAATAACAAATGTTTAATCTGTAAAAACAACTAACATCGTTAGATATGACAACTGTTTAATCTATATAAACAGCTAACCAACTGGCTGAGATCTTTACGAATTCATTCAAGTTAGTTCTTTATTCTAATGACGAGCAACTCTCCTTGAATTCAACGGCATTGTTACGACTATTTCTACACTAGTTTAACTTCTAAAAACTTGCAATAGGCCTACGTCAGTATTGATAATTAGTAGATTTTCACATTTTTTGACAGAATAAGCTGCAAAAAATTATCTAGGCACTGCATCTCATGGAGCAATTTCACGGTATTTGTGGATGCCGCGGTTGGGAAATTGTTTTAAAGGAAAGAGAAACCTTTTCAGCTACCGCTAAATCTTCGTAAACTTTCTTAGCGTCTGCGTACGTCGGTGTTCAAAAAGAATTTACCGAGTGATATTTTCTCCCCAGCATCTGGCGGCAGCGTGAAGGTAAGAAGCGTCATGGATGAGATGAGGACACACGGAATGATCAGGTTGAACCCATAATACAACGTCCGTCTTCGAATATGTATCGTAAACGTAACGTCTATGTACTGTTCAGGACAACAGTCGTACGACTTGACGGTTCGAACCGCTGGCATTGCTGAGAAAATACACAAAGGAATGTGTCAATGAATTAACATGGCTAACGTCAGTCGTTCTCAATTTCAACTCAATTTATTAAAACTTTTATTGATACCAAGTGTAGTTACAAACTGCAAGAGACGTGGATGAACAGGTATCAAAGGGTGAACCCAGAAGAAACTGCGATGATCCGTTAGTAGGGAACCCAGATTCCAGTTGTTAGTTACAGGCATCAATGTTATGTCGTCAATAATAAAAATATACCTGAAAACATTACATTAAGATACAATTGGTAACTTTTTGCTAGTGCAAAAGCGGTGCTAGGTGCATTCTGAATCAAGCAAATACCGATTCAGGTGTAATTGGTGTAAACTAAATTGATGCTATCTGGTGAGGCCAGTAGGACAAGCACGAAAGAATATGTTCCAGTAGTCATGCTCGAAAGGGGTTGAAATCATAATTGAACTTGAACAGCACTCTCTCTCTTTGTCTGTTTCTCTCTGATTGTCTGTCTGCATCTAGATCTCTATCTCTCTCTGACTATCTCCCGTCTCTCTGTCTCTTCTCTGTTTGTCTGTCTCTTAATTGTTCTCTCCCTTTTTCTATACTGCACCCTGACGTTCAGGACTGTAAACCGAACTCTTCAAGCTACCCTATTCCAATTGTGCTCCCCCACCAGTGTCCCTGGAAATGTTCAGCAGCTGCGTGACACAAACTCAGCCAAGCGCTAACCTAAGGTGGATAAAATCATACATTATATAATCCATAAGAATATTTCTGCCATTTCTGTGATGCTTTTACAACCACTGGAAAAGTTTATTATAGGCTACTATAGAAACCATACACTATCTGTTTTCGGTTCGTTCCCTATTAGAACACTTGAAAAGAACCATAAACTTTTATAGCCCCAGCTGCGCTCATATAACGGCACCATGTCACGCTTTCAAATCGCTATAGGGAAACGAGAAAGATAAAGGAAGCGAGCATCGTCGCTTGTCCTGCTGCTTTTCAACCTGACTTGCCGCAATCTTCCCTCTTCAGACCGGGGACCGATTTAAACGACGTGGAGTCGAATTGGATTGACCCGGGGCCCGAAGCCCTCCGCAATCACTCTCGCTTCTTTTTCCACCTCGTTTCGTTCATTTTTCCGCGGCCCGGGAGTCGAATCGACCAGCGATGGATTGATTGGAAAAATTCCTTGGTTGCAAGAGCGTCTTCCATCTGGAATGGAAGCGATTAATCTCTTATGCCCAATCAAAGTCTCTTGTCTGTAAAACGAGTCGATGGTTCCTCTGCCTCTGTAGCCAAGGACCGCCAGACTTCACGGTCGCTTCGACAATCGCATAACCACGCAGGCATGCGTACATTATAAGAGGAGAACGGAGGCGGTGGAGTAGCAGGAAAAGGAGGAGGGGAACGAGAAGGAAGAGAAATGGTGATTATGGCGATTAGGATAGCGGCTGTTGTTATGACGACAATGACTATGATGATGATTGTACGGCTGGTGATGATGATGATGAGATGATGATGATGACGACAATAGAGATGATGATCAAAGTGACGACAGTTTCTCGTCGGCTGAAGGGACTCCGTCGTGCAGCGACTCTGGACAAGTTGTTTGCGAACACTTGCCTCCGAGTCAGACCCAAAAATATTGAGCGGGTAAAAAGTGCAATAAATAGACACACACGTGGACGGACGGACGGATATGCGAACGGACAGAGAGACAGACGGACATACATACAAACATACATATAGACAGACAGACAGTAGACAGACGGCCAGACAGACAGACTGATGGATGGTCGGACAGACAGACAGACAGACGCTCGGGCGGACGGACAGACAGACATAAATAGAGGTAGACATACAGACATGCATGCAGACACTCTGACAGTATACAGAAAGACGCTTGGACGAACGGACAGACAGATAGACAGACGCTCGGACGGACAGACAGACAGACAGAAAGATAGACAGACAGACATACAGACAGACGGATGATAGATAAATTAACATTTGTACTGTTCGTTCCGTCTGCAGATGGAAGGAGTTTGAAGTACGTCACCAGATTAGTTGAATGAATTGAATTAATAAATTAGTTAGCGAATAAATGAAGGAATGAATGAAGGAACGAACTAACGGATAGATAGATGGATGAATGAATAGATGAATGAATGAACAGATGAATGAATGAATAAGTGGATGAATGCATGCATAAACGAATGCAACAGATCCACAAACCTATGAGGATCCATTCTCCGTTCGGAATGAAACTGGAGATGTCTCCAGCGTCCGACTGGAGTCGGAGATCGATCCCGGTGCTATCGTAGGTCCACGACCCGAACTTCAGCGAACAGAGCTGATCATCGAAGGGGAACCAGGCTATGTTGATCTTACAGGTGCTCCGAAACAGACCAGGTGGCACCCACAGACAATCTCCGGACGACGATATGACGACGTTAGTCGGGAACGTGCTGTCGATATCTTCGTCGGCACTGAAGATATCAGACGAAGAACGGATGATCTCGTCATCGTAATCGTAAACTTAAATTTATAAGCGCTGCATAAAGCCAAGCGCAGGACACCAGAGGTCATACATGAGCGCTGCGTCACGTCCGGGGGGTTTTTTCTAGGGATATCAAGTGGAGGTACAAGTCCGGTTGCTAGTGGAGCATGGAGAGAAAAAAGAAGAGAGATGCTAAGGTGAATTTCGTTGAGGAAGACGGAGAAAGATCGGAAAGCGGAAGAACCAACTCAAGAAGAGATATTGGGAACGATCTTACCCAAGTCAAATGGTAGTGGTAATTTCAGATTCATATAGCGCCACTTCAAGAGAGACGCTTGACCGTAAAACTGACGAAAGGTCGTCAACAGCGCAGGGATCAGGGTTCACACACCGAAGAGCAAACGTACGTTCCAGAGATGGTCAAGTGCAGATCCGAGTCCCGGCTGCCAGAGAGACAGGAGGAGGCAGAGGCGAGTTTCGTTTAGTACGAGACTGATTGAAAGGCGGAAGATCGGATGGATTAGGAACGAATACTTAACAAGATGAGGCCATAATTTTGAATGGAACGCTTGAGGGGTGTGATAGCTAGAGGAGCCTGAGGCAGATGATTGTGGGTGAGCAGTCACACTGTTGGGGGGAACTGAGAAATGTATAGAATTCAGGAGCGACAATCATGAGGACCTCTTTGGCGTTGCTACCATAATACACAAGGCATTGATCGACGGTGTCTACAAGAAAAATCGTATCAAAGACTGAACGAAGAGATCGATAGGAACAATAAGATCGGAGATGGTCGTAACAGTAAAACATGATTAGGCCTCTATTTTCTACTGTACAATATTATTGTCTCGTTTCGAACGGCATTGCAGCATGTCGCATTGTTTTGCGTTAAATTACACGATAGGCCTATTGTAGTGTCGTGTATTGTATCACAGTGTATTGTATCATAATGTATTGTATTGCATAGTATTATAGGCCCCTATTGCATTGTATTTTATTGTATGAAGTAATGTCAACGTCAGTTGTCACAGCAACCGCGATATAAAATACCTCGCGTCGAAAATTGCATCGTATCATGTCTTACATTGTATTGTATTATTGCATTGTATCGCTTAGTATTGTGCTGTATTGTAAATTGTATTGTAAATTGTATTGTAAATTGTATTGTAAATTGTATTGTAAACTATAATGCGAATGAACCGAACAGATGCTTAACTTTAAATTGCTTATCCACCATAAGCTGCCTCTCTGTCTTACGGACTGATCTTCTGGATATTGACCTGATTACAGCTTGGTTTTGGTGCCATGCTGAGGTGTCTATCCCCCTAAGTCATCGGAGAAACGTCCCTTTCCCCCTCTTCTTACCCCCTCCCCGTTCCTTCCCCCTAAAATGGTGGCACACACACTTACAGATCTCCATCCTATTTCTTTGATGGAGCATTTGCTCTAAGGTTTCTATGGTGTAGACGCCTCTGGTGCCATGTGACTTAGGGTTCTAGGACGTTTGGTCAACGGACGATTGGTCAACGGACGATTGGTCACGGACGATTGGTCAACGGACGATTGGTCAAGCGGACTGTTCGTCAAGGGGACTGTTGATCAAGGGTCCTTTCGTCAAGAGGACGGTTGATCAAAAAATTTACATTTTCGATATTAGAGACGCTTTTAAAATATGTAAGTTCTGTTATCAGTACAAACAACTGCACTGGCACAGATATACGATAACCCTTTGAAATCGACGACCACTAATTATCCCTAGACAGACGAACCGGCCGACCAATTAAGCCATTACAAAACCAGGCATCTTTACATGCACAGCAAAGCGTAGCCCATACACAAATAAAACAAATATCGTGACTTGGTCGGAAAAGTCAGATCTATGGATTGGGGGATATGTAAGATCGAACGTGCTAATATATCTTCGTGCTACTGCACATTTGCCTCACAATTAGGTACCTTCGTGTTTTAACTATTTGATTACATTTGATATAAAAACTACTACATTAAAGTGTATTATTTTGAGGAATAACAATGCCTATAACCTCATTGATTGCTTTATAAACTATCTATTAATATAGTTTCCTTATATGCAAATTTGTCTGTCGGAGGACGCTACGTCACAAACGGCTTCTTTTCTATTGTGAAACATAAACCGGTTGTCTTGACGACGGGGTCTTGACGACGGCGACTAACACTAGCCTATATACTGCCGTCATAATAATTATGACGGGAAAATACACTAGTTAAGTTTATAGTTTATTAAGTAATAATGAGGTTATAAAGTTTATAGTTTATAAAGCAATCAATGAGGTTATAGGCATTGTTATTCCTCAAAATAATACACTTTAATGTAGTAGTTTTTATATAAGGAAACTATATTAATAGATAACCTCAGTGATTGCTTTATAAACTTTTGATCAACCGTCCTCTTGACGAAAGGCCCTTGATCAACAGTCCTCTTGACGAACAGTCCGCTTGACCAATCGTCCATTGACCAATCGTCCGTGATCAACCGTCCGTTGACCAACCGTCCTTTGACCAAACGTCCGCATACCGTGACTTAGATTCCAGCATAATAGAAGTTATTAATTACAATTACAATTACAATTATAATTACCTATTGTACATGAGAATGTCCGGTTTCCAGACGATGTTGGCCGGTAGTCTAAGGCTCTTAATTCCCCCGAATTCGGAAGCATTCCACGCCAGGTTGTAATCATTCCACATCTGAAATTCAACGCAGACAGGCACACTTATTGCAGCGTAATAGCACAGAAGATTTGCCTGCGTTAGGCCAACCAGCTGGAATCGCCTTTCTCGGGAGCCAGGCAACCATTAAGAGCTAACGGCAGACTGGGAGAGATCAGTTTTCAGTTTAGAGCGAAAGACAGTCTCGCTAAGAGAGTTGCGAACATGAGGAGGTAGAGAGTTCCAGAAGAAGGAGGGACCAGCAACTGTGAATGAACGCCGGTCAAAGACAAGACGTGTACCCGGAACAACATACTTTCCAGCAGATGCTGAGCGAAGATACAGAGTTGCAGGGTGTGACCACGGACGGAAGTATGATGGTAGATGATTTGCACGTGCTTTGTACATGAGGAGTGCCAGTTTCAAGTGGATACGCTCACAGACAGGAAGCCAGTATAGAGAACGAAGAGTAGGTGTGATATGGTCTCCGTACGAGAGTCCAAGACAATCATAATCTTGCAGCTTGAGGCATTACTCTGGTTAGAGGAAGCAGCGGGCATTCAGGGAGACCGTAGAGTATAGAGTTGCAGCAGTGAAGGCGCGTCAGAATAAGGCAGTGTGTCAGTGTTTCCAGCGATGTTGAATCCAGAATAGAGCTAAGCTGTCAGATTCTTCTGGGGGTGAAACAAACACGCCCGAAAAATGGCAGCCACTTGAGGTTTAAGGGAAAGTGGTGAGTTAACGCTGAATCCAAGGTCCCGAACTGTAAACGATGGAGAGAGCAGAGGAGAAAGTAAAGAGTGAGGAGCAAAGCTGATGAACCCGGATCTGTCAAGTTTGGATATACTCCACAGTGAGCTTCTCAGTATTTCTCTTCCTCTGTTACGGAAAACCCTGAAGTCCATTTGGGTCGGGAGCGTCTCTGTGTCGTTGAGTGGCACTTTTATAAATGTTTGATTACTCATGCAATTGCAATAACACTTAGTATGCTTCAATAAAATGAATAAATGATTTGCATTTATCTCATATTAAATATGATATTGCTCACCAGGTTAAGCCAGAGGTTGGTGTTGATAATCTCATTCTTTTCGTCCTGTAATACCAGAAACCAAAAAAACAGTTCACAGTTCATATCCTTTGATGACAACTCCCTTCAATTTCACTCTTCGAATGGTAACTGAAATCTCTTAATCACATACATTCACTGATCAGTTAGTCTGAATCCTCCTCTCCACAACAAATGGGAATCTCTCCTGTGACCGACTGCGTGCTCTAGGTTCAATTAATAATAATTGTAATTAATAACTTCAATTGCGCCGGTGTCTAATGCACAAGGCATCAAGTTCACCGATGGCGCATCAACCGTAAGCCGTAATTAGGTCAGTATCCAGAAGATCAGTCCGTAAGACAGAGAGGCAGCCTATGGTGGATTCGCAGTTTGAAAATGGTAAGTCTTCAGTTGAAAACGAAATGACACAAGCGACTGAGCACAGCACACAGACATATTATGGAGACAGAACACAAATCTAGGTCCAGCAACCGAAAAAGCTCGTTCACCAAGAACAGTTCTTGTTTTAGGTATGAACAAACGTAGATAATCAACAATGAAAAAGTGATATGTTCGGAGAATGAGATTGATTTTAACTTTCGTGTTTGCCGGGTGTTCACTGTCATAGACCCTAGTTTTGACATCGGGCACGTTAAGCTCTTTAATCTCCAATGCTTCGTTCGTTAACGTAAACCATAGTTAGTGTTGGATAGTTACTTTTCAAACGTAACAAATTACAGTAACTAGTTACTGGAAAGGAAAAGTAACTAGTTACCTACAAGTAGTTACTTTAGTAAATAGTTACAGTAACAGTTACTGGAAACTAAAAAGTCACTAGTTGCCTAGAAATAGCTACTTTAGTAACTAGTTACAGTAGCGCGTTACAAGAAGCGCGGTAACGCACAACACTGTGCAAAGTAACGCAACACGGGGCGATATATAACGAGTTACAAGGTTTGCACAGACATAGCATCGAGCATCTATCCTTATGAATTACTAGATTACTACTAGATACGTTCCGAGACGGCATCGAAGAGTTCATTTTGGCGATATTACTATAAATTTTTTAATTCAATTCGTGCTTTGCTAGCCAATGTAACTCGTGTGAAGATAAAAACGGAAAATGGTCAACCCTTTTAGCGGAACAAAGCTATAACGCAGTTACAGTTCCTTTTGGGTTCACCCGTTGACACCCTTGAACACTGTCAGAAACTTTAACGTATTGTATAGTAGTTTCAGTTTAACGACACTGTGTGATGACAAAGATCATTAGCTTCGGCCTCCTCCTTTATCCAGGCTTGTGACTGGCACTGCCAGAGTACGAGCAGTGGCGGAGATAAACGTATTGTATTGTATTAAAAGATTTCTAAAGCGCCTCTCTCAGCACAACCCATTTTTTTGGTTATCGCTAAAGCTTATGAATTGAAAAATTGAAAACTGAAACAAATGACATCTATGACTATTGGAATTGTGATTACAATCCTGGATTTATATAGCGCCTGCTCGGTACATACTCGCCCGACCAACGAAGCGGAATGTCCTTGATCCAATTAATCTCTTCGATCTGGCTTATCTGTCTGTCTCGATCCAATGAACTTAACTCAAACCAAATCGCTTTTGTTGAACATCAATGCCACGTCCAACGAAACATTTACTTATTTGAAACGCACTCATTTATTCATTTAAAACACTTATTACGTGCTCTAGGTCAAGGTCAAAACGGAGTTATGGAAAGGTCAGAGTAAAATGGCGGATTTTTACTAGTACTTTAAATGTGGATGGAATGCGCGATAGTATAGTTGTCAGCGCGCTGGACTGTCAACCGAGAGGTCGGGGGTTCAAATCCCCGCCAGGGCAGAAATTTGTTCCAAGATTTCTGCTTCATATGCGCCCCCCTAGTCAACTCAGCTATAGTGAGTACACTAACCGTACACTGTCGGTGAGAAAATGAGATGGCGAGGAAGAGGACTGGCCACCTAATATGCCGAAGCTAAGAAAATGAATTCGCTAACGCTTCATACCCATATCTGCCTCTCAGGGCTTGTTTAACTATTAAAATCAGGATGCAGTGGCGTCTACCAATGGTGGAGTGTGGAGAACGATCTCCATCGAACTTCAAAAGTGGGGGGGGGGTTTGACATATTTTGACTGAAAGTGGGGGGTTGCGTTTTAGCTCTTTTGTCCCGTGTGATAATATAGCCAAATCCAACAAAGCAAAAATATTTAAAATCCGAAAAGGTCCCAAAAAAATTATAATTGCTTTGACTATCTTTGGGCACTGTCAGTCTAGACATAAACTTAACACATATTAGGGCCTAAAGTAGAAAACATTCAGCTAAGTCATCCATTAATTCATTAATCTGTAGGCCTAACTGTCTAAGAATGACTGATTAATTCGTTTATTTTACGACGACGTCATATCAAAGACGATTGGCGTCTCTCCCACTGCAGAATCTCAGAAAATACCAAAATCTGTATTTCACGGGGTATATTTGGGGGGGGGGTTGATTCTCCATTTACTTTTGGGGGGGGGGGGTTAGACGCCACTGTCAGGATGTGAGTGACTATTAAAACAAGTTGATAAGGCAGGCGAACGAGCGTTATGAAGTGATAAGAACGTAGTTGCTAAACTGATTATCAGAGCCGTTAAAATTGATGAGCTTTTCACAGAGATGCAAATTCTAGTTGTTAACGGAAAATGCGCTAGATAAGAGAGACTCCCATGACGACACTTGGCCCTGATAAACTATGACCATTAATACGTCACAGACACGATGATCAATCGTCCAGGTGCTATTTTCCTTTACATTTTTTATGAGGGCATCTTGCACCTAGCCACCCTTGATCGCCTTTCGTCACCCCGACTCAACCTTTAACCTCTGTCAGACGCGGGAACATTTTATCGGAAGAAAGATCCATCCAGGTAACCGTAGGAACGATCGTTCATATTTTATGGTTTTTTTATGACGCTTTGTAAAAAATTGAGTCGATAATACGGGAATATGTTACCAGCATCTTCTCATTACATAATTTGCCATCATTTAATATGTATAAGAAGTAATGTTATGCTGTGCTATGGTATGTTTCGTCATATCGTGTTATGTTTTGATATGATATGCAAGGTTATGATATGTTATGTTATGTTATAACATGTTATGTTATGATGTGCTATGATATCATATGTTATCACATGTTATGTTATGATAAATTATGACATGTTGCGTTATGACATGTTATGATATGTTATGTTAAGATATTTTACGATCTGTAATGTTATGAAATGCTATAATTTGTCAGATTACAATCATTACATTGTGTTATGCTGTGCCACGTTATGTTATGTAATGCTACTTTATGTATTATTTTTGGGCTATGGTATGTTATGTTGTGCTACGGTACGTTTTGTCATGTCGTGTCATGTTAGGTATGCCTCAGGTGTTTGAAATTTGTGTTAATGTTAGTGTGTGAGTGTTAGTGTGAAAGGTAATTTATTACTAATTCGTGTGATTTATTGACGGACAATAACTAATGGAGCCTCGAACGCTTTGAAGTTGATGTGTACACACAAGCAGAGAGAAAGAGATAGAGATAGATCGCTCTACAAGCACACAGACAGAGGCAGAGATATGTAGACGGACAGACAGCGAGGCAGGCAGGCTGACTGACAAACAGAAGAAGACTGCCAAACAGATAGACCTTTAGGCCTCACTGCACGCTCGATCCATCGATCCATTCATCCACCCAGCCAGAACGAGAGAGAAAGGCAGACAGACTTAAACAGACACATACAGAGACATACATAGAGACACAGACACAGACAGATACAGATAGCGCTAGAGACACGGAGAGACAGAGAGAGGGACATCGAGGAGAGGGAGAGACAGAGAGTTAGAGAAAGACAGAGAGAGAGAGAGAGAGAGAGAGAGAGAGAGAGAGAGAGAGAGAGAGAGAGAGAGAGAGAGAGAGAGAGAGAGAGAGAGAGAGAGAGAGAGAGAGAGAGAGAGAGAGAGAGAGAGAGAGATGTTGTTGAACTGACGACATCGATGATCTGCTGTAGGACGAGACCGAACTGGACGACGAGAGGCTGAGAGTCGTTGCTGACGGGTCTCTCGAGTCGGTTGTACATCCTCTCATGGAACAGATGATGGAGCAGACGCTTCTCATTCGGGCCCCCAGACGAACCTACAGACATACATCACCACCATCATTATCATCACCATCATCATCATCATCATCATCATCATCATCATCATCATCATCATCATCATCATCATCATCATCATCATCATCATCATCAGCAGCAGCATCATCATTATCATCACCATCGTCACCATCGTTATCATCATCATCAATGTCATAACCATCATCATCAGCATCATTATCATCATCAGCATCATCGTCACCGTGAGCATCACCACCACCACCACCATCATCATTATTATCATCATCATCATCGTCATCATCATTATCATCATTATCTTCATCATCATTATCATCATTATCTTCATCATCATCATTATTGCCCATTATCCCTTGCTCTACAGTATATACGTGAAGATATATATATTTTTATATTTACAACATATATATATATATATATATAATGGCAAATCTGATGAAGAAGGATTCATATGAATATCGTGCTTTTTATGCATATATTGGCGTACGTACCTAACACTTAATGGGCAAATATAGTCTCACACTGTGACATACATACAATAAAGCAAATCGATATAATATAATTATTTTAGTGTGAGTTATGTGAGATAACAACACAACATGACATAACGTAAGATAACGCAACGTAACACTACATGACTAACGTGGCATCATATAACGTAACATAATATACCACAACTAACATAACATCACCCAACATGACATCACACGACATTATATCACCTAGCATAACATAACCGCAACGTAACGTTACACAGCGTTGAGCAACTGCGCGTGTAGGACTTCTTCAATATCCTTACACAATGACCGCCTGAGTGGAGGCTTGAACCCGCGATCTCCGCGTTACAGGTCGAGCATTCTCTCCATTCAGCTATCCAATGTCCAGTCCGGCCATTGAAATTAATTATACGTCAATACACAAATATTCTAAATATGCAAACTCGCAAAGCTTTGGGCCCTTGCATGATGAAAATGTCAGGGCCCCAAAACAATCCCAGTCCGACTCTGCGACGACCATGTCCCACGGTCCTATTCCCCGAGACTATAATCGAAAATGAAAATTTATATAGCGCCGCTCAAGAGCAGAACAAAACAAAGTCCACAAATTGGTGCATCCATTTTTTCTTTTTCTATGATTTTTGTTCGTCTACTCTGATGTCCAACTTTGGACGTGCATTCCATACGAGTTACGCAGCTTAGCACGTGTCTCATTATGAGCATCCGAGCGACATAGGAAAACAAAAGAGCTGCTATTGTCTCTAATGGGACTTGAGAGCCAACTGGTTAGAGCGCTCGCCTTGTTACGCGGAGAGGACGGTTCGATCCTCCTCCTCTGAGACGGTTAACATATAGCACATTGACCATTAATCAATGGTGGTGGCTCAGTGGTAAGCTCGGCGCCTTAATTGTGACCTGAGGGTTGCAGGTTCGAATCCCACTCTAGCCGCTGCGTACGGACCTTGGGCAAGCCCTTCACTCGCGATTGATCGTGACGCTTCGGCGTGAAAATTCCGGCACAGTATCAAATGCTGTAGTCGGGAGCGCCTCTGAGTAGTAGTTGACTTCGAGAGGCGCTATAGAAATATCCGGAATAAATAAATAAATAATAAATAAATAATCTCCTTTCTTCAACTGTGACTTCGTTGTCAAAAAAACTAAAAGGGCTGTGCTCCATCTAATATTCGCCCCGGCGTCTATTATTGGAACCAAGACTTCAGAGAGATACCACAAATGGCGATTCAATGCTTTGTAGCAGCCATCGCCACTTTCTTGTTATGATATGATATGACGACAGTGCGCATAGCAAGGCAAGATCGTTTCTTGGAGCTGCAGTTGATAGCGGACTTTGGAACCCGTATTTGATCTAAATCGCAGTAAAAAAAGGCATTCATCTTTCAGATGTTTTCATAGTTTGTCACTGTAAGAGATTCCACGAGTTTTTTTTGATCCGATTGACTCTGCTTGCAAATGTTCATATTGGCTTACGGAATAGCCACATTTTTAGAGAATAAATGGCCCTAGCCATCCAGCGAGCAAGATGTATAGCTCCTGGATATCTTAAATTTACTCCACGCGGAGGAAGGCCATATAAGAAAATAATGGACAGCTTCAGCAATTCACCGTAATCGTCTGTTGGCTGGTAATTCTCAAGTTGTTTTACAGCAAACTCAATAACACGGAGCAACTATCGTCCTCCATCGCTGTTGAAAGTGAAGCTTGGTCTACCCTTGGCCAGAAGTCCTTAAAATGGACGAACAGTTCCAGGTTTGGAGATTGCAAAACATCATGGAGGCTAAAAACTTGTTCTAGCATAATCTCTGACACAATCATGATGACGACAAACTAAGTTCAGAAGTTCTTGGCCAAGCTCGGTCTCTAAACGAATACAAACTCCACCCTTAAGTCCAGTATTCGACGCAGTGGTATCAAAACAAAGTCCCTTAATGCGATTCCGCAATCCCCACTCATCCATCCATGATTTCCCCAACTGCTCTTGACATGGTAACCACTGTTCCACTGTGGTTTCTGGACAGCGAGTAACTTTACCACTTTCTTTCCTGAAACCAAAACTAGAAGTCGATCAATCCGTTCTCGTCCAGGGCCAGAGAAGTCGTCAATTATTTTTTCATCCCAGTGCAAAACAAGTGGCACAACTAGATCAAAGGAAGCCTTGATTTCTGAAGTAAAAAGTTCACGATGTTTTATTCGTGCTCTGAGAATGGCACTTGGACTTAAGATGAGCTCCTCAAAATCTTGCTGGAGTTGTCCTGTAGAAGCTATTGCTGAAATTATGTAAGCAGCTTTTCCATGGCTAATATCAAGTGCATAGCTGCCACCTCAGATGTAACTACTTCGACCGTTCCTCTAAACTTTAGTTTGAAAGTTTTGGCATTGTAGGTCCGACCTCAGATTCTGATTATATATCGGATGTCTCGCTGTAAGAGGATACACCATTGTTATCGTTATGAAGTCATGATTTACAAATATTTCATGAAAATATTTGAAAAACCTACTTTGACAGAACTTCAACTGGTTTGTGCAAACCCTAAATATTATTGTATCTTACAAAGAGTTGGCAGTAGAGTTTCTATACCATGGATTACCAACTGGCAGGTTGGATAAAAATAAATAATTGAAATGAAATTTTTCCATAGTAGATGTGAACACCCTAATGTATGTGTCAAACTGTGTATATATATATATATATATATATATATATATATATATATATATATATATATATATATCTATGTACGCATGTATGTATATTATGTATGAAGACGAAAACATCGACTACCGTGTCCCATTCTAGTTGTGCTTTTAGTTTCTTTTCAATTCTTCGCTAGAAAATCCTTTCCCTTGCATTTTCCCTACAATCTGTCTTTCCGACGATCGCAATTAATCCTAATGGCAGGAGACATCGGAGAGATACCGCCGCAGGGAAGAAACACATTAGGATCGAAGAGAGAGACAGACAGACAGAGACAGGGACAGAGACAGAGACAGAGAGATAGAGACAGAGACAGAGAGACAGAGAGAGACAAAGACAGAGACAGAGAGAGACAAAGAGAGACACAGACGCAGACACAGACACAGAGAGAGAGAGAGAGAGAGAGAGAGAGAGAGAGAGAGAGAGAGAGAGAGAGAGAGAGAGAGAGAGAGGGAGGGAGGGTAGAGAGAGGGTAGAGAGATAGAGAGGGATAGAGAGAGACAGAGAGACGGATACGGAGAGAGACAGAGAGATACATGGTAGAGAGAGAGAGAGAGAGAGAGAGAGAGAGAGACAGAGAGAGAGAGATAGAAAGACAGAGAGAAAGAGAGAGACAGATACAGACAGAGACACAGACAGAGACAGAGAAAGACAGTGAGAGTGACAGAGAGACAGAGAGAGGCAGAGGAAGGAACGAAGGAATGAGAATTGGAACAGTGTGATTCTCGTTAACGTTAACGATAACGAAAATGTTCGTTAACGAACAAAAACTGATTTCGTTAACGTTAACTATAACTAAAAATATCATTAACTATAACTATAACTATAACGAAAATAACACTAACGAAAATTCATCGGTATTTTCGTTAATGAAATAAAAGTGCAATATCGATAAACATAAGAACGTGAAAAAGAGCAAATCTTTAAATTACCCATGGAGTCGTCCATTAATTATATCAACAAAATGGGGCGGGAGGGATTTGAAAAGTTTGACAATTCTTGACAGGGTGGGGGTGGGGGGTTCAAGACAGATTGAGGTCAGCAATAATTTAATCAAAAAGCAACCATAGATTCGGAAAGTCTTTATGAGTGATCTATTTCATTTTTGTTTGTAACTTAATCAAACGCGATATTTTCTTCGTTTTAAATTGTCCTGTTTATTGTTCCCAGCTAAAATGAGAAAATGTGCTGCATATTCTCTTTTCGAATATCCTGGGTTCTTTTCGAAAATCTAATATTTCGAGTTTCTTTTTGATGGAAAGATAATTTTTTTTCGATTGTTAATATTCAAGAGTGAGAAACTTGTTTTGATTTTAATTTTCTATGTTAAAAGGAATATTATAAAAAAGTTATCATGTTCATGTTCAAATTAGAAATGTTCATAATAAAAATCAAATTGAATGCACATTTAAAAGAAAACGAGATTGTATTTTGAATGGAAAAAAATCCATTAAATATCTGTGACAGACAGTGATTCCACATGTACTGTAACCTTCTTCTTTATGTTCTTCTTTATGTTCTCTGCCCTTGGGCAGGTTCGTATGACCAATGACGCCATCTTTCTCGATTCTGTGCCTCCCTTTTCAGTCCACTGTATCCCTCTTCTGTCATCATCCAGTCCAGTAGCATTGTTCTCTGTCTTCCTTGCGCCTTCTTCCCCTCCATTCTTCCCTCAAGGATGTCTTTTAGTAGGTTGTAGCTCCTTAGTATGTGCCCGATCCATTTCCTCCGCGTATAGTACCTATCAGGGATCTTTGTTCTTCTACCATCTTTAGGATTTCTTCGTTTGTCCTGCCTCATGTACTTTAACCATTAAGTATAAAATTCAAATCTGAATAACAACATTTTGTTTTTTCGGCAATTTCAGTTTCTTGCATTTGTTAGAGTCATAGAAAAATTCTGAGAGCGAGGTAATTTTCTTTGACATAATTTTTTATGGACCCTTGAATGTTTGACAGTTGTTGACAAGGGGAGGAGATGAAAAACTGCCTAAAATGTTCTGAGATAATTAATCGATGACTCCAGAGGGACCAGGCGGAGCGCCATTGGGGCCAGTTGTAACTATGTACTAACTAAAATTAACTAAAATTAAAGTCCAATAACTATAACTTTAACTATAACTAAAAAATGATGCTAACTATAACTGTAACTATAACTAAAATGAAAAACCATTAACTATAACTGTAACTAAAATAAAATCTGTAAGGAGAATCACACTGGATTGGAAGCACAGTTGCGACAAGATAATCGAGGGACGATGATAATGATAATGATAATGATGATGATGATGATGATGATGATGATGATGATGATGATGATGATGATGATGATGATGATGATGATTATGATGATGATGATGATGATGATGATGATAACGATGATGATGATAACGATGATGATGATGATGATGATGATGATGATGATGATGATGATGATGATTATGATGATGATGATGATGATGATGATGATGATGATGACGATGATGATGATGGGAATGTGATGTTAATCAAAATTTCATTGTCATACTCGACACAGCTTCCACCATCATCCTCACGTACTTGGATCATTTGTCTCCGAGGCTTAGTGCGTGAATCTGTTACGCTTGAAATTATCATCAGCCTTTGTTCGTCGATGTTTCTGAGCCTCTCATATATCACTTCTTTGTCGCTTATCTGAGGATCTCGCACGGACCAGGAATCCTTACATCCGTTGCCTTAGATCCTCACCCTGTAATCCTATCCATACCTACTCTTCACTGACAGCACGTCCAGTATGTGTAGTCTGTTTATATGTCTGTCTGTCTGCCTGTCTGTCTGTCTGTCTGTCTGTCTGTCTAACTGTCTGTCTGTAGAGTAGGTCTTCGTTTATTTACATCTGCCTGTCTGTCTAACTGTCTGTCTGTGTCCATGTGTGTCTTCCTTTGTTTCTATATATATGTCTGTCTGTCTCTTTGTCTGTCCCTTTGTCTCTCTGTCTGTCTGTCTGTCTGTTGCATGTATGCCTTCTTTGTCTGCCTGGCTGCCTGTTTGCCTGCATGTTAACCTGCCTGCCAAACTGCAACACGAGTAAAAGAGATGAAGGGAGAAGTGAGATCTGGGTGAGAAGAAAGTAAGAAGCTGAGAGGAATGGGTGATTAATAGAAACAGGCAGACAGACGGATAGACAGGAAGTAAGGCAAATATGCGGATAGAAAGACAGACAGCCGGTTAGACAGAGAGAAAGGCAGACAGACAGTCGGCCAGACATCCAGACAGAAAGGCAGACAGACATTAAGACAGACAGATGAACAAAATTACGTATGACTGTATGTAGGCCTATGCATGCATGTATGCTCGATGATGATGACGACGACGACGATTACGACAATGATGATAATATATCGATGATTACAAAATCACATCCATCATCAGTTATCATCGTATATATATCTCTCTCAGACATAGCATCGGATTTTAACTTAGAAAACTCACAACTAGCAACTCACGTGATACGACCAGAGCCATCGTCAGCAGAGTCAAAGCCGTCGTCGCATCTCTTGTTTCAGCAGCCGCCAGAAGCATCCTTAGGACGAATGCCATTGTCCGATCGCATCCAACACCTACCAACTCTTCGTCCAAATTATTTTCTCTACTTGTTTCCTATTTATTTGTTTCTATTATTTTTATTTCCTGTACATTTTTCGCGTGCGCTGGGTCAGTACTTCTGAGTCTTAGGCTCCAGAATGTTGTGTGCTAACTACTTATCCTGGTTGTTTGCTAAAGAGAACTCTCAGTAGACTCTGAACCTGAATTGTTGTGTATTAAGGACCCATCGCGCTACTCCATAAACTTCCCTACGATCGAGTCACCTCAGTGGGCTCGAAACTGCAGTCGTTGCACTGGAGATGTATACAGAGTGCTACCGGATAGAGAGCGAAGTCGGTGAAGACTGAGTCGTGGTCGTGTTTGGCGAGATATCGAGATGAAAAGACGAGAGTCTGTCCCTGCTTCAATACGCACAGGCTTCGATACATTGGTCGTTCGATGTATGTGTATGTCCATCCGTGCGTATGTATGTGTTTGTATGTGTGGATGGATCTCCGTGTGTGTGTGCGTGCGTGTGGATGTATGTGTGTGTGTCCATGTCTATGTTTCTGTCCGTTTGGAGGACTGTGTGTGTCCGTTTGGATGTATGTGTGTGTCCGTGTGGATGTATGTGCGTACGTGTTGATGTATGTGTGTGTACGTGTGGATGAATGCGCATGTCCGTGTGGATTATATGTGTGTCCATCGTATGGGTCTGTTTCGATGAATTTGTATGTGTTCATGTCGATGTACGTGTGTGTTTGTGTAAATGCACGTGTCCATCCATGTGTATGTGTGCGTGTTTATATCGTGCCATTTCTATGGAGAGCCTTTAAAGACCATCTGGACGGGCGTGCGTCGCTTCGTTGTATGTGTCGTCGTGGTTCTGTGTTTGCCTATGTCTGTCTATGTTTGTTTATGTGTGCCTAGTTGTATGTTGGTATGTGAATGTGTATGTCTTAGAAATATGCTTGCGTAATTATGCGAAATCATGCACGTTGTCTCTGCGTATATGTGTGTGGGTGTCTCTGTGTGTCCTTGTGTGTATATATCCTTGTACGATGTACGTGTGTGTATGTGTGGGTCCTTGTGTGGTGTTACATAATGCTGGCGCACAATCGCAGAAGAAGCACGAAGTTTCGAACAGCCGTGTCACTGAATCCACCTCGCTTTCAATCATCCCTGCATTTATTAAGCGCCACTATTTAGTGACCAAGCATCAATCGATGGCGCTGAGCAATTACGAGTTAAGGACTTGCTGAAGGTTCCTACACAGTAACCGTCTTAAAGGAAGGAGGCTCGAACCCCGGGCGCTATGGAACAGCCTTCCAGCATCAATCCCGAAGGCCAAAACTCTTCCTGTTTAAGCCAAATTTAAAATATAGCTACTAACTATGTAATTCTTAGCATTTGCGCTGAGAGTTGACGGTGTAAAGCATCCTAGAAGTAGCTTTCTAATGATTATGCAATATAAATTGTCGTAATTTCAGTTACAATTATTATTATTTTCGTACAACATGCATTGATAGCAGAAACTTTTGAATCATTACTTTGAAAGATTGACCGAATCAAAAGTTATAAAGTAGAATCAGTTAGACACCTTTTAAACGAATCCATCGCTGGCTATAAATAATTGCTAAAAGCGTTTAATCGTCTGATACTACTAGGTATACTAGCTTGATCCATGACTATGTAATGTAACTCATAGCATCAACTCTTATAAGTAACTGCGTCGACAGATAATATTGTAAAGTAGGGCCTATTCTAGAAGTAGTTCACTACTGACGAGTGACGATGCTATAGAAATTGTGATAATTACAATTACAATAACAATTACAGAAGGCTCTAACCAATCGGCTACCATTGTAATTGTAATTGTAATTGTAATTGTAATTGAACATTTATATAGCGCCACTCAAATCAGCGGCGCTCTCGACCCGCATCACTGCCAAAACCGGCAAAAAGAAAGGTTTTCAAGCGTCTACGGAACTGAAGAGGAGAGCGGACAAGAAGCTCTTGGCGGATGGTTTGGGGAAGACTTCCAGACTGAAGGACCCACACAGGCAAAGCTCCTGGATTGGGCCGTAGAAGAGTGCATACGCGGAACAACCATAAGGCCACGGGCCGAGGATCGCAAGGAGGCCCTCTCAGGCAGGGAAGAAACCGGGGTACAGAAATTCATTAGGTAAGACGGAGCAGACCCAGTGAGGCAGTTGCGCACGAGGGTGCTGTTCTTAAGGCCATGCCCTGAATCCAATAGCAAAATCCGCTTCAACATGTACAGCATATTTGAAGTGTAGTTTATGAACTCCATTTCTTGGCGAAAATAGATTTCAGAGTGGCTGACCGTGCCCCTAAATCTATTTCCTTAAGAAATGGAGTTCATAAACCAAACTTCAGACACGCTGTTATAGCCTATGTTGAAGCGGATTTGCTATTGAATTCGGGACACGGTCAGCCACAATCTAAATTATTGAATTCCAGTTTGTCTACAGTTTGCTTCTCTACCCTGCAGGGGGACCTTGAGCAAATTCTTCGCTCACAGTTGCTCAGCGCCATCGATGTTCTGTTGTATGGTCATGTGTGAACTTCTGAACTTTGGAAAGAGGGAAATATGAAATACAGGTGTGGTTTATTGTATCAAATACAGGTGTATTGGCATATTCGTAATCGTAATCGTGAACTCTCCAATTCCAAAGCGCTACTCGATAGCAAGGCGCATTTCACCGGCTATTATCGAGCGCTGCGTCAAGTCCAGAGACGTCCAGTGGAGGTCCGAGTCTGGTTTCCAGGGAGACCAAAGCGAGGAGTCAGAGGAGCTGCTAAGGTTGGTTTCGTTGGTGACGAGGAAGCTTAAGAAGGTGGAGGACTGCTTAGACTAGGATAATATAAAGTGTAAGGACTTTGGGCGAGTCGTTCACGCACAATCGATACTCTGTCGTATAAGTCACTCTTGAAGTGGCGCTATATAAATTTGCGATTACAATTACAATTGTAATTACTTTATATTACTCCATTTCGCGTTATTTGGTTATTGCTAATAATCCATAGGCTGTTTCTCTGACGTGTCTTTGGTGTGCCATCGGTTGATGCCTTGTGCATTAGACACCGGTGTTGTGGATGCCACTTATTGAAGACCGACAGACATTTGGAGCACCCAGTCATCCGCTTCTAGGGAGGAATCATTCTCTGCTCGGACTTATCATCTGGGGACTTTCCAAACGGGGACATTTTGTCTAGGGACATTTTGTCTAGGGACATTTTGTCTGGAACATTTTATCCGGGACATTTTACCTGGGTTCAAAGAGTAAGGACTTCAACAGTTACTGGTGGACGACTTATCAGCGTCAGAAAAACCTATAGAGTGCCAGTCGTGTAAGTTTATATCTCTAAGTTAAATCGCAATCCTAGAGATAGATGGAGGCTCACTTAGTGAATCCGCCTGTCAGCTGTGTAAACAAGGTGTGCACAGGGTCAGAGCCAACGTTAGTAAACACGAGTAGAAGCAAGCAATGAAACCTGACAGCAAACTGAAGAAAACTGTAAACAAAGTCTAAAATGTAAGAAATTCAACGATTGTTAAAAAATTGAAAATTACTAAAAAAACTTGTTCGAAAAGTTAAAAGCAACACGTCCCGTCGACTACTTCCGGTTCAACTCCACACGCATCAATTTCTCAATGTCTATATTCAATTATCCTATATCCATCCAACCAATTCTTCATGAACGAATGAATGAAGGAACGAACGAATTAATGAATGAATGACTTAACTACCGAATGAATGCATGAATGAACGAACGAATGACTGACTGACTGAGTGAATGAATGAATGAACTGAATGATTGAATGAATGAATGATTGAATGATTGAATGAATGAATGATTGAATGATTGAATGAGAGAAAGAATGAATTGCCAATGGTTAGACTCGTCAGAGCATTCAAAGAGGCATTAATCAGTTCTAATCATTGCCATCATCTGACCCTTTGCGACTCTTGTCTGGCAGTCAATTGCTGCTTGGCAATCATCTTCTCCAATCATCTTCTCCATCTCATCTTCTCCATCATCTCCATCCATTTGATGATCATCGATTCATTGTCCTCAAATTTTTCATCGATCATTCTTCTTTTTGCTCGTCCTGTTTTCTTCGTTTTTTGATCGTGTGCTCTTCATCTTGTTCTTTGTTTTCTGTTATGTTCTCTCTCTGTCTGTCTCTATCTCTGTCTCTCTGTCACACTGTCTCTCTCTCAGTCTGCCTCTGTTTATTTTGTCCCTATCTCTGTATCTGTATTTTTTCTGGCTGTCTATGTCTCTGTTTCTGTCTCTGTTTCTCTCTCTGTCTCTCTATGTCTCCTTCTCTCTCTCTGTCTCTCTCTGTTCATCTGTCTGTCTCTGTCTGTCTGTCTCTCTCCTTTGTCTCTATCTGTCTCTGTCTCTCCCTCTGTTTTTCTCTCTCTCATCCGTCAATGGTTTGTTCTTTCGCGTCGTTGAGCCTAACACTGTATTTGGTTTCATGCCGTCTCCGATACACTTCAGGATGTAGGAGAAAAACGCACCCACATCTGGCTCTTTCGTTTCATCATCCTCTTCTTCTCCTTGTCTTCCTTCTCCTCTTCTTTGTATTCCTCCTCATATTCCTCTACTCTTCTTCCGGTTCATCCTTTTCCTAATCCATTTTCTTCTGATACTCCACTTTGTCTACTTCTTGTTCCGCCCATCCTCATTCTCCTCCTCTGCTGCTCCTCCTATTCTCCTTCCAATTCTTCTCTTCATCCGGAGTGTAATCTTCTTCATTCTCTTCCTCTTCTTCCTCTTATTCTTTCTGTTCCCCGTCTCCCTCCTCGTCTTCTTCCTCTTCGTCTTCCACCTACTCTTCCTCTTCCACCTACTCTTCCTCTTCATCCTCATTGTTTTACCCTCCGTGCACCATAAAACATCTTCGGAATAGGTCCGTCTAATTCGGCGCTCAGTGCAATTTTCCGGGCGCTGCGCGATCCAGTCGCATTGTTTGTCTTGTCCATCGCTAAACAGCCGGCCGTCCATCTTTCCATCCAATTACTACAGATCAGCTGTTCTTAAGACCTGCTCCAATCGATGTTCCGACATATGGCATCGAGAGGAGACGGTCTGAAATGCGACGGCGATTCTTTTTAGAACGATTCCGCTTTAGAATCCGACACGGAACAATCGATTTCAGATGCGGCAAAGATGAGGCGGTCTATCTCAAAAGAAATAAATTTCAAATGAACGAAGATAAAGCTGTGCTAGGAAAGTGCAGTGGTCTCTCTAGGACTGTACTTCGTGGTGTGCTGTACGGTAAAGCAGAAGTAAGATCGTGTGAGGGAAAGTAATGGTAACGTAACGTAAGGAAAGATCATGTGAGGTTAGATATGCTATGAAATTTTAAGGTGAGGTAAGGAGTATTATTATTATTGATATTATTATCATCATAACTACTATCGGTCCTCTTCTGCTATCTTTGGTTCCACTCGTTCCCTCTGGTTTCCTGCTCCTTTTGGTCTCTCCCAAGTCTCTGTTCTTGGTCCTCTATATTCTCTTCACGGTTGATCTAGGCTCTCTTCTTGCATCCTGCTCGCTCTTCAGTCACTGCTATGCTGTTAATAACTAAAAAAAATAGTTAAACTTTGGTTTTAACTGTTAACTAAACTATTTTTCTTAAAATTAAACTTCATCCTTAATTTAAAAATTTAAGTTTAACTAAAAGTTAGCAAGCTTTTAGTTAACATTTGCCTATCACTGGTCTCAACCCTTCGACGACGCAACATGTATGGTTTGACTTGGCCTCTCTTGCCGTTAAATTCCCCTCCATCAGCTTTTCTTCTTCTGTTCGTGACCTTGCCATCATTTTGAACCAGAAACTTTCCTTCTCTGAACATGCCCATGAGCTGCCACGCGCCTACTACTTCAAACTGCGCCAACTTCGAGTCGTTTCTCCTCCCTGTCATTCTCTGCAGCTTCCTTGGTGCATTCTTTAATTGTCAATCGCTTGGGTAACTGTTCATGACCATGGTGAAGCGTGCTGCATTGATGTTGAAATATATTGGTATTTCTTCTTCTTACGTGGTGTCCCGGCTGACCCAAAATCATTTGGCGTAGGAAGATTAACTTGGAATGCTACTCCATCTGACGCTTTTGTGTCAGGTTTATGACCGTCGGGTGAGCAATATCAACGGCATTGTTAAACGCATTATATGCCAGCCTTCAGCGACATTATTACTCCGTGGCAGCTTATTCAACACCCACTCACATTGGTTCCACAGACGAACGCGGAATCTTGGGTCTAACCTTTGGTATCCTCGTAGACCCCCAATGAAATTATCCATGAAGTAAAGAATTAATGGACCCAGGACTCTATAGATACTTCCTTTCTAGTGATATTTTATTCTGGAACTTTTTATCTTGGGACTTTTTGTCTAGCACCCATATTACTGACCATTCCTTTCTGCCGTCATTGTGCCAAGTGTTCAACCACAATGGTATTTTCTTTACATCTACTCTCTCTCTCTCTCTCTCTCTCTCTCTCTCTCTCTCTCTCTCTCTCTCTCTCTCTCTCTCTCTCTCTCTCTCTCTCTCTCTCTCTCTCTCTCTCTCTCTCTCTCTCTCTCTCTCTCTCTCTCTCTCTCTCTCTCTCTCTCTCTCTCTCTCTCTCTCTCTCTCTCTCTCTCTGTCTCTGTCTCTGTCTCTCTGTCTCTCTGTCTCTCTCTGTCTCTCTGTCTCTGTCTGTCTGTCTGTCTGTCTGTCTGTCTGTCTGTCTGTCTGTCTCTCTCTCTCTCTCTCTCTCTCTCTCTCTCTCTCTCTCTCTCTCTCTCTCTCTCTCTCTCCCTGTCTCTCTCTCTCTTCCTGTCTCTGTCTCCCTGTCTCTGTCTCTCTTTCTCTCTCTCTGTCTCTTGATCTCTCGATGTTTTGTGGACATCACCCGATTATTGAAGCTATTTAAGAAGGCAATCCTCCAAAACCAACCAACGACCGAAATTGCAAGACTAGGGCCCATAGTGAAGTATTCTAAAGGCGCTATATTAAGTGTCTTGAAACATACACCCATACACCCATACATACATTCATACATACATTTATGTATACATTATCATGGATTCATACATACATAAACACTCGACTTTATCTAAATGCTACTCTCGATCTGTCATTTGCACATTGGACTTTGCAGACAAATTCTGATGCTGGATATTCAGATCTGACGCTTTTCCGACGGATCTGGCGTTTAGCCGACTGATCTGACACACAGACGACCGATTTGAAACAGATCAAAGGCAAAGGTTAAGATAACTTCAGTTCATTCATTAATTCACCAATCAATCAATCAATCAATCAATCAATCAATTAATCAATCCACTCATTCATCCGTCCGTTCGTTCACTCATTCGCTAAGCGCATCTATGAATGAATGAGTGAATGAATAAATAAAAGAACGAACGAATGATTGTATGTTTTAAATTGTGTTAGTTTTTGTCATTTATTTTATGCAGTATCATGTCATGATTCAGTCATTGATTGATTGATTAATTGAGTCAATCCATCATTCTTTCATTCCATCCCTCGATGACAAAGATGATGACGACGACGACGATGATTTTATGACGATACCGTTCACGATGATGATGACGACGATATGATGATGATGATGATGATGTCTCTGATGATGATGTCTTTGATGATGATGACGATGTTGACGATAATGATGATGATTATGACGAAAATAACTATGATGATAGCGATGACTACGACGACGACAATGATGATCATGTTTTTTATGATAGTGATGTTGATATTAAATAGCATAAACCAGTGTTCAGCTCAGGATTCCTTTTCACTCTGTTTACCGAACACTTTAACGACGAGAGTTTACTAAAACCGACTGGGAAACCATTGCAGTTCTGCGGCAAAATTTGCCAAATTCCGTGCATTCTAAGATGGATTTCTTGGTTTACTCGCTAGATGAGCGGTGCTTTGAATTCCGTTTTAGTTTACAATCAGTCGCCAGGTGGCGAAACAATACGACTGGAGACCAGTGGAGAGTCCGCCAACGTTCTGCGTTCTGGGTTGATATAATTGAAGGGCTTGCCTCAATAACCAGGTATGTCGACATACCTGGTTTATGTGAAAAAGTATGCCAGCGTGCTTGGAATATTGTATTCTATATATCCTGCAAATTTGGTGCAAATCTGATTATTTTTGAATTGGCTTTTAGATAAAACAGTATGTCGACATATGTGTTTTAGCAGCCGGCAGCATTACTCCAATGCAATAACCCGATATGATGACAAAAATTGCCGTTTTTTCTTGTAATCTTTGTATTAAAGCCGGTGCAATAATCAGGTTATTTGACATACCCGGTTATTGTCTCTTACTTACTCTACAATTCACTGATTTTGCGTTATTTTTTTCTTACTGTAATGTAGCTATGATGACTTACCTTCTTATTGCACGATTAATTTGTACTGTGTGCTAGTCACCATTTGGTGCAAGAATGAGGTATGTCGACTAACAGCAGACGATTTTTGCTTCATACTGGGCTATTGAGTGTCAATAACCAGTTATGAAGCAAAATGTCGTGAAAAAAACATTTAAGTTATCTTTTGCATTGCATTATGTAACAATTTCGTGAAAGACAGTAATAACTCACATGGTGCTTCAAACAGCTTGTCGATATCTCGTAAAATGGCTTAGATACAACAGTTTGAAGTGTCAAATCTTTGAAGCCATTTTCCCAAAACTCAAAAAATCCGACATACCTGGTTATTGCTGCAAGCCCTTCAATTATGAAGCAGGTGTCCGGCGTAGCGCAACCGAGGAGCTGCAAAGATATTAGGGTCTAGATAGACAGAAAACTAAGACAAGTTAGGAGTAAAACACACGCACACAAACACAAACACACACACACGCACGCACGCACACACACACATTCTATTCTGTTTTAAAATCGTATATTCAATGACATTCCATTCTATCCTATTCTATCTTATTCTATTTTGTTGCTGTCTCTCCATTTCTGTCCCTCTCGCTATGAGTCTGCTGTCCGTCTGTCTTCCTTCTTTTACTTGTTGGTGTATGTGTGTGTCTGTGTGTTTGTCATTGTGAGTCGATGCTTTGTCTGCGGATCTGACCATGTCAAACAATAGTGATGTTTCTCTTCGCTGATGACGGTCCGTGGTTTAGGTCCTTTAAAGCACTTGCGATTTCATCATCATCGTCGTCGTCATCATCATCATCATCATCATCATCATCATCATCATCATCATCATCATCATCATCATCATCATTGTTATTCTTTTATCATCATCAATGCTATTATCATTGCCATCATCACCATGACCATCATCATCATCACCATCATAACCATCATTAATATTATTATTGTCCTCATCTTCGTTATCATCATCGCCAAAATCGTCGTCATCATCATCATCGCCAACATCATCTTCCTTAGGACGCCTGCTTTGAATAATCGCTTCAGTGGTCAAACGACTGGAGATCGAAATGACCATCGAAGCAGCCCCCTCTGCAGGGTCACGTATCAAACAGACAATCGAGGAACGGGTCACTCAGTGCATCTCCATGGGAACTGTTGAGAATGATTCCTTGTTGTCAGGGGCAACGAATGGTCGGCATTCTGAACAATAATGGCTCTAGATGAATTTCTTCAAGGAATTTCTGTTACGTGGCACCAAATGAGTGGACTGCGTTTGATGTTCTGCTTCCCTCTTCACTGTTTCCGCTCCATTTCTGTTCATTTCATCCGTCCATTCATTCTGTAACCATCGTACGTTTTCCCCTCCGTCATTCCGTCGTAAACAGTCCGTCCTTCCTAACTTACTTTTCCATATCTTCCTTTCTTTCTTCTTACCTTCCGTCATCTGTCCGACCGTCCATCCTTTCGTCTTTCCTTCCATCCGTCCGTATTTTCGTTCGTCCTTCCTTTGATCAGTTCGTCCTTACTTCCCCTCGTTCGTCCGTCCGTCCTTTCGTCCTTCTTCAATCCGTCCATTCTTCCTTCCTTCCGTCCTTCCGTAATCCGTGCTTCCATCCTTCTTTCCGTAATCTGTCCTACTTTCCGTCCGTCCGTCCGTCCTTCCTTCCGTCCGTCCTTCCGTCCTTCCTTCCGTCCATCCATCCGTCCGTTCTTTCTTCCTTCCTCCCTTCCTTCCTTCCTCCTTCCTTCCTTCCTTCCTTCCTTCCTTCCTTCCTTCCTTCCTTCCTTCCTTCCTTCCTTCCTTCCTTCCTTCCTTCCTTCCTTCCTTCCTTCCTTCCTTCCTTCCTTCCTTCCGTCCATCCATCCGTCCTTCCTTCCGTCCCTTCTTCGCTCCTTCCTTCCGTCAATGTCTGCTTGACGTAATCGTCTGTTCTTCTCATCGATCATTCCAATTAATCGATCCATCATTCCTTTTATCCGATCAACTGATGTTTACCAGATGAACTCTTCCCTCTCCGTCACTCCACCATCCATCCGTCCATCTATCCATCCTTCGTCACCCTTTTAGGCCTTTTGTGCGAATGTCGGTCAGCAATTAGCTGCTGGTCAGCTAATCGGTCATCTGAGGTCAATCAGGGCAACAGCAAAGACTGGACATGAACCAGAGAAAGGAAACATATGGAACATCTGTCAGGACCTGACTGTAATATCGAACTTTGACCTAAGCATTTTTATTGGAGGTTATGAATTTCTTTTAAATAATCGTGTTTATTGATAAGATTACTGACAAACCGCAGTAAGTTACATTGGAACAATCGAAACATGATTGTACAATTATGCAAGATCTTAATTAACACACGTCTTGGCAGCCTGTTAGGCGCCCGCTCATTTTACTCCTGCCCCAAGAGAGTGGAAGGCTGAATCGACCTAGAGGGGTTTACGGGTATCGAACCGCAAGATCTAATGCTTTTCAGGCCACAGTGCTACCATTCATCCATCTCCCTCCATGTCATTTCGACGTCGTCGCTTAAGATGGTAGACTGCAGGAATGGAACAACTTTGCCCAGTGGTTTCCTGCTTTCTTGAATGACTCATTCATGTTTTGTCTGCAGAAAAGTGTGAGTAACCCATTGTCTTGCAGTTGACTCGCTAGGTTGCACCCATTTCACGCTTCGTCATATGTTTGTCGACTGCCGTTGGGTGCGTCATGGCTCTTCCGCCGCCAGAGGTTGATAAGAACCGTGCTGCTGCCCACAGGTCTAGGTTTTAGGTTAACCAGTAACCGGATACAGTTTTACGTTGTACCCAGGACTCTGAATCGTGAATGCAAGAGGAGAAATGAATTAGGTTACGTTTTGTGACCTCTTATTAGCTACCGGGTTATTCACGAGTGCTACGTCGAGTCAGTGGGGTTGTCCAGAGATCGATGTCCAGTGGAGATTGGAGTCCGGTTGCCATAGAGATCAAAAAGAGGAGGCAGAGCAGCTGCTAAGGCGGGTTTCGTTGAGGACGAGAAAGTTTGCAAGGCAGAGGGTCGGATGAATTAGGGTAGGAATTCTTGAAGATGTGGGACTTTAATTTGGAGTGGAAGGTACAGCAGCCTGAGGAGGTTGAGGTAGCTGATGGTTGGTGTGCGGCGGTAGTAATGATGGAACTGAGGACATGTAGGAAGAACTTGGAGAGCTGAGGAACGCATGTATAAACGGTTCCAAATGGAGAGAAAATGACCGACAAAGGCCACAAAAGCAAAAGTCCAATCCGAAAACAAAGCTGTTAATTACTGTTTAACGACGATTAATTAATAAAGGCGAACTTTCATCAGACAGACACACAGACAGACAGACAGACAGACAGACACACAGACACACAGACAGACAGACAGACAGACAGACAGACAGAAAAACAGAAAAACAGAGACACAGACAGACAGAGTAGTAGCAATAGTAGTCGTAGTCGTAATTGTAATTAGTAACTTCTGTTGCGCCGGTGTCTAATGCACAAGGCATCGTCCGATGGCACACCTGCATGAACCAAGCCGTAATCAGGTCAATGTCCAGAAGATCTGTAAGATCTGTAGTGGAAATAGTATACCAGTTAAATCAACCACAACGATCGTTGATCAAATGTAGTCCTTATCGCGTGTATATTCCAGTGGAAGAGCTAGCCATCCTGCGTGAAATATTCCTCTGACTACGTCACAAAGAGTGAAACCTCATCAAGGATCTGACCAATGAAATTGGCGAAATGGTTCCTCGACCTCCATATCTATGGGTTGCAGTCGAGTCCTCTCCAGGTCTAACATCCGGAAGTGAAGGAGGAAGACGGAGGAAGGAGAAGTGACGGACGGACGGACGGAAGGAAGGACGGAAGGAAGGACAGCCTCTCCCCGAAGGATCCTGGACGACAGGGAACGGTGAGGCGTCCCAACATCCCTTATTAAGCTTCATGTTTAAAATGTACTATATAAATCCTGACACATATACATATAATCTGAACGCATGGATACGTGTATCCCTACCTTCTACGTCGGCATTACCCGTTGACTCAATTCTCCGCAATTATTAATGATTTAAGTAGGATCAGTTAGGACTGAATGGCTCTTTCAATTGATTTTGACACTACTGGCATTATGAAAGTTACGCTATAGAAGTTTCCATTTAGAATGGCGACATAGAAGTCGTTTGAATAAAGTCGTGGACTCGTTTCTTTTATAGAACAGCGCTTTCAAAGTCATTCACTCTTTCACTCATTCACAACATTCGACGATTTAATCATCAGTTCTTAATGTCTTCATTAGACTTTACTGCAAGACATGAGTTCTTGTGGTTTCTTCAGATCGCAGCCATGAGCCCCAGAAGTCCCTCGCTCGGCAGCGAAGCCGATCAGGAGGAGGCGAAGGACGAAGCCAGGTCGCGGAGTCGTCGTCGATGGCGCAGCCGCGGACGGACGGGCTCCAAGTCTCGACGGCGTAGAGGCCGCGGACGGTCGCGCTCCAAGTCCCGAGTGCGCAGGAGACGTCGCAGCCGGCCAGGAAGACGCCCCAGAAGGCGAATATATCCCCGCGACCCCTGGTCGAGATACTGCAGGAAAAGACGGGGGCCGCGCCACCCAGTTCCCTTCACGCGATTCTAAAGAAATGGAAGGAAATGACGAATCCACCGGAAGACGTTCTACACTCGTAGGTTGGACGCTGCGGCCATCCGACGATGGGGCCGGATGGCGACCGCGAACTTTGGAAACGAGTAAAAATCGAATAACTGACGCTACCTATCTCAATAGTTGATAAAAGTATGTTGAGAAGAAAGAAATTGAAGATTGAGTAATAAACGGTTAACTGGATTTTTGTGTCTTGTTTTAATTTCGTAAATCAAAATACATTAATTGCAATTAGTAACTTCCATTGCGCCAGTGTAAAGAATAGGCCTATAAGCTAACCCCCTTTCAAGTTACCTCTCGATAATCTGAAATCGATTTCATATTACTCTCGGGAGTAGCCTGAACCTGATTTTCGTATTACCTCTGGACTGTTCATATTACCCCCTCTCTGAGTTATCTAAAATGATAAATTCGTATGCCTAAAACTCATGATATGTTTATTGAATAAAACACTTGAAACAGGGAAGATTCTAGACTAATCTCAATAGTCTCAAAATAAAAACTGTCAAGGAAATGGAAATTGTATTAAAACACTCTTACACTGGTTGATAGCGCATGACATATTACATACAAACATAAGATATACAAAGATTCAACCCAATTGGAGAAATCTAGAAGAAAAATATAGTAATTGCAAGAGTGAATATTCATTAGGGTTAGGCCTACAGAATAATTATAAACTGGCAGAAACTTTAAAGAAGAAGAACGTATGTATGGTAACGGAGCTTTGACCCGAAGCCTTTATTGGAGGACATGAATTGAAAATAATAATATTCGTGGAGGGGAATAGAGTAGTGGCAACACTCATGGCTAGGAGAGCATAAGGTACGCGGATCGACTCCCGTAACCCTCCTCTAGGGCGGAGCCTTGCATGGCTGCCAAACCGTGTGTTTAATTAAGATCTTGATTGTACTTTCATGTTTCAATGTAATCTTACTGCGTCTGTCTGTTCGAAACAATAAAGAATATAATTATAAAAAATTGACAAGATTACTGACAAACCGCAGTAAGTTACATTGGAAGAATTGAAACATGATTGTACAATTATGCAAGATCTTAATTAACACACGTCTTGGCAGCCTGTTAGGCGCCCGCTCATTTTACTCCTGCCCCAAGAGAGTGGAAGGCTGAATCGACCTAGAGGGGTTTACGGGTATCGAACCGCAAGATCTAATGCTTTTCAGGCCACAGTGCTACCATTCATCCATCTCCCTCCATGTCATTTCGACGTCGTCGCTTAAGATGGTAGACTGCAGGAATGGAACAACTTTGCCCAGTGGTTTCCTGCTTTCTTGAATGACTCATTCATGTTTTGTCTTCAGAAAAGTGTGAGTAACCCATTGTCTTGCAGTTGACTCGCTAGGTTGCACCCATTTCACGCTTCGTCATATGTTTGTCGACTGCCGTTGGGTGCGTCATGGCTCTTCCGCCGCCAGGGGTTGATAAGAACCGTGCTGCTGCCCACAGGTCTAGGTTTTAGGTTAACCAGTAACCGGATACAGTTTTACGTCCTACCCAGGATTCTGAATTGTGGATGCAAGAGGGAAAATGAATTAGGTTACGTTTTGTGACCTCTTATTAGCTACCGGGTTATTCACGAGTGCTACGTCGAGTCAGTGGGGTTGTCCAGAGATCAGAGATCGATGTCCAGTGGAGGTTGGAGTCCGGTTGCCATAGAGATCAAAAAGAGGAGGCAGAGCAGCTGCTTAAGCGGGTTTCGTTGAGTACGAGAAAGCTTGGAAGACAGAGGGTCGGATAGATTAGGGTAGGAATTCTGGAAGATGTGGGACTTTAATTTGGAGTGGAAAGTACAGCAGCCTGAGGAGGCTGAGGTAGATGATGGTCGGTGTGCGGCGGTAGTAATGAAGGAACTGAGGACATGTAGAAGAGCGGAGGAACGTTATGTGAAAACGGTTCCAAATGGAAAGAAAATGACCAGCAAAGGCCACAACAACCAAAGTCCAAAACAAAGCTGTTAATTACTGTTTAGCGACGATTAATTAATAAAGGCGAACTTTCATCATCAGACTGTCTGTTTTACCCAGTACTGCCCAGGACTCTGAATTGTTGATGCAAGAGCAGAAATGAATTAGATTACGTTTTGTGACCTCTTATTAGCTATCGGGTTATTCACGAGTACTAGGTCGAGTCAGTGAGGTTGTCCAGACAAACAGACAGACAGACAGAGACACAGACAGACAGAGTAGTAGCAATAGTAGTCGTAGTCGTATTGTAATTAGTAACTTCTGTTGCGCCGGTGTCTAATGCACAAGGCATCGTCCGATGGAACAACAAAAGCAAACCGTAATAAGGTCAATGTCCAGAAGATCTGTAAGATCTGTAGTGGTAATAGTAGCAGTAAAATCAACCACAACGATCGCTGATCAAATCATCCAATGTAATCTTTATCGCGTGTATATTCCAGTGGAACAGCTAGCCATCCTGCGTGAAATATTCCTCTGACTACGTCACAAGGAGTGAAACCTCACCAAGGATCTGACCAATGAAACTGGCGGAAGGGTTCCTCGATCTCCATATCTATGGGTGGCAGTCGACTGTCTCTCCAGGTCTAACATCCGGAAGTGAAGGAGGAAGACGGAGGAAGGAGAAGCGACGGACGGACGGACGGAAGGAAGGACAGCCTCTCCCCGAAGGATCCTGGACGACAGGGAACGGTAAGGCGTCCCAACATCCCTCATTAAGCTTCATGTTTATGTGGGCTCTTAAAATGCGCTATTTAAATTCTGACACATATGCTTATAATCTGAACGCATGGATACAT
The DNA here is from genome assembly GCA_963556255.1 of Allolobophora icterica. Classification (NCBI taxonomy): domain Eukaryota; kingdom Metazoa; phylum Annelida; class Clitellata; order Crassiclitellata; family Lumbricidae; genus Allolobophora; species Allolobophora icterica. The sequence goes on along the minus strand of OY744606.1, from coordinate 1,966,039 downwards.
GTATCCCTACCTTCTACGTCGGCATTACCCGTTGACTCAATTCTCCCCAATTGTTAATGATTCAAGTAGGATCAGTTGGGACTGAATGGCTCTTTCAATTGAATTTGACACAACTGGCATTATGAAAGTTGCGCTATAGAAATTTCCATTTAGAATGGCGACATAGAAGTCGTTTAAATAAACTCGTGGACTAGTTTCTTTTATAGAATGGCGCTTTCGAAGTCGCCTTCATTCATTCACTTTTTCACTCGTTCACAACATTCGACGATTTAATCATTAGTTCTTAATGTCTTCATTAGACTTTATTACAACACATGAGTTCTTGTGGTTTCTTCAGGTCGTCGCCATGAGTCCCAGAAGTCCATCGCTCGGCAGCGAAGCCGATCAGGAGGAGGCGAAGGACGAAGCCAGGTCGCGGAGTCGTCGTCGATCGCGCAGCCGCAGACGGACGGGCTCCAAGTCTCGTCGTCGATCGCGCAGCCGCGGACGGTCGCGCTCCAAGTCCCGAGTGCGCAGGAGACGTCGCTGCCGGCGAGGAAGACGCCCCAGAAGGCGAATATATCCCCGCGACCCCTGGTCGAGATACTGCAGGAGAAGACGGCGGCGACGCAACCCATTTCCCTTCACGCGATTCTAAAGAAATGAAAGGAAGTGACGAATCCACCGGAAGACGTTCTACACTCGGAGGTTGGTCGCTGCGGCCATCCGACGATGGGGCCGGATGGCGACCGCGAACTTTGGAAACGAGTAAAAATCGAATAACTGACGCTACCTATCTCAATAGTTGATAAAAGTATGTTGAGAAGAAAGAAATTGAAGATTGAGTAATAAACGGTTAACTGGATTTTTGTGTCTTGTTTTAATTTCGTAAATCAAAATACATTAATTGCAATTAGTAACTTCCATTGCGCCAGTGTAAAGAATAGGCCTATAAGCTAACCCCCTTTCAAGTTACCTCTCGATAATCTGAAATCGATTTCATATTACTCTCGGGAGTAGCCTGAACCTGATTTTCGTATTACCTCTGGACTGTTCATATTACCCCCTCTCTGAGTTATCTAAAATGATAAATTCGTATGCCTAAAACTCATGATACGTTTATTGAATAAAACACTTGAAACAGGGAAGATTCTAGACTAATCTCAATAGTCTCAAAATAAAAACTGTCAAGGAAATGGAAATTGTATTAAAACACTCTTACACTGGTTGATAGCGCATGACATATTACATACAAACATAAGATATACAAAGATTCAACCCAATTGGAGAAATCTAGAAGAAAAATTCTAATAATTGCAGGAGCGAATATTCATTACGGATACAGAATAATCATGAACTCGTAGAACATTTTAAGAAGAACTCATGGCGACGTAGAGCAGTGACTTCAATAGTCAATTGCTAATCAAAGAAAGATGGGCATAAACTCATGGCAAATAATTATTTAAAAAAAATTGAATTGAAGCCTACATTGCGCTTGTAATGCATTGTTAAGACAACTTCTCGCGTCATAAAATGCTATATGGCGCGTAAACTTCTTTTAAACAGTACTGTTTTTAGATTTTACCTCTTAAAAAGCATAGAGTTTTTAATGATCTTAATAGAACGAATTAAAAATGAACATCAACTGTCATTGGACCGTCATTTTGACACAGCCCTCAATTAGAACCAAAGTGTCTAGCGCAGATGAGGAAACATTTGCCGTCGTCTAACTTACAGCCTGATCGTTCCGATCTCATCTGACACGATCGCTAATCGATTCCATTATATTCTAACATGGTCTACAATAACCCAGCGAAACACGGTTCCTATCGGTAGCGCGCTTGATCTCTGATCTAAGGGTTGCTGGTTCGAACCCGTTGAGGGGTCTCTTGTTGCTTTTCTCAGCAATTTACTCGTGTATACGTGCGTATGTCACGTAGCAGTAGAATTTCATAACGGCATTATGGCAGAAGCTGGTAATAGATCCTGCAGTGCGCTTTTCCCGTGTTCAGGACGTTGTGGGAAATCCATTTCCTGCCCAAGAGTCGAAGAGGTGGAATGTTAAAAGTTTGTCTACGTTCCTCTAGGACTAAGGGACATGAGTGCCTCACTTTTTGCAAACTAATATAACCTAGCCTAATTTAGCTAAACTAGCATTAATAGCAAATCAAAATAAAATCTCATTCAATGATTTTACTGCAAAGTTTTAGCAACCCCCGGGTGGAAGAAAGATATAGTGAAATAAAGCAATAAAGGTAACAATAACACGCAAGTATCAGTAAGTAGGCTATATAAGAGCAACAAAGAGGCTTTTAAAAATGCTTTGATTGGTTTAAATAAATTATGTGACCGCGTATGTTTCCGTAATACATGAAAGACTGAGAGACAATTCTCTCATGACGAAATGCTCCTTGCCATATAAACTTCTGCAGGTACATTAGACACGAAGAGAGACTTGTACTTGTGACAAATGGTTTTTCATTTTACATCATTTTTATTATTATTTTTTACCCGAGGTAGTACTATTTCCTCAGGCTATCAAAACTATGCCCGTAGCATAAGGTGGACGTCTGAAACGCCATCATTATAATAATAATAATTATTATTATTATTATTATTATTATTATTTTATTAATTATCATTATTATTATTATTATTATTATTTTATTAATTATCATTATTATTATTATTATTATTATTATTATTATTATTATTATTATTATCATCATCATCATCATCATCATCATCATCATCATCATCATCATCATCATCATCATCATCATCATCATCATCATCATCATCATCATCAATTCATCGTCAACTTTTACAAAACCTTAACTTTTCCATCTGCGCTGTAGTCGATGACGTTCTCTATCTGCCTATAATTCCAGAGCATGGGCCACTTTGTGACCGTCGATAACAGGTGTGAATCTGTCCATTGTGAGTGTCACAGTTTTCTTGAGCAGTCGGCGAAATCATCCAGTGTTCTTGCAGGTCGGAATCTTGGAGGAGTTGACTGATCCAGTTTCGAAGTCGCGATATACGTGCCCTAAAGGTTGGCGATGAAGGAGGTATTTGCTCTGCACGGTAAAAGCTTGTGGCCTGATAGGAGAATAGTGTAGCTCACCTGATGCATGCAATTGACTAGAGTTAGTGGAGGACTGGCTTGCGCTGTCAAGAAAATGTCACGCAAAGAAAGCGTATTCCATATACGTAACTCATTAAAAGTACTGCGTAATGGGGAACCTTGCTTCGTTACATATAAAAATAATAAAAGTAGTCCAATATTTGATACTTCATTGTAAGCAAAAGTACCGAAACTTTTACTTAAGTGCTGGAACGCGTTTCTTCTACTTTGTTACTGTACAACACTTTGCAAAGATGCTTAAAGTGCACAGTGCTATGGACATATTAGGTGTTTTAGCATATTTAACAAGTTCTCGATATATCTGTGATTAGCGCAAGGACGGATTTGTTTGACGGATGAAATCTATCTGAATTGAACGTCGACGACTGCAGGAGTAAAGTGTTTTCTAATCATTCGAGTCAGGAAAGTGTTTTTCCGATAGAAGTCAATTATATGTAACTTGAAGATTTCCATCTTCTTATTTGGACCTGCACCAGTGTTCAGCTGAAATCACCCAACCGTGACCGCCCGTCCCAGTACGGTGTACGGAAAGTTATCTTAGGTAACGAGCCGTGGATATTGAGCGAGACACGTCCTCCTCCCATGACATCTTTGCGTCTTTCTACATTTCGGTACAGGAAATGTGAAATTGTTTTACTTACCAAGTCGAATTTCCACCAGAAGGGCACCACTGTCATCGATTTGAAGGACTCGGCTTCCGGATCGAGACCCTAGGTTCTTTGTCGACCATCGTCTCCGTGTTTCGCTGCCGAATGTGGAGAATTCGTCCGAACTTTCGGATGCTGGAGAGACGAAATCGGAAGACAAAATGACTGACGATAGGGTTCATTGGAAAAGGGCAGTCCGCAAAAATGTACTCAATACAAGTTGAAGGAGAGACATTGTTGGGGTAAGCGGATTGATATTGAGCCTGGCAATCCTCCAAGGCTGTGGCGGTCCATGGAAAAGCTGCTGAAGCAAAAGATGACCACCAGCGGTTGCGAGACACAGCGGGGAACGATCTCTTTGAAGGACTTATCAAGTTCTGCGCTGTTCAAGTGGCACCGTAAAGAGCGAGAACGCCAGACTGTCCAGAACCTGAGGTCGGCAACTTTAACGCCACCGTTATGGTCCTTGCATTGGTCCTGCTCTTTGGAATCAACTCCCTCCATTGACACGTGCCTCTTTAATAGCTGGTGTCCAAAGTGCCTCGTTCCACTGTCTGAAAATCACTTTCTATTCACTGGGAGCGCCTCTGATTAGCCAATACTGCGAGAGGCGCTTTATAGATGTTCGGATATATAATGCAATAGAATACAATGGAGAACATCCGCGTTTGCACTGTTGATGAAGTGCGTTGGGTCATCTCAAAGTCATCAGCTAGATCATGCTCTGTTGACCCGATCGCAACCTTTTCTTCATCGTCCTATTGCCATACCTCGTGCTTACGTTCAACGCTTCTCTCCATTACGGTCATCTTCCAGTAGCACAGTGCCATAACAGTGAAACAATATATTGCCGGTCTCTGTAAAAAATTCAACTTGGAGCTGCGTCAGCTGAGAAGGTGCGATCATCGCTGTCACTCGACTCTAGGAAGGGTCTGCAGGCTCGTCCACGATGCCATCAGTAATCGAGTGGACTTGCTGCAACAACCTGTTATGTGGCGTGCGCTAAAGTGTGCAATACATTGACTAATGTTGCCTTCAAGGAAGCGACACTGGCCTATAAGTGCCTATAAGGAGGAATGGCACCACAATACTTAGTCATTGTCTGCCTGCCAGCATCTTCAATTCCTGGTTGGTGTCGATTGCATTGGAGAGGCCAACGACTTACTGTGATCATGAAAGACACTGTTAACATTCACACAAATATTCGCAGCGTCTGACCCAATTGTCTGGAATGCGCTAGCCATCGAGCTCAAAGCTCCAGGATTTTCTTTTTGCAACCTTCAGGAAGAAATCAAAGACCTATTCAGACCATCAGATCTGATATAGACGCAGTAACTGTTAGCGCATTTATTGTGTGTTAAATCATACTGATTTAAAATCTTCATGTAATAATAATACTAATACTAATAGTGATACTACTAATAATAATGAAAATAATAATAATAATAATAATGAATTTCGACTAAAATGCAGCTGTAGCAGCAAACCTTACTGAAGACTCTTCAGTACAATGATAGGGAGAAGAACGAGTACCACTTCTAGTAGTAATAGTACTAGTGGTAGGGGCCTAGTAGTGGAAGTAATCGTAGTAATAGCATCTGCAACAGTAGTAGTATTTGTGGAGGTAGCGAAATTACCCATAATGCCTAGCGGATTAAATTTTGGTCCATAAGTATATGTAAGCGAAGCAGCTAAGAATCCCACGTGAAAATTAATAATCCTCTGAATACGTCACAAAGGGTGAAACGTCACGAAGTCGTAGTCGGCTCTGCTGCGGGTCTAACACCGCGAAGCAGAGGGAGGAGAAACGACGGACGGACAGCAGAGGAAGGAGACACGAGCAACGGACGGACAGAGAGCCTCTCCCCGAAGGATCCTGGACGACAGAGAACGGTAAGGGAGTACCTACTAGGTCCCTTACAAGACTGCTGGATACCCATGTTAACGTGAAGCAGAGGAAGGAGAAACAAACGAAGGACGGAGAGTCTCTCCCCAAAAGATCCTGAAAGACAGAGAACGGTAAGGGAGTACACCTATTACAAGACTGCTAGATACCCATGTTAACGTGAAGTTCTGAAATTGCGCTATTTAAATACTCATAATTATTTATAGATGAACACATGGATAGTGGATACATATCTATAAACTTACCCTATATGTGGGTTTTGTCCTTCTTGCATTGTCTTCGCCGCAACTTTAAATGATGGTTGAAGTAGACCTAGTGTCGTGGTCTACGCGGGTGCATGCATCAAGGGAAGAAAACCGACGTGTCAACAAGCTTGTTTACAACGCACGGAAAATTCTGCAGCAAGCTGTCAACATTAATTCGGTGCATGCAACAAGGATATACATGTTCAGTAGGACTTTCCAGGGAAAAGTACAGTGACGTCACAGAACGTTCTGGAATCCGGGAGAACTCTATATAAGATAGACCTGATGTACATTAAGGGCTTTTTGACGAAGATTTGTAAACGTTGAAACATTGATCGTATAACGTTCAATCGAGACCAGCCAACCTGTGTGCTGTCTACGATTGTGATATTTGATAGACGAGTTGACTTACTCTACACTTAATCGACTTTATTTTTAAATAAAGATCTTTTAATAGTTCCTTCGTTGGTTCGTCGTTGCGATCGAAGGAGTCGACCGCGACATTATTGGTGGCAGCGGTGGAATCATCGGTGTTGGATCCGGTGAAGAAGACGCGAGCCGGCGGAGGAAGGAGTCAACCCGGAGGATCAAGAGACGGTCTGTTCCAGACAGCGAGCGGATCGAGACGCCTTTCTACCGTGGGAGACGGGTGAATCGGCATACGACAGTCGGACGGACGAAGTGCGTCGTTCGGCTGAGACAGCAGAAGACAGCAGTCAACATACGGGTAAGATCCTAGGTGTTGTCGTGGCTGAGAAGGAGAAAAGAGAGTGGAGTTGCAGCCGAGTGGGAGGCAGCCATTATTTCTCTTTCAATATCTGCTGATTATTTCTTTGAAATTTGATCCATTGTTGTGATCGAGGCCAGACTTGCGTGAGCTTGTATAGTTTTTGCGTACTTGGCGAGTATACTTCTTTGGATACTGCATAGTTGCACTTTGGGTTGTGGAATTTTCCTTTTGTGTGGCGGGTTTGCCGCGTGGTGTCTGTTTTTTGTTGTTGTTGACTGACTGTTTGTAAAAATGGAAGCGTTGACAACAGAGATGCAAGCGAATATTCGCAAAATGTCGTCTGAGCGCATTAGGGTGTATCTTATGAAGGCAGGAAGGGACGAAGATGATGTTATGTCATGGGATCGAAATCAATTAATGGAAGAATGGGCCATGGAGATTGGAAAAGAGGAAGAGGAATTTAAGGGTAGTCCAATATCTCCAACAGGAGTGGATTACGAGCTGCAGAAGCGCCGTCTGGAGTTCGAAATCCGTAAATATGAAGAACAAAGGGAGGAACGGAAGGAGAAGGAAGAAAGGGAGGAAAAGAGGAGAGAGGAAGAAAAGAAAGAACAAAGGGAGAAGGAAGAAAGAGAAAGGGAGGAACGGAAGGAGAAGGAAGGAAGAGAAAGGGAGGAACGGAAGGAGAAGGAAGAAAGAGAAAGGGAGGAACGGAAGGAGAAGGAAGAAAGAGAAAGGGAGGAACGGAAGGAGAAGGAAGAAAGAGAAAGGGAGGAACGGAAGGAGAAGGAAGAAAGGGAGGAAAAGAGGAGAGAGGAAGAAAAGAAGGAACGGAAAGAGAAAGAAGAAAGAGAAAAGAAGGAACGGAAAGAGAAAGAAGAAAGGGAGAGGAAGGAAAAGCAGGAAGAACGAAATGTTAGAGATTCTTTAGCAAGTCGTACTAAGCGTTATAGTGATGCCCTCAAGAATATTCTTTGGAAATTTCCTTCCGACCCTATAGAAATTCCAGGTTTCTTTGATCACTTGGATGGTTTGTTTAATGTGTATGAGGTGGATGAAGATGTTAGAGCAAAATTATTGCTAGCCATTTTAAGTGAAAGAGCTAAGGCATTAACCATGCGCCTTACTGAGGCACAGCTCCATGACTACAAATTCCTGAAGGAGTTTTTGCTAAGGGAGTTTAAGATAAGCCCTTCAAATCTTAGAGCCCGATTTTGGTCGTTGCACAAAGCATCGGACGAATCATTTACGATCTATTCATCCAAATTGCGTGTGGCTCTTATGTATTATTTGAAAAGTAGAAAAATAACTGATGAGTTTGATAAACTTGTAAGTTTATTGGTTGCGGATCGGCTTAAGGAGTCCTTGTCGAAGGCTTGTTTAGATTATATCTTGGCCCAAGAAAAAGAGGAGTGGTTGAGCTGTGAAGACATAGCTAATGCGGCTGACATTTATGTAGCGTCGCATGATGGTGGGAATGACTTAGTATGCCGTAGTCATCCGACACCGAAGTATAACAATTGGACGAAAGGTCAACCACATGTTCAAGTCAATAACCAGACAGCTCAACCCAAGTCTCCCAAACCGGAAATAAGGGGTGAAGCCAAGATAGGTGCGAGGGTGTCTCAGGAGGAGGCCAAGGTAAAGGGTCTCTGTTTCCTATGTCATCAGAAGGGTCATATGGCAAGGGAGTGCCAGACCAAACCAAATTCTAAAAAGGTGAGTACTTGTATATTTGGGAACCCAACTGAAGAAGTGATCGACTCATGTGTTGAGAAGGTCAACGTGTTGCATGAGATACCTGAACAAGTAAAGCAAGGGAATTTATTGGATAATTCTAAACCAATAGGGTTGGAAACTGCTGTAAGGGTATACGAGAATAGTATTGATGGATTACACGAGAGGTCGTATATCAATGTACAGATTGAAGATCTCCCTTCTCAGCCAGCATTATCTGATTCAGGAGCAGAAATTTGTTGTATTGATAAGAAATTAATTGAGTCACTAAACTTACCCGTGATTAAACGGATTAATATAATTGGTTTTCATGGAGAAGGATGTAAGGCAGATGTAGTATACCTACAAATGAAATTAGCTAATTCAATGGAAGGAACGACAAACATTGCGCCATCTTTGTGCGTCATGTTCGCTGCAGTCCCTGAACTAAATGAACGGGTTATTCTGACACCCCATGTTGTGGACCTATTAAGGGATAGTTCGCAATATGTAGTGATGGTAGCTGGCGTAGATCGATGTGTTCAAATAAATAAAGGGGCAGAAGAAGATAACTTAGAAGTTAATATCGAGAAAAGTAACAGCAACGAATCCTTGCCGTCAGAAGTGAATGAATATTCTCAGGAGCAACTAGTTGATGATTCAGATAATTTTCTTGATGTTGAGTCAACAGAGTTCAAGTCTGATGAGGGAGTAGCGAATAATGATACTTTATTGCGTGAGCAACAGAATTGTCACAATCTTATATCTTGCTGGCAACAAGCGAGACAGAATAAAAATAATTTCTTTATAGATAATAACCTCCTGTACCACAAAGGGGAAATTATGGGACATAAGGTTAATCAATTATGTTTACCGGAAGATAGAATCGAGGTTGTCTTGCGAGTAGCACACGATGCCCCATGTGCTGGGCACATGGCTTTTAAGGCAACGAGAGCCAGGATCAAATTAAACTTTTGGTTTCCAAGAATGGATGAGAGGATTCGCGAATATTGTGCGTCTTGTCAAATTTGTCAACTAAGAACTCCAGTTAAAGTGGCAGATCGAGTCCCGATCACTCCTATTCCGAGGGCGGATGAACTCTGTTTTAACCATCTAAATATGGATTGTATTGGCCCTATGGTAGTGACTGGAGAATCCAACCAATCGAAACCCCAGTACAATTATGCTCTGGTTCTGGTGGACAAATTTTCTCGTTGGCCGATGGCGTATCCTCTTAGATCGCTGAATGCAAAGGGAGTTTGTGAAGCTCTGTTGCAAGTTTTTACAACTTTTTCTATTCCAAGGATCATCAGTTCTGATTGTGGTACCAACTTTACCAGTCGTTTGACGAAAGAATTCTTGCGGCGAATGGGTTGTAGTCCCAGATTTAATACCCCTGGACATCCTGAGGCAGCTGGATTGGTTGAAAGATGCAACCAAAGCTTGAAAACCATGATCTTTAAGCTTGCTCAATCTGATCCTCGTGGATGGCACCAATTGTTACCGTTTGTTCTGTGGAGCCTTAGAGAAAAACCTTCAGGCACGACTCATATTTCGCCATTCACTATGGTTTATGGAACTCTTCCTCGGGGTCCACTTAGTGTGTTGAAGGAATCGTGGGCTGGCGAACGAAAAGTACCTCTTAACTTAGGTAAATCACCCGAAGAGTATCTCCAATCACTGAAGGAAAACCTCGAATTCGCGAAAGTTTATGCAGATTACTATAGTGATATAGAAACCAAGCGGTATGCAGATTATTATAACTTGCGTAGTACTGACAGAAAATACGAAGTTGGAGATAAAGTAGCAGTATTAGCACCAGATTTTGGTAGTTCTAAATTTTATAGTCGATGGCAAGGACCTGCTACCGTAGTCAAGGTTAAATCCCCATATTCTTATATAGTAGAAATAGAGGGAAAACAAAGACATTTACACGCAAATAAGATCAAGCGATACCATGAACGACTCGAACAAGCGATGATCAATAGCTGTTCAGTAATTGTTGATCAAGATGAAGAATTTGGTATAGTAGAGGTTGTAGATCAGGAAGAACGTGAACAAATAAGCCCGAGTAAGCGAATTGATCCTCTGATTATAGCGCATCTTTCGCAAGAGGAACAGAAGCAACTTTTTGAAGTTTTGGATCGGCACTCGGCAGTATTTGTGGATAAGCCTGGGTATTGTCCAGTATTAGAACATGAAATTAAGATAACTCATGATTTCACTCCTAAGCGTTTAAGGGCATATAAAGTACCTGAGCTACTTAAACCTGAAGTACAACGCCAGATAGAAGAAATGTTGGCATTAGACATCATTCGACCATCGAAAAGTGAAATGGCCAGTCCGGTAGTTTGCGTTTTAAAGGGACCCAAAGGTCAAAATGGCGTTCGATTGGCAATTGATTATCGCCATGTTAACAAATATTCTCTAGGTGATTGTTACCCGACCCCAGACATTGCTGACGTCTTACAAAAGGTGGGACGGGCAAAGTTTATTAGTGTTTTCGACGCGAAATCGGGGTATTGGCAAATTCCAGTTCGGAAAGAACATCGATGGCTTACGGCATTCGTATGTGATGCAGGACTTTTTGAGTTCACAAGAATGCCGTTTGGACTCAAGTCCGCTAGCAATACCTTTATTCGTGCTATGACCCAAGTTTTACATCCAGTGCGAAGTTTTACCGAACCATTCGTCGATGATATGGCAGTGGTTTCAATGAATTGGAATGACCATTTAGAACATCTAGAGAAATTCTTGCAAACTATTGAGGAAGCAGGACTCACTTTGAATTTAAGAAAATGTAATTTTGCACAAAACAAAATAAAGTTTGTTGGCCATATAGTAGGGTCAGGTTGTATTGAACCTGATCCAGGTAAGATCGCTACGATCAATGATATCCATCCTCCAACAACAAAGAAAGAAGTTAGAAAGGTTATGGGTTTTTTCAGTTACTTTCGAAATTTTATACCTGCTTTAGCTGAAAAAGCACGGATAATAACTGATTTGACACGAGATAACATACCTACGAAGGTGCCTTGGGAGCAAAAGCATCAAGAAGCACTAGATAAGTTAAAGGATGATCTCAGTAAAGCTACACAGTTGCATACCATTGATTTCACTAAGGAATTTGGTTTAAGTGTTGACGCAAGTGCCACCGCGGTCGGGTGTTGCTTGTTTCAGTGGACCGAAGAAGGTCAAGAAAAACCAATTGCTTTTGCTAGCCTTAAACTTACAGATACACAGATGCATTGGTCTACAATTGAGAGAGAGGCTTTCGCAGTAATTTGGGCACTTAAACGATTCAAGTCATGGATATTCTTATCAAAGATAATCATTTATTCAGATCATAATCCTTTGTCTTATCTCACAGATGCAAGCCCTAAGAGTGCGAAACTGACTCGTTGGGCGTTAGCATTGCAAGAGTTTAACGTGGACTTTCGATATCGTCCTGGACGTCAAAACACGGTGGCTGATTTCCTCTCTCGGTTGTGACTCGGATGGTGAAGGGGGGAATGGCCCGACACACAAGGATCGAGCCCGCAAATTGTGTGGATAAATTGACTAACTGATGTGTTTTGTTTTGTTTGTATATGCTGTGTCGAGATGGAGTCTGGAGGCCCGGCTTGATCGTGATGACCCGTTCGGGATGGTGCTGAAGACGTGTCATCATCTGAGGGCGGAGGGAATGTCGTGGTCTACGCGGGTGCATGCATCAAGGGAAGAAAACCGACGTGTCAACAAGCTTGTTTACAACGCACGGAAAATTCTGCAGCAAGCTGTCAACATTAATTCGGTGCATGCAACAAGGATATACGTGTTCAGTAGGACTTTCCAGGGAAAAGTACAGTGACGTCACAGAACGTTCTGGAATCCGGGAGAACTCTATATAAGATAGACCTGATGTACATTAAGGGCTTTTTGACGAAGATTTGTAAACGTTGAAACATTGATCGTATAACGTTCAATCGAGACCAGCCAACCTGTGTGCTGTCTACGATTGTGATATTTGATAGACGAGTTGACTTACTCTACACTTAATCGACTTTATTTTTAAATAAAGATCTTTTAATAGTTCCTTCGTTGGTTCGTCGTTGCGATCGAAGGAGTCGACCGCGACACCTAGTATAACTTAGGAGGAGCTGGCTCTTTCTTTTTGATTTTGACAGCGTGTGCATTATGATAGGCACTATAGAAGCTTCCATTTAGAATGACAATACAGAGTTCATCTAATTAAGATAGTGGTCTCTTGAGAGGATGGCGCTTTCGAAGTCATCGTTCTTTTATTTTTCACTCATTTATTAACAATCGCAATAGATCAGAATATGGCGAAATCATTATTGGATAATAGTCATAAATTAGTCTTTAAAGATTAGAAGGAAAAAGAAACAAAGGTGGGTCTAAACTGCGCTGTATAGGCGAACACAATATAAACGAGGACATAAATTCACCTGGACTAACACTAAGAGGAGCAATGACCTGACAAAATGACCGAGAACAATGGAGATAATATATACGTACCAACCGCCACCAAATGGCTGGCGTCAGGAACTGATGATGATGTTGATGCAAGTCTTCATTAGAACTTATTGCAACGTATGAGTTCCTGTGGTTTCTTCAGGTCGTCGCCATGAGTCCCAGAAGTCCATCGCTCGGCAGCGAAGCCGATCAGGAGGAGGCGAAGGACGAAGCCAGGTCGCGGAGTCGTTGTCGATCGGGCAGCCGCGGACGGTCGGGCTCCAAGTCCCGATGCAACACACGGCACACAAGCTGCTGCTGTTGCGGCCGGCCAAGAAGGTGCCCCCGCCGCCGCCGACGAAGAACCTGCCGCCCCCGAAGAAGAAGAACCTGCCGCCCCCGAAGAAGAAGAACCTGCCGCCCCCGAAGAAGAAGAAGAACCTGCCGCCCCCGAAGAAGAAGAACCAGCAGCCGCCGGCAAAGAACAATAACTCGCATCCGCATTCGTATCAAGAGATGCTAAAAGAATGGAATAGGACGCGACGAATGCACCGGGAAAAGGTTCTACAACTCCTAGGTTGGCCGCTGCGACCCTTCGCTCCGACGACGAGACCGGGTGGCGACCGCGGACTTTGGAAACGAGAAAAATGTAGAATAACGGACGGAAATTAACTGAATAGGAGATGGCTAGCTTAAGAGGAAAGAAATTGAAGATTAATAAAAAGCGTTTAGTCAGAATTTTGTCTCTTGTGCGAATTTAATAAACCAATATACATCTATAGGAATGTAGTTTAGACTAGCCTGCACTCAATTTGAGGTTCTTGTTCTTGTCCTTAGGTCTAAACTTGGTGCTACTCCCAAATATCTCTGCAGGGACCTCATCTGCCCCATCTTTCTGCAGCTTCTCACCGACCTCTCCGCTCTCGAGACCGGCATGTCCTCTTTGTCCCGCGTGCCAGGACCACTCTAGCTCAAACTAGATCTTTTGCCAACATAGGGCCCTCCCTACGGAATACCCTTCTTTCCTCTCTCCGGGTAACCTTACTTTCTGGATCTCTTCCTACATCCCTTTTGTGCTTAAAACCTTTTCTTCTCTCAGAGCCTTCGCACTGGGAGCGCTGCTGAGTGGCCTCAGCTGTGAGCGGCGCTATTCAAATCTCCAAATGCGATACGATATTTGATCAGTGGTGGGCAATAGTTAACTAAAAAGTTGCTAACTTTTAGTTTAACTAACAAAAATTTAGTTTAGGAAGAAGTTTAACTAAAAATAAATAGTTTAGTTAAAATCATAGTTTAACTAAAAAAATTTAGTTGCTAACTAAAAAGTTTAACTAAAAAAATCAGCAATATGCAACTATTTTTTCACAGTGAACATTGAACACTGTCAGCAAAAACATTTAAACACTGCATGGTTTTAGCATTTACAGCCTGTGTTTTCAAATTCATACACTACTTACAGTACACATGTAACTGTATGCCAGAACAGTGCACACTGCATAGTTTGAAGGTGAAATTGTCATTGACGCTTTGCATTATTACAGTTCACTTAACGTCTTTAATTGTGAAAATGTTTGTCGTAAAAAGTTGGAAAAAAGTTGTAAAAAGTTTAACTACTTTTTTTTAGTTTAGTTGAATACTTTCCAAAATTAGTTGCCAACTTTAGTTAAACTATTTTTTTAGTCGCAAAATAGTTTTAGTTTAACTAAAAAAATAGTTTAGTGCCCATCACTGTATTTGATGACGCCTTACGTGTATTACTTCTAAGTAGAAATCTACCGAGTATTCGGTTCAAATTCCTATTCGGTTGAATAATGTCAAAAATTGAATATTCGTATTCGAAAACAATTTTAACAGTAAATATTTCAATATTTATTAGACGAATAGTTTATCTAAGATCCCCAAAAACTAGCGGTTGATCAGAATCTTCAGGATTTGCAAACGTAAGCCTCATGATTCTGGTTCGTGGGTCATTACAAGTATTTAATATTTTAGAAATACATTTTTGCTCTTCGATTTTTTTTACAATGTTTTAATATTTAAGTTTTCAGCAATCGCAATGGGCAACAATAGAGCCAAATATTCTTATTCGATCGAATTCTTAAAACAGTTATTCGGTACAAATCCAATTCTAAGTCAATTGGAAGCCAATTCTAAGTATATTCTGAGTCCATTCTAAAGAAGCAAGTATCTAGCATCTAGACCAGTGTTTCCCAACTTCGCTGCCGCGGAACCCAATGGCGCTGTGAACATGCTCTATGGGTGCTTTGGTTGGATAATATTTGTGGAGGAAGAAAACTTGGAAGATGGAGGAAGAAAAGTTGGAAGGCGGTTGAAGAAAACTTCCAAACCGTCATACTGTCAAAAGAATAATAATAATAATAATAATAATAATAATAATAATAATAATAATAATAATAATAATAATAATAATAATAATAATAAAATTAATAATAATAGTAGTAGTAGTGGTGGTGGTGGTGGTGGTGGTGGTGGTGGTGGTGGTGGTGGTGGTGGTGGTGGTGGTGGTGGTGGTGGTGGTGGTGGTGGTGGTGGTGGTGGTGGTGGTGGTGGTGGTGGTGGTGGTGGTGGTGGTGGTGGTGGTAGTAGTTGTAGTAGTAGATGTAATAGGAGTCATAGCAGCATTGGCAGCAGTAGTAGTTATCGTATACTATAGTAGTAGTAGCAGTTATAGTAGTATCAATGGCAGTTGTAGAAGTAGTTGGGTAGTAACAAACCTAATCAAACCAAATAGTGGATTAAATATTGGTCCATACTATATATATCCGACAGAGAAGCAGCTAGCAGTCCTGCCAGAAATATTCTTCTGAATGCGTCACAAAGGGTGAAACGTCACCAAGTCGTAGTCGGCTTAGTTACGGGTCTAACATCGAGAAGCAGAGGAAGGAGAAACGACGGACGGACAGAGAGCCTCACCCCGAAGGATCCTGGACGAAAGGGAACGGTAAGGAAGTACCTACTAGGTCCCTTACAAGGCTGCTAGATACCCATGTCAACGTGAAGCAGAGAAGGAAAAACGAAGGAAGGACGGAGAAACGAAGGACAGACGGAGAGCCTCTCACACCGAAGGATCCTGGAAGACAGAGAACGGTAAGGGAGTACATTACACTACACTACAAGGTCCCTTATGAGTCTGCTAGGCTCCCATGTTAACGTGAAGCTCTGAAATGGCGCTATTTAAATACTCATAATTATTTATAGATAAACATTTGGATACGTATAAACTTACCCTATACGTGGGCTTAATAATTATTTAAATAAGGTCGTGAACTCGTCTGTTTTAAAGAATGGCGCTTTCGAAGTCGCCTGCATTCTTTCACTTTTTCACTCAGTCACTAGTCTTTAAAGTCTTCGTAAGCTTTTATTACAACACATGAGTTCTTGTGGTTTCTTCAGGCCGACGCCATGAGTCCCAGAAGTCCATCGATTGGCAGCGAAGCCGATCAGGAGGAGGCGAAGGACGAAGCCAGGTCGCGGAGTCGTCGTCGATCGCGCAGACGCGGACGGTCAGGCTCCACGTCCCGACGGCGTAGACGCCGCGGCAGCAGTACAAGTGGCCGATGTAGCTGGCGTAGATGCCCCTTGTGGAGCCGGCGAAGAAGCGGACTCTTTCGGCGAAGAAGCTGCAAAAACCGACCCTGGTCGAGGCGTTGTAGACGAAAGAAGAGGCGGCGTCGCTCACCCCTCTCGTGATTCCACGGGAAGACGTCCTACAACTCCTAGGTTGGCCGCTGCGGCCATCCGACGATGTGGCCGGATGGTGACCGCGGACTTTGGAAACCAGAAAAAATTGAATAGCGGACGAAAATTATCAGAAAATTGGTAATGATCTTAAGAAGAAAGAAATTGAAGATTGGCAACAAACGTAAAAACCGGATTTTGATCTCTTGTGTTAATTTAATAAATTAATAAACCTTAAGGCATATAAGTTAAAATGCTAACGACGCTTTTCGTTCATCAATTCTAAGTAGAGATATACATATACGTATATACATACATACGTATATATATACACATACATACATGCACATATACATAGATACATCCATGCATACATGGATACATACTTACGTAAGTACTAACATAATTACAAACATACAAATACACCTACTTACATACATACATACATACATACATACACACACATACATACATACATACATGCATACATGCGTACATAAATACACACATACATACATACACACACACATACATACACACATACATACTTACATACATACATACATACATACATACATACATACATACATACATACATACATACATACATACATACATACATACATACATACATACATACATACATACATACATACATGCATACATACATACATACATACATACATGCATACATGCATGCATACATACATACATACATACATATATACATACATGCATACATGCATACATACATACATACATACATACATACATACATACATACATACATACATACTGTCATATTGGAGGCAGTAAAGAGCCTCTTCTGAATCTCAGAAGATGAACCTTCTGAAGATTAAAAAAATCCGATTTCGAAGAGGTCCAAGAGCGCAGCCTCAGCTTCATCTCCTGAAAACAAGGATTGATTTCGGCTTAATGGCGGCTTCAGTGGTCCGACCATCTCCATCGACATCCATGCAAACAGTTGCTGACTGTATATCCCCTCCTCAGCCGTGGAGAGGGAAGGTTAACATGGCAGACTGTATCTCTTCTACTCAACCGTACAGAGGAGAGGGGAAGGTTGACGGGGCAGACTGTATCTCCCCTACCCAACCGAACACAGCAGAGGGGGAAGGGTGAGGGGGAAGGCTGAGGGGGAAGGGCGAGAGAACGAGCGACCGTGAGGCGGATCAAGTCCTTGTCTCGTGTCTTAACTTCCATGATCTCATTCAGTCTCCGTCCGACTTCCTTGTGTCCGCGCAAATTCCCTCGTGTCCGATCATGGATTTTTCTACTCGTAACACAAAACAGTTCTTTCAGTCGCCTTTAAAACAATGTCTGGGAAAACGTGGCATTGCCGTAACGACAAAAACAACAACTACCATTACTACTATTACTACTACTACTACTACTACTACTACTACTACTACTACTACTACTACTACTATTACTACTACTACTACTACTACTACTACTACTACTACTACTACTACTACTACTACTACTACTACTACTACTACTACTATTACTACTACTACTACTACTACTACTACTACTACTACTACTACTACTACTACTACTGCTACTGCCATCACCACTACTATTACTACTACTACTAACACCACCACCATCACCACCATCACCACCACCACAACTACTACTACTACTACTACTACTACTACTACTACTACTACTACTACTACTACTACTACTACTACTACTACTATTATTATTATTATTATTATTATTATTATTATTATTATTATTATTACTGCTATTACTACTGCTACTGCTACTGCTACTGCTACTACTAATGTTTCATCGTGTTCGGCCTCCTCTCTCTGGTGTCTCTGGCCACCGGCCTCGGACCTCCAATGGACATCGATCTCTGGACAACACCTCTGATACGACGCAGCGCTCGTGAATGAATTGTCCCCAGCGATCAGCTTTCAAGTAGCGTTTTAGAAATTTGGATTTGGCGATTACGATTATAGCACGCACTACTCTTAAAGAGAATTCCATGCCTAGTTACGATAACGACTTTCTCTTCCACCAGACAATTTGCGATCAGCGACCGTCTGTAGCCACACTAACGCGTCAGTTCTCCAGACATGCAACTCACAGGAGGCGTCGTCGTCTACAAAGTGTCGGAGCACGTCTCCTGCCGCCGTTGCATCGAGCTTCGATCGGGTAGAGGCGACGATCGATGCGCCGTCCTAAGTCGGAGGGGATCCCATGTCGGTGGGTCGGATACACGGACGGTGTTGACAGCTGCCCGCCTCTTTTGACGCGGCGATCCTTTCAAAGCGGTCGTCATCCGCGGCTCTCAATGACGCTTTTAATTCGATACGAGGGCTGCCCCGGTTTATTATACGGTGAAGAGACCCGCGGCTTCTGGCCGGATTGAAAGCGAAGCTGCCCTGCGACGAAGCGAGGTATTTGCCGTCGACTACCGGTGTGATCGGCGGTTCTGACTTCGTGTGGGACTGTTCGATATCCTGGATGTAGGAGTGGGTGTCGCTTTGAGAGTGTTTCACAACAGAAGTTTTGGAAATGACTAGGTGCTTAAGTGCATGCATAGATAAATTCGCGTTGATGCGTGTGGTTGGCGTGTTGGGTTATCAATTGAGAGGTCAGGGTTCAAATCCCCGCCAGGGTGAAGGTCTGTGTCGAGGTTTTGTCTCCACCTTCGCCCCAAATCAACTACAATGAGTACACTGATCGTACGCTGTTGGTGTGAAGATGAGACGGCGAGGGAGAGGACTGGCCACCCACCCTCATATGCCGAGGCTAAGAAAATGAAGTCGCTAACACATCATATCCATGACTGCCTCTCGAGGTTGACCTAAGGGACTGTCATTCTTCTTGGTGAAGAGCTAAATAAATCATCACTTTTATGAGGTACCTGAAGATGCGAAATTAGGGGTTCATGATACATAGGGACCTATGCATGTAGGTCTCTGATAGCAAAGGCGGTCTCCAGTGAGACTTCCAAGTACCTTTCTGACCTCTTCTCACCTTTGCTATAATAAATTTACTTCACTCATTTCTGATCTATCTCCTGACCCTTATGCGCAATTGTCTTGTTGGCTCTCCTAGATCATACGTGGTGGCTCAGTGGTAAGTTCGGCGCCTTGTGACCGGAGGGTTGCAGGTTCGAATCCCACTCTAGCCGCTGCGTACGGACCTTAGGCAAGTCCTTCACTCGCAATTGCTCGTGGCGCTTCGGCGTGAAAACTCCGACACAGTATCAATGCTGTAGTCGGGAGCGCCTCTGAGTAGTAGTAGACTTCGAGAGGCGCTATAGAAATATCCGGAATAAATAAATAAAAAATACTTTAGGTAGGGCTTCTGCAGTTCCGTTTCCCCGATCCCAGGTCGTTGGAACCTCTCGGTCGGCTGCCCATGGTCTCCCGACTGTCCCTTGTATGCGTACTGCTACAGCTGAGTCCAGAAGCAGATGTAGCGATCGCTTTTCCCCAATCACATTTTAGATGTAGATTGGAGTTCCAGTTATTTGGTCCCAAAGAGGATTGAGTGGAAAGTGTAAAACCTGCAGCCACTAGAATTAGAATTGTAAATGTGGATTTCCCAAATATCTGAGCGCTACACAAAAGCTTCGTCAGGGAGACGAGCTTATTTACCGGCGTTATATATCAAATCAAGTCCGCTATAGCCATTAGCCAGGTTGTTTGGCCCGTTTCCAGGTCAGAATTCGGGGAGGGGAACAAATAGAATTACTATTAGTTGTTTTGTGGGTAGAATACACCAATCTTCCCACACAACCAATCAATGACACAGCATGCTATCCACAACACAAACACAAGAACATGTTTGACGATCTCATTATTTATGAATACTGTATATTAAGGGACCATATCTAATGCTGCACAATGCATTATTATTATTATTATTATTATTATTATTATTATTATTATTATTATTATTATTATTATTATTATTATTATTATTATTATTATTATTATTATTATTATTATTATTATTATTATTATTATTATTATTATTATTATTATTATTATTATGCATTTATTAAGGACCACTATCTAACGACTAAGCATCAATAAATGGCGCTGAGCACTTGCGAGTGAGAGACCTCACTCAAGGTCCTTACACGGTAACCGTCTCAGGAGAGGAGGAGCGAACCCATACTCTCCGCGTTTGAACGTGAGCGCTCTAACCAATCGGCTAGAAGAAGAAGAAGAAGAAGAAGAAGAAGAAGAAGAAGAAGAAGAAGAAGAAGAAGAAGAAGAACAACAACAACAACAACAACAACAACAACAACAACAACAACAACAACAACAGCAGCAGCAGCAGCAGCAGCAACAATAACAACAACAACAACAAGAACGAGAACAAGAACAAGAATAAGAATAAGAATAAGAACAAGAAGAACAATAGAACAAAAAGAACAAGAACAACAGGAACAAGAACAACAAGAACAAGAACAGGAGAGAAGAAAAGCTGTCTGTTGACCTAGCCTAGTCTGAGAGGCAGACACGAATACGAAGTGTTGGCGACTTCATTTTCTTAGCCTCGCTTTGTTGAGGATGAACTAACGGGAACATTTTTCTATAACAGGATAATCCTGTTAGGAATTAACAGCGTCTGCCCGGTCGTCATGGAGACGCCAATATGGCGGACACATTTTAGGAGAAACCAATCATTGGCGAGCGCTGTAACAAGGAAGACAACAATGGAGCGTTGTTCATCGAATATTTATCTTTCCAATATCCTTTTCTCGCTGAGAAACGAAACCCAGGAAACAGAGCGCGACAAGTTGAAGCCGATAAATTTACCAGAGGCGAATCCAGGGAACATGTCCGGCCGACAAAACAACATTGATGCGCTTGCACATCCGCTTGGGAATATCCGTGTAACGGATTGTAATGTGCCTGCCGACTACAATAACAATAATAATAATTATAAAAGTAATAATACTCAAAAAGTAACACTATATTAATAATAATAACTTAGCGCAGGACGAGGCCTGATTTCCTAGAAATAACATACCAACAAATTAATATTTAAGCCCCTGAGGGATCATAATTATGTACCTTGGGGCAACAAAAATATAATATAATAATAATAATTATTTGTTTCTGGCTCTGACAATCCAACGGTCCAATGCGGCGGCATTCCGCGTTATATTTTCCGCACTGGTCTTCGACAAATAGGTACCGTTCCAGACGTTTTTCATTCGTTTTAATTAATGGTCTAAGTCCCTGAGGAATCTTGTGTACCTCGGGGCATAAAAATAATACTGATGACAATTCAACGCTTCTGCGCAGATACTTTTCGCAACAATTTCTCTGTACCAGAACCTGACGAATAGTGACCGCTCCAGTTACTCTCTCTCTCTCTCTGTTAATTAGTATTTAATTCCCCCGAAGGATCATAATACCGTGGGGCATACAAAATAATTACAACAATTTTCAATATCTTCGAAACTATGAAGATATCCTTCAGCTAATCTTCGACTATTCAGAGACCTCGGCCGACTAATCTACGCTACAACTCGCGTTACACTTACATACCTCGACCTCGGGAACGTTACCCCTCCTTTGCTCAACTTCTGGGTACGCCGGTAACATGGGGGATAAAACATTCCCCAATCGGACGGTGCCAGAAATTCTGTCTGTCCAGCGTCAACACTAAGGAAGCATCGGTCACTTTTCCTCGACGGAGGATATCACTCGGTGCGGACAGAATTGGAAACGAGATGATGGCACTCCCTGTTCCTTTGTTTGTTTCTGACGCAGATGGAAAATATTTGACACCCGCTTTCATCAGAAATTCCTTTTCCGTGAAAGACCGTATTACAGTTTCCTGTCCGATATCAATGTATCTTTGCGACCCTCTGCATGTGTGTGTGTCTGTCTGCTGTCTGCCTTTTTGTCCCTCCGTGTTCGCCTATCCGTCTGTTTGTATGCTTTCTGTATGTATGAATGTGTCGTTATGTTTTTGTCTGTATACGTGTTTGTCTCATTGCCTGTCTAACCTCCTGTTTGTCTATTTTCAGTCTGTCTTCCTATCTGTTCCTGTATGCCTAACTTCCTGCTTAAATGTCTGTCTGTACAACAATAATTTATCTTCTATGTCCGCGTGTCATTTTGTCTTTCTGTCATTCTGTGGGTGTGTATGTGTCTGTCTATGTGTCTGTCTGTGCGTCTGTGTGTCTCTGAGTATATGTATGTGTCTGACCGGGTAGATGTCTATGTGTCTTTGTGAGTCTGTCGATCCAGTCAGTCTGTTTAAGCAGAACAATATATGTGTGCATGTATATGTATGTAGGCATGCATGCATGTATGCATCTATGTATGTATGTAAATATGCATGCATGCATGTATGTATGTATATACGTATGTATGTATATGCATGTACTATGTACGTATGTATGTATACTATATATGTATGTATGTAAGTATGTATGTATGAATGTCATTGTATGTATTTATATATATATTCGTATATATGCAGAGTGGATAAGTAGACCCTAAACTTTGAGCCTCTCATCAATTTGCGCCTGGCATCTAATGATCAATATCCTTTGACCCCTTAATGCTTTGGATCTAAATTGGTCGATGGCTTAACCTTCAAGTCCATCTTTGGGTCAACAGCAGGTCATTCGCTGGAGATGGCAATTGGCCACGCATTCTCCGAATACACCATTAGTGGCTGATCCTGACCTATCAAGTAACGTAAGAGACGTTGGCTTTTAGCATCTCCCAATCTCTTTCCTGCTGTTGATGACGCGGGTTCTTTTTTGCACATTGCTTAGTATTATCCCTATACTTGGGAGTTCTGAAAAGCACAGGGCTGGTGTAACTTTGTATTGTTACGGTGGTGTCCGTTCGCCGCCCTTTTTTGAAGGTGGTGGTGACTTTTGGCCCCGTGCTGAACTATTTTTTCTTGTGATAAGACAGCGTTATTTTGTTTCGAAGCAAGTTCAAGCAACGACAATTAACGGTGGTGTAATTCATGCATACTTTGGCTGTCGCAATGCTGATAGATCAATCAATCAATCAATCAATCAATCAATCAATCAATCAATCAATCAATCAATCAATCAATCAATCAAATTCGTTTATTCAAACATTAAGTTGACACAGACGCAACTTAGACAAACTATAAAAGACAAATTCTAGGGCCAAGAGTACAGGGTTTCATGCATGAAATTGTCATGAAGATGCCTTCACGCTAGCTTAATTACTTTTTGTTTTGTGTTGCGCGAATTGATGATGTCATCCATCTTGTTGTAGTTGACACCTAGATTAAGAATTCTACAATTACAATCACAATTTCTAGAGATGCAATTCAATTACCACCCGGATCCATATTGTCAAAGCGCTACTACACGATCTACGCGTTCCAAGGCTTTTTCTGCGCTTAGCTTTTAGTAGCGCTTTCATAATATCAAGATTACTATTATGATTGATGACATAGAGATACAATCATGTATGTGGCGCATGACAGCATCCTTGTTGAGCTGTGGTTCACTGTCAAACACGACCTACCTACCCTCCCACTCCGTCTGACTTGGGTTGAACTGGTTGCCGAGAGGAAATGCGTTGGCGTTTTGAACAGCGCTTCCGTGATTCGAATTCCAGAGTGTCAAGTGTCGTATACGTGTTACCGATAGGCATATATCCTCCTCCAGATTCGTGACTCGTGTTATGTTTGGCGTCGCATAGGTGGCGCCAGTAGCGCTTCAGATGACAGGTTATTAATAGCAAGTCCATGGCTAAACCAATCTATTCTGGAACTAAATGATGAAATCCGATTTTAATTTCAGCTGCCATGATCCGATGTAAATGATCTTATTGGATATCTGATCTAGTCTCAGAACGGGTATTATGGCAGTTGAGTTGCATTGTATGTTATTATTGTATGGTATCACTGTATGGTATCATGGTATTGTAATCCAATCTGATTTTTCTACCTGATTTCGACAGATCTAATCCAATCCGATCCGATCCAATCTAATCTGATCTGATCTTCCTCTTCCTCTTCCTCCTCCTCCTCCTCCTCCTCCTCCTCCTCCTCCTCCTCCTCCTCCTTCTTCTTCTTCTTCTTCTTCTTCTTCTTCTTCTTCTTCTTCTTCTTTCTTCTTCTCTCTTCCGTCAGTTGTGCGCCGACGATGAGGTTTGTACATGATGGCTCCATTTCTTTATGTCTGATGCTGTAATAACCATTGTCATTCTCTTGTCCATGTCTCCGTCTTTAAGACCTTTCATGTTTTCCATCCACGTCTTTGTTCGTCTTCCTCGACTCCGTGTTCCCTCTCCGTGGCATTGTAATTCCACTCCAATACAGTCCACTTCCATCCACTCCAGGCCCATCTTCTCCAATCTTCTCCTATCTAAACAAGACCACTCCAGCCTAACACAATCCAATCCACTCCAATCCATTCCACACCTCTCCAATCGATTCCTCTCCAATCAACTCCAATCCATACCTGCCCCATCACTCCAATCTATTTCAATACAATAATAGACGTAGACTCTAGGAGGGGAGCAGGGGCACGTGCCCCCCCCAATAATTGAGATGGACTGTACACCCAATGCAACATGTGTAGAATGAATAGCCAAATGCCCCCTAATATTTTCGACAAGTTTACGCCAGTGAATACAATTCACTCTATCATAGTCCGCTCCAGTTCCATCCACTCCTCTAATAAAATCCACTCCAATCCAACACAATCCACTAAACTCCTCTCAAATCCAATCCACTCAAAACTAACCTTTTACACGACCTATATTCTGATCTAATCTCGCTTAATCTAATTCAAGCCAAAACATTCTAATAAATCGAACTCCCAATA
>OY744606.1:1910672-1935672 GCA_963556255.1 Allolobophora icterica | reverse complement strand
GAGAGACAGAGGAAAGAGGCGGCTACAGTGGATGGTTTTTGGCACAGAAGAGGTGTACAGTATTTATTATGTTGCAGATGCCATAGAGAGTTGCATTGTATTGTATTGTATTATTAGCTTTTGGGATCCGGCATCCTGGGAAGGCAAGCAGTGCTGAACAGTTGGCATAGTCTTATTCACTGGAAGCCCCAGAATTTCAGGATGTCTTTGGCCTCAAAATCTTGTTCCTGCCTTGTAAAATATATGAAAGCGTCATCCAATTCGCTCGTTTTGTACTTCGGCAGTAGGCCTATGATAAAAAAAAACTATTTTCGCACTATAACTTCAAAACAAATTTTAAAAAAATCTTTTCTGGAGAACTTCAGTGAAAAAAGCTGCTGGTGAACACTTCCGTACAATCAACTCACAGTCTGATGTTTTCCTGCGAACTTTAGACCATTAATTTGTGAAGCTAAAGCTGATCTATCTGCACAAACATGAATCAATCTATAAACTGATTTTGAATAAGAAAAATCATACACTAGGCAGCTTCGCATCCGATAGCAGTGAAGCTATCTAGAAGTAGCATTTTAAATAAGTCAGTAATGACGAGGTTAAAATGATATCGGTTCAGAACAGCAGGTTATAGTGCGGTTCGATTTGTAAATACTCTAAAATTTAAATACTCTCTAAATACTTTCTAAATACTCTACTTTGCAATTTCGACGAAATTGCGTCGGAATGGAACCGTTTGAAATTTGATCCTCTTTAGTCATTGGCTGACATTGGTCGCATGGAAACCTTCTCCCTGGTGTGATTAAACATTTATAAGCATCCAGTTTTAACTTCGCATTTAGTTCAGAGCACCATCTACTCTCTGGGCTTTCAGTGAACGAATTTTGACGACAGAGTAATTTTAATCGTAGTCGTAATTTCGGGATTTCTACAGCGTCCAAAAAGTGAAGTCGCAGGAACCGGTTTATTCACAGGCGCTGAGTCAAAACAAAATTGGTAGGAAGGTGAGATTAGAAGAGGTTACTGTCCACATCTAAGGGACAGGCAGGCAGGCAGTCACATGGCTACGCCGGATGGTGTTTAGAACTGAAGCTGTGAGAGAGGTGAGGGGACGAGGTGGAATCAGAATAGGAATCACTGACGTTTCGGAGCAGAGCACAGCTGTTCCATTCATTCCCGAATTTGCAACTGTAATTGTCTAACGCAAATTTTTATAGCGATAAACAGCGAACTCTGAACTCTGCCCTTTGACACCGTAAGCCAACAACATCGGACGACTCGTCCCGATTCGTAGCCGATCAACACCAGAGTCATTTCAGTGTTGAACAAAACCCCAAATGAACCACGAACTCTGACACCCTAATCTAACCTCAGACCGCTTCCCTCGCGTGCTTATTCGTCCCTGGACATAGCAGAATCGTTTCGGACCTTCCGCTCTTGATGGTAGGGGCGATGGTCCGCCTGGAACAGACAACACGCAGCGTATCGAGAAGGTTCTGTCGGAACTTGGGACTCGTCAGAACGTAGATGACGAAGTTGACCGATGAGTTGAGAATCGCCATGAGGTCTCCAATGGCCGTGTAGTAGTAGTGCCACTGTCCGCAGCTCGGGGTGTTCTCATCGAGTACCGTCCAGAAAATGTGGTCGATGAACGTGGGGGTCTGACAGCAGATGAAGACCCCGACGACGACCACGAGTACCAGGGTGATGTCCTGCTGGTACCCGGCCATCTTCATCTCGGTCCGTTTCCTCGCCTGGAGCTTCAACGCGCGGATGAGGTTCGCGTTCAGGAAGGCCAGCGATAGGAGCGGGCCCCCGTGCATGACGAGGAAGTAGAGTATGTTTCCGTAGAGGATACGGTAGACCTTGTTACCGCCGAATCCGCTGATCTCGAAGACCTCCTTCGTCGTATTATAGCTCGAGCAGATCTCGACCTTTTCGTATTCGAAGAAGCGGGGGATGTTGTAGAGCACGGAGAACAGCGCGATGTAGAGTACGTGTCGACGGATCTTCAGCTCGGAGCAGATCTTCGTTGCCTGGAACGGCCGACAGACTGCCTCGTAGCGATTAAGCGACACAAGCACCGTCAGCAGAATCGTGCCTGTGTACGGTATGAGGTAAATCGGCCAGAGGAAAGGCATGATACTGATGTGTAGGTTGTAGTAACCCTGTAGGTACCCCGTGTACATGTAAACGGGTGATAGGGTGTAGAGCGGCGTCGCGGAGAGTAGTACGAGGGTATCTGCCACGGCTAGAGCCTGAAGGATGAAACTGGTTGGTGTTCTGACGGGGTCCTTGTAGAGCACAACAAACGACAGGGTGTTTCCTGCGACCCCCAGAACGCAGCAGGTTCCGGCGATGACTGTATAGACGGCAAAGTCGAAGAGGGCACATTCGTTACTGATTTCGAATTTAGCCATGTTGGAGTCGTTGACGGATTCGTTTAAACAGTTCGCCATCTTGGTTTACGATCCTCAGCGAATCTGTGGTTTATTGATGATGCTGGGTCTCGAGTGTGGCTTACGATGCAACGTCAGCGGCATCTGAAAACAGTAAACGCTGTCAAACGCATCGATATATCAACGAAACATCAAATTAATCGATAAATCAGTCCACAATCAAATTCACTGATAGAGCAATCAAGAGTTACATTCATCGAAGAACCGAGCAAAAGTCTAATTGAATTATTATTATTATTATTATTATTATTATTATTATTATTATTATTATTATTATTATTATTATTATTCCGGATATTTCTATAGCGCCTCTCGAAGTCAACTACTACTCAGAGGCGCTCCCGACTACAGCATTTGATACTGTGCCGGAATTTTCACGCCGAAGCGCCACGAGCAATTGCGAGTTAAGTCTCGCAATGGCCGTGTTCTCCTCTTCTTATTTTCCTCGGACCCAAGGTCCGTACGCAGCGACTAGAGTGGGATTCGAACCTGCAACCCTCCGGTCACAAGGCGCCGAACTTACCACTGAGCCACCACGATACTTTCATCTCATGCCAGATTCAGTGTTGATTTAGTAGAAAGTCAAATGCATCGACGCGTCAATGCACGAGAAACTCGTTACGTCGTTGTCTTTTGGGACCATAGCATGAGCCGTCTTTTAACGAGACCGTGTGGCAATGACTTTCTCTTTATATTGCACGATCAATTCCTTGATCTACATCCAGAATGTGTTATATCGTTATTCGGCCGATCTTCTGGATATGGATCTGATCACAGATTGGTTTTGGTGCGCAATCGGTTGATGCCTCGTGAATTAGAATCCTACTAGTAATTAATTATTAGATCAGAATTCGTGCCTTCTGCTTCTAATTCTGCTTGTTCTTCTTCCTTTTCTTTTTTCTTCTTCTTTTCTTCTTTGTTCTTGTTCTTCGTGTTGTTCTTGTTCTTGTTCTTCTTGCTCTACTACTTCTTCTGCTTCTTCTTCTTCTTCTTCTTCTTCTTCTTCTTCTTCTTCTTCTTTTTTTCTTCGTTTCTATTTTATCCATCTCCTCTTCTCTTCTTCCCTTCCTCCTCCTCCTCATCTTCTCCTCCTCTCCTCCTTCCTCTTCTTTTCCTCCTCTTTCTCCACATCCTCCTTCTCTTTTTCCCCTCCTCCTCCTTCTTCTCCTCTTCTTATTTTCCTCTTCCTCCTCCTCTCTTTCTTCTTCATGATCATCTTCTTCTTCTTCGACGTATTCTATTACCGACTTGTCTAGAATATCAAATATCCCGTTCAGCTGCATAGACTTGCAATACAATCTTGCAACAGGCTTCCATCCGAAATAGGTTTCCTTTGCGCCAGTTGATTTGCGATGCTCTATCGGCGTTCCACCCTCATGCACGCTTGGTTTGCAACGATTTTCTTGCACAGGCCCCTATATATTTCCCCCAAGTGCGCTTAATAGGTTACAAGAGCTAATTTAATTTTTGGGCGCTGTGTCATAACAGAGATGATTAGCACCGCCCTCCACCTTTATCCCGCTTCGGACTGGCACTACCAGAGTGCGTGCAACGGCGGAGTGACAGTGGTCGTTTTGTGACGTTGCATGGCCAGGTTTTTGATATGCCGTTTGATGGAAAGTTCAGAACTAAATTCTAGTCCTTTGCTTGAACTGCCTATAAACACGGCCAAAAAGTGTTGGTAACAGTCTGTTACCAACACCTTTGAAAGTATTGTGACGAATTTGCCATTCGTCTTTTGCTGCGTTGATAAAGGCCAAACTTTTCGTATTTTATTTGGTGCGGTTTAGACTTTGGTTACGCGTTTACCGATTGTTGCGATTTGCCCTTTTCGTAGTTTACTTGGTGCGGTTTAGCCCTTGATTTCACGTCGGCCGATTGTTGCGATTTGCTCTGACGTGAGCATCGCGATGCTTTAACATGTGCATCGCGATGCTCTGGGCTAACGAGCATCGCGATGCTTTAACATGGGCATCGCGATGCTCTGTGTTAACGGAGGCTATATAAGGGCCCACTTTTAAGCGTAGAAAATCAGTCTTTCTCGGGTGTTAGGGGACTACGTTAAGTCAGTCTTTCTCGAGTGTTAGGGAGTACGTTTCGAATGCGTAGCGTTGTTTGACGTTTAAGTCAGTCTTTCTTGAGTGTTAGGGGACTACGTTACAGTCAGTCTTTCTTAGACGTTTGATAGTTAGAGTTAGAGAAGTAAGAACTCTTGAGGATTTCTGGACAGTGGAAACTGAAGATCTTTTGCCGAGTTCTACGAGCTGTTTCAAGGTAGATACTTGTAGTTTTAAGTCGTACGCTTTTATGCGTTTCTACGTCGATTGTGAAGCGTCTGTAACTTTGCTGATTCACGTCAAGTTGACGGCCATTGTATCCGATTGATTTCTTTGAGTTGAAGTTGAATAAGAAGAGTGTTAACGAACAGCAAGTTGTTTGTCTTCCATCGCATCAGTCGTATTTCAATCCAGTAAGTCCTCCGACTAAACCGAAGGCCGAACGCGCGACGGACATAGAGACACAGAACAGAACCCCTAGCAACTCCTCCTTCCTTCTACGGCATCCTGGTACTAGAAGTTAGCGTGTGACATTGAAGAAGTGAAAGAAGGTTTGGAGGTTCGCTTCACTGGCACCAGAAGCGGGGTTATTTTTGCTTCACTGGAATCAAGAACTGGAGTTTTGCTTCATTGGCATAAGAACCGGATCTTGAAGTTTGGATTGAAACACGACTTGAACTTTGAATTTCGATGGAAGACGAAGGAAGGACCGTCACGATCTTGGACATCGCGGACCAGTCGCCGAACGTATCTACGCCTACGGTGAGACGACGAACGATGGAGGCGCTGTCAGACCGGAGTCGCCTTCTGGAAAGTCCCGGCTTTGACGACCCAAGGCCGACGGAGACGAGTGATCAAGAGAAATTGGATGAATCGGTGCAGATGCAGAAATTGTTGGACGGCATAGGTGGCCTTATGAAAACCAAGCCAATGCAGATGAAACCAGGCCGATTTGATGGAACCGGATCGTTGGAGTCCTTTCTCGCACAATTCGAGGTGTGTGCGAAGCATAACAAGTGGACAGCTTTGGACAAAGTTGACTTCCTTCGCTGTGCGCTGGAGAAAGCTGCGACCCAGCTGCTATGGGACTTCGGCGCTCGGCAAGACGTGACCTACGAAGAGCTCGTAGACAGATTGAGACAAAGGTACGGTACGGAAGGCCAAGCGGAGACCTTTCGTGCACAACTGTACTATCGCCGTCAACGCACCCACGAAACACTCAGCGATCTACTCCATGATATCCGCCGGTTGTTGGTCCTTGCGTATCCAGTTCCGTCCAACGAAACGACACAGATTATCGCCAGAGATGCCTTCCTAGAAGCCATGCGGGACCGGGAGCTTTCGCTCAAAGTGCGAGAGCGGGAGCCGAAGTCTTTGGACGAGGCGTACCGGACAGCGCTTCGTCTCGAGGCTTATCAACGAACGATGGATACGGACGACCGGAGAAGACCGCAGAATCGGGTGAGAGGAACCCAGGAAACTGATGTCAACGCTCAGATCGAGTCGCAGATCGGTCAGTTTCTCGCAGAGCAACGCGAGGAACAACGGAGATGGCAACGGGAGTTGGAAAATCGGATCGAAAGACAACTCCGGGAACTGCGGAACCAGACTGCGAATACCAGCGTGACCGGGCGAAATGCTCGGCTATCGGGAAGTGACCAAGAAACTTCGAGGCGGGCGGTAACCTGTTTCAATTGTGGCCGACCCGGCCATATCGCTCGCAGTTGTCGACAACCTCGTCGGTCTTCCAATCGTCCGCGATCTTCGACAACGCCGACGGTCGGAAACGAGCCGACCGAGGCCGTGGAAGAAGTCGTCGCCAACCATACTGCACGCCCAAGATTCCCGAACCGAGCCAGCAACAACGCCATCTACATACGAGGCACGATTAATGAACGACCGCAGACCTGCCTGATTGACACTGGATCAGAAGTAAGCCTGGTACCATCTTCTACTGTTGAGGGGTTAGAATTACGTCCATGTAATCGCTATTTGATGGCTGCAAATGGGTCAGATATACGGGTCCTTGGGGAGGTAAATGTTTCGATTAGAGTCAGACCGGGGTTAGAAATCTTAACTGCTTTCCTGGTCTCGGACCAGATTGCCGATCCCATGTTAGGCATGGACTGGTTAAGGGAGCACCGATGTCGCTTAGGCTTTGGGAACGGGGCCCTGTTTATTGGCCGTTGGCGTGTGCCCCTTGTGCGTGGTAACGGGTCCACGTGGTGTCGGCGCGTGATCGTCGCCGAGGAGGTTGTGGTGTCCCCTAAGTGCCAGCAGGATATTTCGGTTAAGATGCAGTATGGGGACTTAACGACTAAAGCGCAGGCATGGATGACTGAGGCATCGGAAATCCAGCCTGGGGTTCACCTTGCCCGAGTAGTGGTCGGTGATGATGGGAAAACAGCCCAGGTAAGGGTGGTAAACCTTAGCGAAGGCCCGGTTATATTGACCAGAGACCAGGTGCTAGGAGGCTTGCACCCGGTCGAAGTTGAACAAGGAGTCGTCAGTAAGGAAGATAGAGGTCAGGTTAATGAAGACTTTCCCATTGACGCGTTGTTGGAAGATCTTCCGGAAGAGGTAAGGCCGGATGACCGAGTACAGCTGCATGAGTTGTTACTCGAATATCGGGATGTTTTCTCGATGACTGAGAGAGACCTTGGACGCACCGCGAAAACCATGCACGAGACTGACACGGGAGATGCACGACGGGAAAGACGACCATTAAGACGACAGCCACTGCTGCATAGGTCTGCTGTAGACGAGCATTTAGACAGCAAAGTAATCGTAAGACAGAACGGGATGAAAATAGCTAATGAACATAATTTCCCAGTTCTGCTGGTGCTTATGCTGGGGTGGTGTTCGTGGGTAATTCGGGAAGCGATATCGGTGACTGGGGTTTTAGTCGAGACGAGTGTTGTGAGGTGTGGGGCACCGTTGCGAATTCTTATAGACCAGGGAACGAATTTGGATGGGAATCTGTTTCGGGAGCCCTGTGGATTATTAAGCTTGAGGGTTTTAGGCAGCCATCAAAAGGATGGGGACGTGATTCTGCCCTCTGTCCTTGCCGCCTACCCGGCATCGCGGCACGAAACGACGGGCTTCGATCCAGCCTACGGTCGTCCCTTCGACACTAAACACCTCACCGACACTTACGGGGCTATGGAGCCCGCGCATCGACTAGTATGCGAGATTACTGCAGAAAGACGTCGACACACGGAAACTCCGGAAGCAGACGAAGTTTCGCCGGATCAACAGGCGGCTGGCGAGGTGGACAACGGTCGACCTCGGCGCAGGACTCAGCGGCCTGCGCGTTATCTTTAATGAATGGGAACAACGCTGAACAGCCACAGACTGTGTGGGTCCGTACGGGCGAGAGACGAAATTACTCTAAGCGTTGAACGGTGAAGTTGAGATGTTGTGTGTAACGGTGTTGCTTATGATGATGTTGATTGTATTAGTTGTTGTGATTTGATCGATTGTGTCGATAATTCATGTTGTAGGGTTGATTATCGATTATGTTGGCCGTGAGTGCTTTTGTGTTGTTTTAGAGGGGTGTTCCACTTATGAACCTTTATAGGGTAAATCTCTGATGTATTGTTGCATTGTAGCAGAGTCAAAATGTTTCCGACCTTTCCACGTGGCCAGTTCTGTCTTGGGAGGGGCGTTGTAATGCCCGAGGCCACTACTCTTCTTTGGAGCGGTCGAGCGGACCCTCGCGTCTTTGGGGCGACGAGCTTTGGTCGAGGACAGGGAAATTTTGCCAATAGCTGGTTATCTTCTGTGAGCGACTTGGAGAGCAATATCAGATATCCTCGGATTCTGCCGATTCCGGTGTGTGGCTCTGTCAGTCTCGGATCTTCGACACTGATGTCCTCTCCGCCTCGATGCCCACCTCCTACTCCAGAGGATGATCTGGAAGATGTGACCAAAGATGTGGTCCAGCAATTGACCCTATTTAAGGCTAGCCAGAGACTGCAGCAGAAAATTCCCAGCTCTTATCTGTGCCGACTCTGTTTTAAACCGGGTCACCTGATAAAGGATTGTGAGTTAGCTCGACCTCGTGGGGATGCTCTCACTCCCTACCAAGGCACTAAGAGATGTTACGGGGAGTATAAGTGTGTGCCCTGTCGGCGTAAGTGGGTGTCCAGCAATAGTTGGGCTAACCTGGGCCAAGATTGTCTCAGGTGCGGGATGACAATCTATCCTCATAAGCAGCGTCCCCCTTTAAGGAGTGACAATTTGGATGTTAGTGGAACCAGTAGAACCCATCGACAGAGCCTATGTGATAAATGTAAACAACTGGGCTACAGCTGTCGACAGTGGGTTGGAAAAGCATGAAACGTGCTCTTCCATTGGGCATGTGTAACGGGCTTAGCAGGGGAATCGTAACCTTGTGCGAATATTGTGAGTCCGTAATGAGGAACAGTTGAGAAACAACTTTTGTGGTAGAGTAAAGCTGTTAGCTGTAAGATGTTGCAATTTTGTGTTATTGTTGGTTTAAGGTGTTTGACAATGGAGGGCAGAGATAATCTGGTGGAGCTGGAACAAGCATTATTACCTCCTGACCTTGATGTTCTTGAATCGCCTTCGTTGTTCTTTTATCGTGTTCCTGTTCCTGAAACATTGTTTAACCTAGATGTTTTGGACCCAGAGGGTAATCGTCATAGTGACGCCCTGGAACAACCTTTGCCTCCTGATCTTGAGGAGATTGAAATGACATCTCTGTTTTTCTATAATGTGGATGCCTTAGAGCAACCTGGTTCAAATGTCATGGAAGCACCATCGCGCGTGTCATTGATAAGCGATGTTCTTGGGGAATTCCCGTCCCTGAATTGGTTTGACGTGCAGCCATTGCCTGCGTGCTGTTATGTGATAATCTGGTGGCCATATAGTTGGGGCAATTAACCACGTGAATTGTCCGAGAAAGGAAATGCTAGTTTTTCCAGGTTTTGTTGAGTTTGAAAATGCATTGAGCAATTGACAGTGAACCAACTGATTCTTCTTTTAATTTCTGTGGCGAGGAATTTCGCATTGTGTTCATATGTGTTTTGAAATGTTTTGAACAGTTAGAGTTGAGGTGACATTTTGTGGTCATACTGAACAGTTAAGATCAATACTTTGTTATGAACTGGTTAGTTAATAGCCACTTTTACGTTGTAACTTAGTGGAAAGTGATTTTACGAAGCTGCGCTTGAAGTATCTTAGTCTACGCACGTGCTTAGATGGAGATGGGAAGCAAGATTGGTGCGTCATGTGTTTAGCTAAGTTTTTGTATTTTTCTGCTGTAACGAAGCTTGAGTTGATTTGGCCTTGATCAGATAGAGTTTGAAGAATGAGGACATTCTTAAGCTGCCTGGGGAGAATTGTGACGAATTTGCCATTCGTCTTTTGCTGCGTTGATAAAGGCCAAACTTTTCGTATTTTATTTGGTGCGGTTTAGACTTTGGTTACGCGTTTACCGATTGTTGCGATTTGCCCTTTTCGTAGTTTACTTGGTGCGGTTTAGCCCTTGATTTCACGTCGGCCGATTGTTGCGATTTGCTCTGACGTGAGCATCGCGATGCTTTAACATGTGCATCGCGATGCTCTGGGCTAACGAGCATCGCGATGCTTTAACATGGGCATCGCGATGCTCTGTGTTAACGGAGGCTATATAAGGGCCCACTTTTAAGTGTAGAAAATCAGTCTTTCTCGGGTGTTAGGGGACTACGTTAAGTCAGTCTTTCTCGAGTGTTAGGGAGTACGTTTCGAATGCGTAGCGTTGTTTGACGTTTAAGTCAGTCTTTCTTGAGTGTTAGGGGACTACGTTACAGTCAGTCTTTCTTAGACGTTTGATAGTTAGAGTTAGAGAAGTGAGAACTCTTGAGGATTTCTGGACAGTGGAAACTGAAGATCTTTTGCCGAGTTCTACGAGCTGTTTCAAGGTAGATACTTGTAGTTTTAAGTCGTACGCTTTTATGCGTTTCTACGTCGATTGTGAAGCGTCTGTAACTTTGCTGATTCACGTCAAGTTGACGGCCATTGTATCCGATTGATTTCTTTGAGTTGAAGTTGAATAAGAAGAGTGTTAACGAACAGCAAGTTGTTTGTCTTCCATCGCATCAGTCGTATTTCAATCCAGTAAGTCCTCCGACTAAACCGAAGGCCGAACGCGCGACGGACATAGAGACACAGAACAGAACCCCTAGCAACTCCTCCTTCCTTCTACGGCATCCTGGTACTAGAAGTTAGCGTGTGACATTGAAGAAGTGAAAGAAGGTTTGGAGGTTCGCTTCAGTATTCATGACCGGACCCAAACGTCACAATACATTCATAAATACATTTATAGGTGCATTCGGAAATACATTCCTAAATACAATCATCAATATATTCATAAATACATTCATGAATACATTCATAAATACATTCGTAAATATATTCATAAATACATTCGTAAATACAACCATCAATAAATTTATAAATACACTCATAAATACATTCATACATAAATTCATAAATACATTCGCTAGATACATTCGTAACACTCATGGCCATTCGTAACACTCATGGCCATTCGTAACACTCATAGCCAGGAGAGCATAAGGTACGCGGATCGATTCCCGTAACTCCCTCTAGGGCGGCGCCTTGCATGGCTGCCAAACCGCGTGTTTAATTAAGATATTGATTGTACTTTCGTGTTTCAATGTAATGTTACTGCGTCTGTCGGTTTGAAATAATAAAGAATATAATTATTTATTCATAAATGCATTCGTATATAGCCTACATTCACAAATGCATTCATAAGTAGGCTACATTCGTAAACACATTCGTAAATACATTCATATATACATTCATTAATATATTCATAAATACTTTCGTAAATACATTCATTAATACATTCATAATTACCATTGTAGGCCTAAATACATTCGTAAATACATTCAGAAATATATTCGTAGGCCTAAATACATTCGTAAATACATTCGCAAATACATTTACAAATGCATTCATAAATAAACACGAGCCGAGGCAATTTATACTGTAGGGGAGGGAGGGGCATGTTGTCTCAATTTTTACTTTTTTCGTTATGTACACTGCGTAAATAAAGTTATTACAACTCCTATGAATGTACCGGGGAGGTATACCATTCCTTGACATAGTAAATGAAAAATAATGACAAAATATAAAAACGCACTATTTAATAAAATAGTTTAAACATGAGCCCCAACATGTGACAACTTACCCCGACATCGGGGTATGTTGTCTCGCAGATGGGGGCATGTTGTCACAAATAACATTTGACACTGAAAAATAAAAATAAATATTGTAGGAATATTTAAAATCAATTATATATAGTCTAATCCGACTATAAATAATCAAACCTGGCAACTGACAACAAAAAAACAGATTATGTCAACTAAAAAAACTACAAAGTATCCTAACAGTTAAAGTCGTTGACAAGAATTCTACTCCTGAACTACATCTACCCTATCAGCAAAATTGGCACACGACGTGTATAAATCAAGATCAACGACGTCTTAAATGCTTATATTATGTAACGGAGGGAGCTGTCTTCAGCTAGGTGGCTCGGATATGTTTAACCAGGACAGTTATTGATTCTGAGATTGTGAGGGGACTGAGGGGTGAGGAGTCATATCAAGGCCGAAAATATGAGTGTGGGTCCATATACGATTTTGTAACTGATGAAGGACATAGAAGCTTGCGATTTGACCTACTACATTTCCACATCCCGATATGACTGACAACCATACGGAGGAGAATGAGGGTGATTTCAGAATTTTCCAAAAAGAGTGTAACCATGACCCAGATCTGTGGCGTCTACGCGCCAGTCACGGCAGCCAGTCTGTCGGATGACCTACGTGGCAAAGAGTCTGCCTGTCTGACTGCCTGTGTTTCAGTTCGTCTGGCTCTCGGTTTACCTGTGTGTCTAAGTACTTTCGTACTTTTGTGGTACACACTCCTCACTCTGTCTGCATACACGAAGCAAGGCGAAGACTGCGATCTCTGGGAAGGCACAATAGAAATCGTAATCTCCAAACTACTAAATTTCCACTAGAAGGCCAAGAGCAGGGCACCATCCTATTCACGAGCGCTGCGTCAAATCAGAGGGAGTTTCCAGAGAGTAGTCCAAAACAGGTCCGATCCCGGTTTCCAGAAGGCCATATCAAATCAGAGGAAAAGGTTTCCAGAGAGTAGTCCCAAGGAGGTACGAGTCCGGTTTCCAGAGGGCAGATCAAGAAAGGAGGCAGAGCCGCTGTTATGGCAGATGTAGTTTAAGGCGAGAAGAATTTGAAGGCGGAGGATCTGACGAGTTAGGCTAGAAGTAGGCCTACTTGAAAATGTGAGACTTCAGTTTATAGTGGAAAGCCTTGGGGTGAAAAATAGAGGAATATGAGGGAGGATGAAGGACGTGTTGCAATTATGATGACGGAACTGAAAATCTGAGGAATTCAGGGGAGATCATTCCAGACAGAGGTGTAGTGCTGTGTTGGAAATGGCTCGGTTGGAGAACTTGAGATGACAAGTGACTGGGGTCGAGAAAGACTGAGATGGGAGGATGATCAAAATATTGATTGGCATTGTTTAAGAAGTGGGGTGCGGTATCCCCCCAGTCCAAAAAAGCATCATAGACCCATATATATATATCCTGCAAATTAAACAGTCAAACTGCTATAGTACAATAAAATGTGACACGAACAATGACAGGGTATGTATTGTCTCAAGCTTACATTTGCATGGGGTATGTTGTCACAAATTGTGACAACATACCCCTTGCAAAAAATTCCTGAAGTTAACATCACCAGTGCAAAGCAAGTGCCTTTAACGTTCCAGCGCATTTCGTACTAATATATCGGGTTTATAAGCTAAATAACGGTCTACAAACAATTTGTATATGTAAAAAACTCTTTCAACACTATGAAAATCATTAACAAGCAAGAAGATGCTTTTGGGTTGTGAAAAAAATGACATTTTGCCTGCTAACTAACCTTAATAGCTGTATTAACCAAAGTTGCCTATAAATGATCTGGATGTTGTGTACACACATCCTGATAATGTCAGCGCACAAAAGAACATACAATTTTTGCTACACGATTGTTGAGACAACATACCCGTGAGACAACATGCCCCTCCCTCCCCTACATAGGCCTATACAGACGGTTTGATTTCGTAAGATTGGAGATATGAATTGTAGTCAGATTTTTAGGTAATTTTCAGCCTCGCTTCGATGAGACAGGAACCAGAATGGCAGCCGACAGATGGCGGGCAGAGAAGGATTTTCCTGTAGGACAACTTTATCCAATCTTTTCAAAACGTTCAAGGCAATAGAAAGACAGTCTTACACGCTAATCGGAAATGCCTAGACACGTGATAAATTTAGGTCACGTGAGGTCCACGTCAGCGGCCCTTGCACCCACAAGATGTCGTTAAACTCTAGATGATGCACGGTTTCCTTTAGACATCACTGTAGGCAGTGCTTTCTTCTGGAAAAAAAGGTTCCGGAACGGAACAATAGGTTCCGGAACCGAATAATAATGGCGGGCTAAAATCCCGAGAAAAACGGGAATGGGGGTTGGGAGGGGTCTCAATAAACAATGAAAACAGTTCAAAACACTGAAATTAAATTAAAATAACTAAATTATTGCTTTTATTATTCAAATAAATAAATTATTTGTTAGTACCTGAAAAAAAGTGCCGGAACGCTGTTCCGGCGCGTTCGGGCTGAAAAAAAGCACTGACTGTAGGTCTTTTGGTCGTTCGTTCAAAAGAACTGTTGCAGCGCATATCAAGGCAATGGTTCCCAACCTTTTTCAGAGTAAGGCATCCTTACTAAAAAACCGTTCAGTTAACGACACTTGGCCTTAATTTCATTACTTTTCTTCCAGCAATTCTTTATTATAATAACAAGAAGCCTTCCTTGTATTCACCAGCAGGTTCTCAACTATTTCTACACTACATAAGTTTTAAGAAATAGTTACAGTAGTGATAAGCAGTAGTTTTTCACATTTCCAACAGAGAAAGCTGCATAAATGTTATCCCCTAGAGCAGGTCAACGACATCCGTGTGTGCCACAGCATCGAGGTTGAGAAACATTGGATCAAGGCCCAGTCTTATTTGCGACTAACTCATCTGACCTACATCCAGTGCATGACTTTAATTATATGGATAAATTCGCTGATGATACTTATCTCCTGATTGGTTCTTCTCACATCTCCACTGCTCGTGAAGAATTTACAAATATCTCTGATTGGGCAGTAAATAATAACCTTCGCCTAAACCCCTTAAAAACTAAGGAGATGATTATTTTTGGTAAGAGGCGGGCAGTTCCTTTTATCCCCCAAATTATACCAGGGGCTGAACGAGTTTCATCAATTAAAATATTAGGAGTTACTATACGTTCTGATTT
The DNA here is from genome assembly GCA_963556255.1 of Allolobophora icterica. Classification (NCBI taxonomy): domain Eukaryota; kingdom Metazoa; phylum Annelida; class Clitellata; order Crassiclitellata; family Lumbricidae; genus Allolobophora; species Allolobophora icterica. Next base: position 1,920,754 of record OY744606.1, on the reverse strand, counting down.
AAAGATGGGATCACATCTGGATGCAGTCCTAACGGCCTGATCTTCATCTCTCTATGCTCTGAGAATTCTTCGAACACATGGTTTTCCATCGCCAATTCTGCATAATATAGCAAGGGCAACCACATTATCCTGTATTATGTATGCTTTCCCCTCATGGTGGGGTTATCTTAGTAAAGGTGAAAAGAACAGAATCGATAGACTTCTAACACGTATGCGCAAAAGGGATTTCCTTCCTTTATCCATTCAGAAAGCAGATGATCTGGCTCGTCTGGCTGACGATCGATTATTTAATGCAGTGGTGTCCAACCCACAACATGTTCTTTGCCCTTACTTCCCACAGACCCGACCCACTCCTTATCTTTTTCGCCCTCGGGCTCACAGTTTTTCCCTTCCAACTAAAAATGATAAAAACTTTATATCGAGGGTCCTATATCATGATTTGTATTAGTTTTGAAATGAACGAGAAATAGCTTATAGATTTCTATTCATTATTTTACCCAATTGCGTCATGTGAAATGGTTGACGAATAAACGAATATTGATTGATTGATTGTTACAGAATTTCAGAGAGGATTGGAGGCAGCAGAATCTGGAAGGCAGCAAGAGGGACGTCATTTCAGCTTTTCTCCGGGAGCGGAGTGACTTCATTTGAGTATTTTTCCGGGGGAACTTGGCCAGCTTGTTAACTTTTGTATTTAGTCTACATGTGCAAACATGATATGTGCTGCAGTGTGCAAATTGTTACTTAACATAATTAGGTTATTTTACCCCTTTCTTAGTCCTCCTTTGCCTGTTCCATCCTTTTTCATTTTTTTCAAAAATCAAGGGTGGGGGCAAATACCGCTGCCCCGCCCCCAAATGACGTCCCTGGGCAGCAAAACGATCTAGAAGTCTACAATCGAGTCTTTTCTTCATCGACAATCGATTGCATTAGCTCAGTTCAACTAAGTGCAAAACAGCCAAGGCTTTATATTTATTGACTATATGTCTGTTTTATACAATACTCCCACGAGACGGGAAAATGCAGTCGTGATAATACAATAAAAATGTCAGATTCGATAGTTTTTTCTGGGCCTAATAGCGAATTTTGTATTTGTTGTTATAGGCCTAATTCAACAGTTACGTGTATATATAACGTTACTATCGTAGAGCAAACCAAACAGGGCCGATAACAATGATGTTATCTACGTTACGTTATCTATGTTATGTTATGTTGCTTCTGTTAAGTTATCTATTTTATGTTATCTATGTTATGTTATGTCATCTATGTTATGGCAAGTAGGCCCCTATATATGTGATGTTAAGTTATCCATGTCAGGGCCGTAGCCAGGATTTTTTTTCGGGGGTGTTTTCTGTTTCGGGGGTGTTTTCTCGTCCTTGAGCAAGCCAAAATGCAACCGAGTCAACCGACCAAGGGGTTTGTCGTTAGTAAATGCATTATTTTATTTTTACATTATTTAATTTCGGGGGTGTTTAAACGCCAAAAACACCCCCTAGCTACGGCCTTGATCTATGTTATTTTATGTTATCTCTGTTATGTTATCTATGTCATGTTATCTGTGTTATCTTGTCTATGATGTTGTCTGTGTTGTCCAGATATATGTCCAGTGGAGATCCGAGTCCAAAATAATGGTTAAATGCCAAATAATGGTTAAATGCCCTAGATGTTTTCCCACTTTCACACGAAGAACAAGTATTCGACATCCGATGCAGATGTTAAAAAGTCGGACGAAGAAATTGTTCAAAAGTTTAATCGTTTGTTCATTTGATGAACGAAGAACTGAATGAAGGAAAGAACGAATGAACGAATGAACGAATGAACGAATGAACGAACGAAGGAATGAACGAGATGTGCAACATAGCTTTGCGAGAATTTCCGATTACGAACTTCTGTTAAGCAATCCGTCAGATATAGGCCTATATATGACGTTGTAACACGAGTTTCAAATTAAACGGATGTTCGGCATAGGCTTCAACAAGAGAAATCTTATTTAAAAATAATATATATATATTGTTATTAAAAGCGTGTATTTATATATCGCCTCTTCAAGAGAACTTCTTCTTTGCCTTATTACGATTTCTGTTACAGTACTGTGACGGATCACGTGGTCGCAACAGAAGTTATACGCTTTGGTATGAGTTATTTTTTGAAAGGTAGCCTTAGCTCTATGCAGGTTGTATGCATCCATTAGGGTGTCTGACGTTTCGGACAAGGATCAGCTTCAGATAAATGGTCGTGGGCTAGCTGAGAAATGGGAGAACGAAAGGGTTAGATCCGTAGCAGATGTCTCCTCAGAAGACAGATGGGAGGCGCTTGGGAGGATGGTAATTATCATTTCGTTTATTACGAATCAAAGTTGACAAATTGCAACTTCTTACAGAAAGAGTATGCTACAAAACTGCATTAGTCTAGGTTAGGGAATATAAACGGAAGGTAGAATAGTATTTAGTTCCTGGAACATGTCGGAACAGAACTCTGGTATAAAGCATAGTGATTGTCCTTGCTTGGATGATAGAGACGTGGCACAACAGGTATATTATAATAATAATAATAACTTGACGAATAGTGGTCGTCCCCGATGTTCTCTGTCTCTGTCTCTGTCTCTGTCTCTGTCTCTGTCTCTGTCTCTGTCTCTGTCTCTGTCTCTGTCTCTGTCTCTGTCTCTCTCTGTCTCTGTCTCTGTCTCTGTCTCTGTCTCTGTCTCTGTCTCTGTCTCTGTCTCTCTCTCTCTCTCTCTCTCTCTCTCTCTCTCTCTCTCTCTCTCTCTCTCTCTCTCTCTCTCTCTCTCTCTCTCTCTCTCTCTCTCTCTCTCTCTCTCTCTCTCTCTCTCTCTCTCTCTCTCTCTCTCTCTCTCTCTCTCTCTCTCTCTCTCTCTCTCTCTCTCTCTCTCTCTCTCTCTCTCTCTCTCTCTCTCTCTCTCTCTCTCTCTCTCTCTCTCTCTCTCTCTCTCTCTCTCTCTCTCTCTCTCTCTCTCTCTCTCTCTCTCTCTCTCTCTCTCTTAATTACCTTTTAAGCCTCCGAAGTATCACACATGTATATACACCATGGGGTATAACGCAATAATAATAATAACATTACCCTGGCTTAATTACTCTCTGCCACATTTCAGTCACGTTCTCCCTTCAATAATTGTCACGCACATTTAATCCACTGCCATAAAAACCCAATAATTTCCCGCTAACCAACAATCGTCACATACTATTAATCATCGTTAAAACTCTCCTACACCCGCACGAAGTGAGCCAAGTACGTCAACAGAAAATGCTGACAAATACGTAGTGAAACGTCAACAACACGTGGAACATAAAATCGGTTCTGACGTTATTGCAAAGGTAATTGTGTTTATTCTTGGCCTACGTACAGAACTACGCCACTGCCCGTACTCTGATCGTGCCAGTCCTGATCATGGATAAAACAGGAGGTGGACGTTCATCATCTTTGTTATGACAGATTGTCGTTAAACAGCAATACTACTGTTACATAAAGGACAGCTGTGTCGGTGACACAACCGGAAATTTACGAGGTTTTCCAAGTCGGTCCATAACTTTTATATATTATTAAGACAAATTTTCCGAGAAAATTTCGGGCGTGGCTCATTAATTTTTATTCCAGCTTTCGCAACAGCTTTTCTCGGTTATTATTCGTATTGTCGCTAGGGTTCTAACGTCATCTTTTCTCGTAGATTTATATATATATATATACATATATATATATATATATATATATATATATATATATATATATATATATATATATATATATATATATATATATATACACACACAGCTATCAACGTTTCCTCTAAAGCACAAATGCAGGTGCGCAAGCCTTGTCAACTGCTGTTGGGTGACTGCAAGAGGAATGGGCTACAATTTTTCATCTTAAGAGTGACCGCGTGATGCAGACGAACGTGCTATTGTTTCAAAGCATTGTATAGTGTGCTGTGGAGTGTGACTATATGACGCTGTGCGACTTAATTTGTGTTTAAATTTGAACTTTAAAAATGAACAACTGTTGCCCGATTTCAAAGCCATAAAAGAAACTTCGACCTGTGACGTTCATTGCGCGGGCGTCATAGGTGCCTGCGCTTGCAAACCCGCGCAGCTTAGAGGGAACATAGACAGCTATGCCTGTTGGCCTTCGTCCTAATAAATATTACTATATTGTATTTTTAAGTTCTCACTTAGGCCCATATTGCGCTTTCTCCAAGAAAACTTAGCTGCCGTGCTCGCGGCCTATCTAGTATACAAGATCAAATAATCATATGTGGGCAGTGTGAGAATTGTATAAAAAGGACTGGGTGTCGGACTTGAATATTTTATCGTATTTTGCAAACTGATGTCAACGAAATTTGAAAGCAGCTGATATCAACGCTAGCAGTTAAATTGCAAGTCAGACTCGAATCAAAATCAATTCCTTTGTTGAGAAAATTAACAAAATGCATACATGATACATCATGGAAATTTCTTCTCTTTGTCAGAGACTCAGAGTTAAATAATGCTAAATCAGACTAACACAACTGCGGAGAAGACCTCTGGGGTGTGCAATGAAGACTTAACTGTGGGGGGGTCCTAAGAAAGACTAGGTGGTTGAACCCCTCAAACCCCCGATAATTCTCACCCTATGTAGGCCCCTATATATTATATTACTTTATATGTATGCCTATGTGCATCAGGATTGAGTTCGGAAGCTGTATGCCTAAATTTTAACTGGATATATACGTTATACATATATATAGAAATATGTCTACATATATATATATGCATGAATACATGCGTATGTGTATCCATGTATATAAAGACATATTATATATAATCACACATATATATTATATTAAATATATACATATATACAATCACGCATACATACTTATATAAATATATATTCGTCCGAAGATATATCTCCTTGTGAGCAGGCGCATATAGGCCTACACAAACAAAGCTGAAATGACTTCTTTTACTACGGCATTTGAACTCATTATGGTTCCCAAACGACCACTGGCAGATGCCAAGTGTATCACCCCCGCGGCACCATAGAAGCGCTTAAGCCCCGTACGCTTTAGATCGCATTATGGGTAAGTTATAAACCCGAAGTTACGCACCACCCGCGTTCTCATTACCCGGTGGCGCCCCCTGCGGAGACGCCACCTAGCGACGCCGATCGTAAATAATTTCAACGAACCGACTCGATTCTCCGTTTCATTATCTGCGAAAAGCGTTGATCACATTCCGCGGCACCGGTCGCAATAGGAACCGCTGCCATCAATAACTCACACGACCTATTATCGCCCACGTTCGCCAGCGCCAGGGCGTTAAATGAGACGAAGTTTATATAGCGCCTGTAACTATCTCCGGCGACATTCGGATGTTCTTGGAGAGAGGTTAAAACTGCGTCCCTGGCGTTTGGCCATTGATACTCTATCATGGTCCAACTGTTGCACGTATACATAGATACATTTATATATAGATGCATACAGTCAAGTGACATGCATATGCATATATACGTACATAGACACAGACATGCATACATTCATATATACAAATACGCATACATACATATATAGATACATACATACATACATACATAAATACATATACATACACACTTACATACACACATACATACTTACATACATACACAAACATAAATACATGCACACTTACATACGCACATACATACTTACATACATGCAAGCATACATGCACACACTCACAGTCTCACATATACATACATACTTACATACATATATACATATTCAGACTCACACATACATACACACATACATATATACATGCATATATATACATACATGCATACTTACATACACACATGCATGCATACACACACTCACACATGCATACATACATACCCACATAGATACATACATATATACACACATGCATATATCCATACATACATGCAAATGCGTGCATTTTGACAGCCAGGTAGACCAGAGCTTTGGATTCGTCGTCTTTGTATTTACTGATCACCAGATGTCGTCCGTTGATTTACCTCAGACCGGAAGTGCTAGCTCTTAAACTCTCGATCGTCTGAACCGGGCGCTTATATGCAGCCTTCGAATAAAACAGCCATGAATTGAAAGTCTCGACCATTCTGAACGTTTCCTTAGATTGAAGGGCCGCGTTTGAATGGGCTCCACGCCGATTTGGGTCACCGCTAGAGTGGACACCAGGCAGTTTCGATCTCCGTTTGAATGGGTGCCAAGCTCCTATTTCATTCCCTACCACCAAACCTATAAACGATTATTTGGAACCTATAAACGATTATTTAGCACCTACAAACGATTTTTTATCACCTATAAACGATTATTTAGCACCGATAAACGATTATTATACCCTATAAGCGATTATTTAGCACCTATAAACGATTATTGACTATTTAGCACCTATAAACGATTATTTAGCACCTATAAACGATTATTTATCACATATAAACGATTATTTAGAACTTATAAACGATTGCTACGAGTCCATTAGCAATTATTTCAAACCTGCAAACGATAATTTTACCCTTAAAAGATTAATTTCAACCTTACAGCGATTAATTAAACTAAAGCGTACAGACGAGTGATTTCTAATTCATGTTACACAATTCTGCTGCGTTATACTGGGTGTTGATGAATGTTCTGGAAGAAAAGGTAAAATGACCAAAACAGGACAATAACTGCACAAACAATTAGACAAGAGCTCGGACCATATGTGGACAACAATGGGACAACAGCTTACCAACAACTGACCAGCAGCTGGACAACAGCCTGGATAACAACTAGACATCAGCTGGAAAACAGTTGCATTACTTGGGTTGATGAGTGTTTTGGCCGCAGTACAAACAACACAGCAACACGACAACAAGTGGACAACAGCTGGACAACAACTGAACAACACCTGGACAACTGCACAGCAGTAATCCAACAGCTGCTGACATTACTGCTTCGACACTTATCTCATCAAGAGTTACAATTACCCTTAATATCAACAAAAAGGAGTTATATAACGTCACGTTTCGCCATTTTTGAGATCATCAGTACTTTAATGCTAACACCGCTACTGCACTGTGTCCCGATTGAACTAATAGGCCTACCATTTTTGTTTTGACAGTAAATCTGTCAATTCTAAACATATTCATCAAACTATTCGACTTTGAAAGAGGGATAAATTATCAATATTTTCCGAAAATTTCATCAAATTCTACCAGTAGGGTCCAAAGTTATGCACATTCAAAGTTGGACAAACAAACTTCGAACTTTCCCACAGGTAAAAATTCATTTCTGATTTTTTATTAAACTCTACAATTCGACAAAAACATGAAGACATCAACATTTAAAATTAATTTGAGTCAAATGTTGTTCTTTAAAGTTGATGTTCAAATTACTCGCCATTAGCTCGAATACATGCTTTAAGGTGATCTCGCCATTCACTGATTGCACGATCAACAATTTCTTGATCAAAATGGAAATTCCTCCACAACTCGCTGTTTGAGATCCAGGTTTAATAGACACGTTCATGAAGGATGCTCCATATCTTGTAGTCCAACGGATTGAGATCAGGGCTATTGGGGCCCAGAGAATGGGTGAAATAAAATATGGAGTTTTTATTGACAGCTGCAGATCCACAGTTTCTCTGGCTGGGTGAGCTGCAGCACTATCCCGCAGGCATATGAAATTCCTTCAAAAACTGTTTTGCTCCGCAACGTTTTTCTTATCTTAAAATTTTAATCAAACTTAAGTCATCTTTACTGAAAATCATTTTCTTTTATTATCGTGCGCTTAAATGAAAATGAAGTCATTATGTCGTCATATTTTTCAGTAAGTAAATTATGCAGTTTGCAAAAATATAATTTATAGCTTTTACATGTTGGAAAGTTTGAATTTTGTTTGCCCAAATTTGAATGTTCATAACGTTGAACCATGTCGATAGAATTCGATGAAATTCTCGGAAAATATTGATAATCTATCCCTCATTTAATGTAGAAAATGTTATTGAATTAGTTTTAGAATTGACAGATTTATTGCCAAAACAAAAATGGCATCAGTTCATTTGGGACACAGTGTATTAGTGTATTATTACTATTAATACGACTATCATTACTATTATATTATTATTATTATTATTTATTGTTATTATTATTATTATTATTATTATTATTTGTTATTATTATTGTCATCATCATCATCATCATCATCATCATCATCATCATCATCATCATCATCATCATCATCATCATCATTATTATTATTATTATTATTATTATTATTATTATTATTATTATTATTATTATTATTATTATTATTATTATTATTATTACTATTACTATTACTATTATTATTGTTGTTGTTGTTTTTGTTGTTGTTGTTGTTTTTGTTGTTGTTGTTACTGTAGAGGCTAGCACACGAAGAAACATACTTGTGTCTTAGCAGTCAACAGATGTCCTCAGCATTATCCAACTGTACATCGTCCCTCCAGACTATGTAGCGATCGCAGACATCAGCCGCTTACAGACAAGACTCAGCGCTCTTCCTCGAGCGCTGTTGCTCTGCGATGAGTTTTATATCCATCGCTAGGTGGAGACAGAGGCGCGGTCCGCTGCTTGAAGGAGATCATTGGTCAGCGCCAGAGGAAGGAAGCTGCGTGCCTGATGGGTCGATGGAGTGGGGTCTGGTGGCTGCCTCTTTAAATTATACTTCTGAGGAGGAGGAGGAGGAGGAGAAGTTGCTTTCGTCGTCGTCATTATCATCATCATCATCGTCGTCGTCGTCAATATCGTTATCCGCATCATTATCATCACTATCATCATAATCACCATTATTATCAGTATCGTTATCATCGTCATCGTAGTCGTCATAATCATCATTGTCATCATCATAATCATTATCGTCGTCGTCGTCAACATCATTATAAGTTTCCTTATCATCATTATCATCATCATTATCATCATACTCATCATCATAAACATCATCATCATCATCCTCGTTATCTTCAACAACAACGATGACTATAACATAATCCTGCGACTTCTCGTTATCATGGTGGTCGTCATCATAGTCATGCATTTCTTCACATCGTCATAATCACTACTAACAAATATAAAGAAACAACATCATGAAGATCATCATCATCATCATCGTCATTATCATAATCATCATCGTTATTGTTATCTACGACGTTATCATCATAACTGTTATGAACATATAATCCTCCATTCATCTTCTTTATCATCATCATCATCATCATCGTCGTCGTCGTCGTCATCATCATCATCATCATCATCATCATCATCATCATCACTATCACTATCATCATCATCATCATCATCATCATCATCATCATCGCCGTTTTCGTCTTTTAAAACTCACTCATCACCGTCGTTGTTTGAAAAACATCATCATTGACGTTTTCGTGATTTCACTATTACAGGTTTCAGATCCATCCTTTTCAATTTCTTTTATAATTACTGCTAGATTTTTAATATCCATTTCTTGTTTTTCCTCCTTCTTCCTCCGTCCTTGAAGTCTTCGGTGGCCGCATCCTCTTTAACACTTTGACAACGAGCTGCATTGGTTCCAAGTCGCTTTTACCACACTCTCGTCGTAAAAGTGTTAAATGACAATTATTCTGATGTGTTGACGTTTTATCTTATTCGTGAAGAAATTTTCGAAGATTCTTGTCGTGTCGAAGGCGTCAGGATTCAGGAATGCATATCCAATTCTCTTGTTTTCCGAAACAAGAGAAGCGAAGAAATTCTTCTTTCTAATTGTCTGTCACGACAAAATAAACACCTATGCTGCGAACTGTCGGCGCTGGTTCAATGTCAATGTTGGGATATTGATTCCGACAGCTACTGAATTTTTTCCAAGTAATTTTACATATTCTATATGACTTCCTAGTAATGTTACATCTGTTGTATAACCTCATAGTAATTTTTATATCATGTATTGTATTGTATTTAAACATTTGTAAAACGCCTCTTGCAGGGTGAACCGTTCAGAGGCGCTCCCAGTGCGCAAGACCAATAGAAAAGAAATAAGTCTTGAGAAAAACAAAAGAAGACGAGGGTTACCTATT
>OY744606.1:1900672-1905672 GCA_963556255.1 Allolobophora icterica | reverse complement strand
ACTCATACACATATATATTATAGTATATATATTATATGCATATTATGTATATATATATATATATATATATATATATATATATATATATATATTGTAATCGAACATTTATAAAGCGCCACTTGGCGATTCAACGACATATATATATATATATATATATATATATATATGTATATATATATATGCGTGTGTGTATGTGTGTATGGAATGTGTATACTTGTGTGCGTAGATGTGTGTTCATAGCCTATACTAAAAACATATATAGATAGATTATATATGTTTATTGCATGTGATAAAAACATATATATATATATATATATACTGTAATCAAACATTTATAAAAGCACCATTCAACGATTCAGAGGCGCTCCCGACCAAAGTTAGTGCCATCAGTAGCAAATAAAATGGTCTTTAGACGTTTCCGGAACAGAGGAAGAGAAAGACTGAGGAGCTGCAGAAGCCACGTTTCCCTCAATGCTCCCTCGGAAGTCGGCTCCAACAAGACGGGCCATCAATGGTATAAATATAGTATGCAATGTAATCGTAAATCGTAAACTGCAAAAATTTCTAAAGCGCTACTCAAAGCTAAGCGCAGGGCTCCAGCTTATTCACGAGCTGCAGTCTATAGGCGAATTCATTGTTACTCCATTGTTTAATGATTTAATGTGTGCGTGTGTGCGTGTGTTTGTTTGCGTGTGGATAATACGAAGATGCAGATATGAATATATAAAGACAGATGCGTACATAAAAATATTGTAGTTTATGTGGGTGTAAATAGTTACGGCTGTACATCATGCACTCAGAGGTAAACTGGTTGCGGATATCAACGTGAATTATTCATGCCATACACGCATAGAGTATATATATTTCAATTCATACAGACTTAAGTGTAAGCTATATATATATATATGCACGGACTGTATGTATATACATGTTATGACTATATGCATTCAATATATATATATATATATAACATTTATATGAGTATGCAGTCTCGTGAATATGTACTTCATAAATGACCCCATAAAATAATTATACATATTTTTGTCATGAATACTTTTAGCTGGGTTTGCTTCGTATGCTAACCAAGCATACGTACACGGACAGACAGACAGACAGACAGACGGGCGTCGAGAAAGACGGACAGAGAAAGAGGTTGATTGGCTGAGCAATGGCTTCTCTCGTGACCCTCTGATCCGCCGTTCCCTGACCCTCTATTGGTCTTCGAATAGCTCATTAGGAGCGCGTATACGATAGCCACATATTGGACGATGGGCATATCGCTGTCTCCAGTCTATGGGTGGGTCATCTGTCGGTCAGTTTAACGGTCAGTCTATCGGTCAGACAGTCGGTCAGTCTGTCGGTCAGTCTGTCAGTCGGTCTGTCGGTCGGTCTGTCGGTCAGTCTGTCGGTCTGTCGGTCAGTCTGTCAATCGGTCTGTCGGTCAGTCTGTCGGTCTGTCGGTCAGTCTGTCAGTCGGTCTGTCGGTCGGTCTGTCGGTCAGTCTGTCGGTCTGTCGGTCAGTCTGTCAGTCGGTCTGTCGGTCAGTCTGTCGGTCTGTCGGTCAGTCTGTCAGTCGGTCAGTCGGTCAGTCAGTCAGTCAGTCAGTCAGTCAGTCAGTCAGTCAGTCAGTCAGTCAGTCAGTCAGTCAGTCAGTCAGTCAGTCAGTCAGTCAGTCAGTCAGTCAGTCAGTCAGTCAGTCAGTCAGTCAGTCAGTCAGTCAGTCAGTCAGTCAGTCAGTCAGTCAGTTAGTCAGTCGATAAGTCTGTCAGTAGGTCAGTCAGTCTTTCGATTTGCACTGAAACTGGTCTGTAAAAGACCTCGCAAAAACCTTCTCTTAGACCTAAAACGAGAAGTTAAATTGTGCTTAGATATGAGGCAACTTCTATTGCGGCAACCTGTGTATAATACAGAGGGCATCAACTGATGGCGCACCAATACCCAAGCCGTAATCAGGAGCATAAAGTCGTGACTGTAGGCTACCCCGAGAAATCCCAGCCCACGTCACCATAAAAGAAAAACGAGTATAATATTATATCGGAATAGTGCCATGGCTAAAGGTTCCGTAGACTTTGCATGAGAACTGCATAGTTTTCATCGCAAATAAAAAAAACCACTCAGGCAATTATATTACTGTTAACGTGTACTCTTCATGCGCTAAAAGGGGTTTCGCAAATCGTGACCTCAAATTTAAATGTCTGCTGCAAATTGAATATATTTCTTTCAGGCAATATTCGCAATGCAGTTTCTGAAGTTTAATAAGAGACGTTTTGCGTGATATTTTGGGCGGCTGTGTTAGAATTACGGATAGAACGACTTCGGACCCACATGCCATGCTTAGTCTCACGCCCTTAGAGCACTTGTTCCTTTACTGATTTTCTTAATTTGGCCGTGTTTTGACCGAAACGTTCAAAAATTTTTATTGTTATTATTATTATTATTATATTTTTTTTTGCCCTGAGGTACTTCGTTCCCTCAGGGTCTTAGAGATTAAATTAGTTGTTTTTTCCGGAACGGCTTGTTTTTTCCGGAACGGCTATTATTATTATTATTATTATTATTATTATTATTATTATTATTATTATTATTATTATTATTATTATTATTATTATTATTATTATTATTATTATCATTATTATTATTATTATTATCATATTATGTTGCATGTGTTATATCCTGCTATTTACCTTATCTCACGCTACGTCTAATAAGTTGTAACTCATATCTCGCGCGTGTCTAATATGCAATACATCAACCGATGGCGGCCCAGAAACCAAATCGAAATGTAGGCCCTAAGACTTCGTGCGGATGGTCGGTCTGTAAAGACAGAGAGACAGTTTGGAAAGGTAAGTCGTAAGTTGAGAACAACAAAATAGCACATACAGGCACCTGACCGATACTCGTCCTTCTCTTAAAAAAACAACTTTTATGACCGAGATAAAATCAGCGACAGGAAAACATTTCCGTTGTCGTAAACACTTCCGTTCCCGTATCCGTATTTTATTCTTTCGTCTGGCCAACAGACTATTACTACTTAGTCTTTTAGGGAACGTCTTTGACCGAATGCAGTCTCTTGGGTGACAAAAAAAACAGATGCTCTTAGATCTATTTAAAACTGAGTTTCTCCGCTTTGTAACTCCACAACAACTGAACAAATTTAATGCGTTGCGTTAAATTCTATTCCTCCGACACCTCTACTGTACAACGCAGTGGTTTCGGCTCACAGTTTGCACGCTGCGTTTTACTTAAACCTGTCTTTCAGCGAACATATTAACTCTATAATCTATATGCAAGTCTGCCCACTACCACATTCGTGATAGCCGCGAGATCAGAGTACGTTCCCTCTAAGCTGCGCTCGTGCGCTGTGGCGCACAACTTTTGAGTCCGTAGCGCACGACTTTTTCCCGTAGCGCACACGCCTGTGAACCCCGAAAAGTGTTTGCAGAAATTTTAATACACGTCAAAACTTTGCATTAGTATTATTCATCAAGAAATGCGCTATAAACCTCGAAGTGGCTGAAGCACGCGATCTGTTATATATTTTGCTATTCTACGATATTCGGTTCTGCCTAATATAAGGCGCCGTTCTTTTCGCGTCTTGTTTTGTTGAATCAACCCGAGTTTTAATTTCAACTTCTATAGTAACTGTTAGTCAAGCTCTGAAACGTCGAAGCGTAAGTTTGATGGAGAAGGAGAATGTTCTAGTTCTGAAAAAAAACGACAGCCTTAAGTTTCAAAGAAGAATGGTTGACTGACTATTCAGCTCACGCTATGCCGCATGCTTCGAAGAATGTGCGCCAAGGTTTTATTTTAATTACCGCGAAAACAGGATGTAATGTGCACCATTTGCGTAAAAGGCGGTACGAGCGGCGACTCAAAAGCATAGTTCTTACTTCTCCAACTTTCGGGAATTTTCACATATTTGGAATATGATTGTGAATTTCATGCACGGAAAGCTTGACGACTTCATGTTCAATGTAAGAAGAACATTGTCAATTAGAATCTTTACCTCCTTGACAGTGTTTTTCGATCATAGTGGAAATTCATTTATGCTGTCGCGACATTCAGATGACTCAGCTAATAGACTCTTCAAAATTCCTCTACTCTGATTCTGAGCTTATTGACGTAGTCCACGTGGGTTCTATGATTTAAGTGACGCTTCAGATAGTCCGTTTCCATTGAGACCATTTTCTGCCTTTTGTCCAATCTCCTCCGGTTCCGCCTTTTAGACAAATGGTGCAGATTAGGCCTACACTCCGCTAACGCAGGGGTTCCAATTACACCACTGCTTTTCGTGGAATTGTTTACATAAATTGCAAAGAATTTGTAAGATAATGCAGTTGTAGTTTAATAAAATGTGAGATTTTAGTTTATACTGTAGGCCCTATATATGCTTTTCGTGCTTTTTAAGCGTATCACAAACTGGGGCAGTAAAATTTATTTTCCCCTTTAGCGTGGATCCCGAGTATACTCGGGCTATGGAATCCGTTCCCATAGCGTGGATCCCGAGTTAACTCGGGCAAGGATAGAATTCACCACCTAGTAAGCGTGGAGCCCGTATAAACTCGGGATAATGTTTGAAGGTCATGTCTGTTGTGCATAGGGAGTATAGTACATGTTGTAGCAGCCGTGGGGTAACCTAGGCCTAGTCACATGGTCACTGGCGACTAGTAGCCGGCCGTCGTCGTGTCCATATTTTAGGTCAAAATGGCAGGTCGCAAACGTGGTTTGTCTATTGAAGAAATAACACGGTCACTTTCATATGATAACTTTATATTCTTTGTGGTTCTGACCACATATTTTGACATGCCATGGTGCTTCACGGGTGTTTTTATGTTGTACCTTGGCCTAGTCACGTGGTCACTGGCGACTACTAGCCGGCCGTCGTCGTGTCCATATTTTAGTTCAAAATGGCAGGTCGCAAACGTGGTTTGTCTAGGGAAGAAATAACACGGTCATTTTCATATGATAACTTTATATTCTTTGTGGTTCTGACCACATAT
>OY744606.1:1868172-1890672 GCA_963556255.1 Allolobophora icterica | reverse complement strand
GCATGAAGTTTTAGCGACTTGGCTGTGGCATGTAGGGGTACACTTGGGTTTCTCTGCCTTTCCCTCGCCGTCCGGTCTTGCCACAAACATTGGGCTTTGGTAACCCCCAACCTGATATTGTTGTCTATAGATAGGATATCTCTGGACAACCCTTTGATGTGACGCAGCTCTCGCAAATAAGCGGACACCCTGCGTTTAGCATTAAAATATCACTTTGGAAGTGTTCGAGTTGACGAACACAACCGACTCTTTTTCTATAGTTCAGTTCGCAAGGGGGCGCAAGTCTAGAAATATCTCTATGTCGTGGAGGGGAATCGAATCAGAAAAAGCTCTTTGTTGACAGTCCTGCGAACAAACTACCAGGCACCTCTGGAATTAGGTGAGATTCTTCAGGATCGCTACATAATAATAGCGATAACAATGATAATGAAAGTAATTCAGTGGCAGGTGACTGCATGAAATAATAATTAATAAATAAATTGAATGGAATGGATCAGATACCAATTTTTATCCGTTGCTCGACCTCTTCTTCTTCTTTCAAGAAACGCCTCAAAACTCACAAAGCATACTCCTCATTGGCTTTCAAACATCTAATATCTAATTGCTCCTCATCTGGCTAGGCCTACTGACTAATTCACGTTTATTTTTTCCAAGTTATAAATTTTAACTCCTAAATCCTAATTATGCTCTAACTGTTGGCTAGAAGAAAAGTTCGAGTGATTGTGTGATCTAAAAATGTAACATTGGTAGGGCCTAACAAATACTAAAAATGTGTTATCCTCGCCTATATCAGAAGTTCGGAATTTTTTGGAGTTACTATGGTCCTATGAGGCTCCAAAAATCGATGGGTGTGAAATCCACGACTATTATCCATTTTGCTTGGACCAAATTTTGTGATGTGATGCGTCCATGACTCCATGCGTTCAGGCGTTAACGGAATCACTGCATACGATATAAAGTTATAAACGGTGGGAACTGTAACTGCTCAAGATGTCTAGTACAAACCTACAAAAGTTCTTTAGAGTAGCGCTTTAGAATTTGGAGTTTACGATTACTTGAATATGCTTTACCTTGTACGATGCCATCTCTGCTATCGCTGCGAAAGGAAAATCCACGCCGATTTATAAAACAACAACATTATCATCATCATCAGACGGAGAAGAAACAGCATTAACAACAACTATCATCATCACCAAATGAATTAAATCGATAACATAAAATAAAAGAGAAGGTAAGATGGTAAGTTAACGGCCCTGGTATGTCGAGACGCATCTAAGAACGGGATAAATCAGTAATTCCATTAGACACCTTTAAATGCATTTAACTGACGCTCTTATATTCGTCAACCACGTTCAGCGGGAAATCTCACACTGCCTCTCGGCTGACGTCGGTAGACAACCTCGGCTGGAGCTACGAGTCCGAAAACCTGTTGACTGATGAGAATGACCCGTTCAAAGAACTCTCGGGCAGTATATTAACATTCTCAACATATAAACGAATAAACATGCCCCTGTACATACGAACGTATGTACATACATACATACATACATACACACATACATACATACATACATACATACATACATACATACATACATACATACATACATACATGCATACATACATACCTACATACCTACATACATACATACAAAACACTATTAGGGCCTATTACAGGCTACGCTAAGAAATTCAATAGCCTATAGCGCTAGAACACTCATTCGATTATTACATTTGAACGACCTTATGTTGTAAAATGACATTATGTTGACTAGATTGTGTAAATAGCGCACAAATGAAAACCGTGTTTAAAGTTGTACAGAGGCAGAGTCACGCGCTTGTTTGGGGACGTGGGAGAAAATCGGTTAGAGATATGGGAACAGTTAGGGAGCGTGACACTGTCTGAAAATTATAAATCGCTGTAAATAATCTTAAATAATCTTATACGATGCTGTATACGCCACATATTAATAGATATGCAACCTTCTATTCGTGTATATGTATATGCCCATATATGTACGTATTTCTATACGTCAAACTAAAATTCTTGTTTATTAATGGTCTGTGCCTAGACCTATATACTAAATAACGTTTATATAGTTTACTTGAATTTCTGTTAGAAATGTTTAACATAATCACAAATGGTTCTTGTACATATTAGGCCTACTAGTAACTGAAATCGAGACTCAAATATGTTAGCTACCGAAACAGTTTAGAGAAAATCGTGTTAACGAACTGTATAGATTAAATGTGCATGCTGTTTGTAAAATTGCAAATGTACGATGTTTGATATGACGTCAGCGGCCGATGTTGTCATGAGATGTCATTAAACTGATGGTTAAACAAAAAAGCGTGTATAATGTATCCTGTTGGAATAAGATCGACGTCCACGTCTATAAGGTTGTAATGGCAACCTGTAATCGGAAATTTTAATCACCATTTCAGAAGAAGCTGATCACCGTTATACTAGAGAGATGTACGTATGTTATGTATGTATGTATGTATGTATGTATGTATGTATGTATGTATGTATGTATGTATGTATGTATGTATGTATGTATGTATGTATGTATGTATGTATGTATGTATGTATGTATGTATGTATGTATGTATGTATGTATGTATGTATGTATTATGTATTATGTATTATGTATTATGTATGTATGTATGTATGTATGTATGTATGTATGTATGTATGTATGTAACTATGTATGTATATATTTACATAGATACTGAATATAGCGCCTGTAAATTACCTCACACAAGTGCTGCACTCCTGGCTATCTGACTTATCTAAACAAATGTGTTTTAAGACAGTTTGAGAATGTTTGCCGCACAGGGTCGAGTGCAACAGAGAGTAAATGAAATGGAAGACTGCTCCACGAAGATGTGGCTACACAATAGATTATTCCACGATTACTCGGTGACCTGAATCCTTTAAACGCCTTAACACAAGATATAATTATTACATTCAACTATACTGCTTTAAACATGTAGAGTTTACAACTCTATTTGTAAGGACAAAGTCACAGTTAACCGCCTTTGCAGCCATTGGATGTCGTTTAACACTGGAAGCCAATCCTATTACGTCTAATGAAACTCCGCCTCCTGTCGTTTTCGGATGGTACCAGTCCCAAGCCCGGTTACAAGGAGGAGGGCGACCCTAATCATCCTCGCCAAGACACAGCGTCTTTAAACATAAACTACTTACTTACTTAAAATGTAAACTCCGCCACAGCCTCGTCATCTTAGAATCGGATGGTGCCAAGCCTGGATAAAGGAGGAGGGCGACGCTTATGATATTTGTTATCACAGGGTGTCGTTAAACTGCAATTACTACTACTACTAAAGGGCTGCATTATGCCATACAAAATATTAGGACTGTTCAAACAAATTAATGTTGAAGTTTAATACCTTTGCAGCCGTAAGATGTCGTTAAACTCTGGATCGGTCCAAAGGTAGGTTGCTATTGTAACCGTTGTATCATGCTAAAAAAATTCTGTTGACGTCAACGTCCTTTGTTGCCATAAGATGTTGTAAAACTCTGGATCCTGCTCCTTAACGGTCCTGGCAGCCACAAGACGTCGTTAAACACTTGATACTGTTACTAAAAATCATAGGTTGTGATTGGACACCTTTAAATCGTCGGTCAAAACTCTATATAAACGCCAATTTCCATCGCAAGTGTGAGTTCAGCGCTGTTACTAATAAATTGTGAATAAAACACTTGATGTTATTACTAATATCATACGTTGTGATTGGACACCTTTAACTCATTGTTAGCCAACTCTATAAGTTTGCCTATTTCGTTCAATCGCTACCTTCTGTTAAACTGATTAATAAATTGTGTAAGAAACTTGATGATTGGACGCCTATAATCACCAATTTTGTTCAATCGGTGAGTTAAATCCAACAGCACAAGAAATTGTGGATAAGGTAAAGTCGATGTCAACGGCCATGGACATCACAAGATGTCGTTAAACACATTATGCGTCTCTAATAATAATAATAATAATAATAATAATAATAATAATAATAATAATAATAATAATAATAATAATAATAATATTAATAATAATATTAATAATAATAATAATAATAATAATAATAATAATAATTATTATCACGCCGAGTCACTGGAATTTATCCAAGAACTTGGTTCCAAGATAAAAGCAGCTACAGGAGATCAGCGTGAGACCAGCCATCTGCTGCAGCGTCTATCAATTGCCCTGCAAACTGGAAACTCTCTATCTGTTCTAGGCACGTCGGACTCGAACAACAAGGAGACCGTGCAGCCAGGACTGAATGTCGGTCTATAGCCTAGAATCCCTAGATAGGCTACATTTAACAATTCGTCTGCATATGAGTTTGTTGGTTATAATAATAATAATAATAATAATAATAATAATAATAATAATAATAATAATAAAAATATAATCAGGAAGGCCTCGCACTGATCAACCTCCTCGGCTACCGCCTGGCCCAAATATCAGGAGACAATAGAGAGACTACTTTCCTTTATCAGCGCTTATCTATGGCAATCCAACGCTTCAATGCTGTCGCTTTTGTCAGCACCTTTTGCACCGATAAAACCATCTGCGAAGACTAGCCATTCCAGAACAATGCCCCCTAATTTTTGAACTCCCGAGGGATCATATGTACCTCGGGGAAAAAAAAAAGAAAAAAAATAATAATAATAATAATAATAATAATAATAATAATAATATTAATAATAATAATAATAATAATAATACTAATAATAATAATAATAATACACCTGAGGGATCCTATATACCTCATAATAATAATAATAATAATAATAATAATAATAATAATAATAATAATAATAATAATAATAATAATAATAATAATAATAATAATAATAATAATTATCAGCCTGTGCTACGGACGCCTTTAATCACTCATACCAATATTATATATGTCTAAGCGTTTAATCAGTATATTATTAATACCTGGCCAATCTAGACAGAAGGATGATTGTAACGCCGCGACAGACTTAAAATGTCGCTGAACTCTGAAAAATAATAATAAAGTCTAGTAGGGTGCTTGATGGCCGAGTGGTTAGCGTGATGGACTGTCAACCGAGAGGTCGGGGGTTCAATCTCCGCCAGGGCAGAAATTTGTTTCGAGATATCTACTGCACCTTTTGGTGGGAAGATGAGACGGCGAGGGACAGGACAGGCCACCCACCCTCACCAGCCGAGGCTAAGTAAATGAAGTCGGTAACACTTCATTCGCATGGCTGCCTCTCAGGCTAGTTGAAGCAACTGCTAAATGTTTCAATTTAGCGCAAGTTATCGTGCGTTACGGGATGCTAGTAGATTCGATTGCTGTAGCCAAGAATATTAGCACTTAATGACTGTAGCCCACTTAAATGAAGTTTTTTCGGGGTCTAATGTTTCAAATTAATTAGTTTTATATATGGAGGTTCACAAAATTACACATGCGGCGCAAATATGTGCCATTGGCCGACTCAAAGACTGACTAAGAGCCCAGTTTTTAGATTTTTTATTCGACCAGATTATTTTGCATGATCATCGTGACCTAGTTTTTGACTCTCTCATTGGGCCAGATATTTTGGCTGCACCAGCACGATCTAGTTTTTGGTTGTTTCATTGGCCAGATAATTTCAGATGATAAATTTCACATTCGCTTAAGATATCGTCGTTTTGGCCGAAAAATAGGTCGTTTTTTTAAATTAAGCTGAACTTCCATCCCTTCTGACATATCTACTTTAAAGACTAGTTTATTTTTGGGCTCAATAAAAGAAAATGAAATGTGCAAGCTCTACGTAAACGGTCCCTCAAGACCTGTGCTTTGCATAATAAGATGGGCTCATTAGACACCTTTAAAACGCATTCTACCCGCGATATATTTATTTTCCCATGACATCAACACACTGGATATTTTGCATCTTACAAGTCTCAACATCATCAACAATAAGCCTTCTAAAAGTTAATTGCCGTAGACGCCACAAGATGTTGTTAGATTTCAAGTCAAACAGTTAATAATAATAATAATAATAATAATAATAATAATAATAATAATAATAATAATAATGATAATGATAATGATAATGATAATAATAATAATAATAATAATAATAATAATAATAATAATAATAATAATAATAATAATAATAATAATAATAATAATAATAATAATAATAATACTGACTTGGACGAGGAATAACCGTTCCAGAAAAATAACACACGTAATCTCTAAGTCCCTGAGGGAATGAAGTACCTTAGGGCAAAAAAATAATAATAATAATAATAATAATATTCGTTTAACATCTTCAAACTGACAATAACGCAGTATGATTACAAATCAGTATGAACGGATGATCACAAGTTATTACAGGAGTCAAATTTTAACTGTACATGGCAGCCATGCAAGCCGCCCATCACGTCCTACATCGCAACGCGCCATCTCACGAATGTAAGGCTGAGTGGACCTAAATTTGAGAGGGTTGCGGGAAGCGATCCCGCTACCGCTTGCTCTTCACGCCAGTGATGTTACCACTACCCTATGGATCCCCCATAGTTAGTTTGCCAATAATATCACAGACTGACATTAACCTTATAAACTGACTGACTAACCGATAGCATACCCGCCTCTTCCTTATATTTCAGTGGTGCCAGTCCGAAGCCTGGATAAAGGAGGAGGGCGACGCCAATCGATTTCGCCATAGTACATAATCGTTACACAGAAATTACACAGACAATCGCCAGTGACAGGTATGTCGCTAAACTGTGTAATACCAAGTCTTAGCTTAGAAACCTTTAAAACGCTTAAAACAAATGTTATATATAAGGATATATTTTAAAATGGCTGTGGACGTCAACGTCCTTTGTTGGCATAAGATGTTGTACAACTCTGGACCCTGGCAGACACAAGATGTCATTAAACACTTGATTATATTACTGATATCATGGGTTGTGATTGGACACCTTTTAATCGCTTTTGCACAACGCTATATAAACGCCAATTTCGTTCAATTTCCAAGTTCCTGCCACTTCATCAAATCAATCAATCAATATTCGTTTATTCGTCAAGCATTTGACATAACGCAATTGGTAACAATCATAGATAAGTAAAATAATGAATAGAAATCTAAAAGCTGTTTCTTGTTCATTTCAAAACTAATACAAGCAGTGGCGTACGGAGCTGATATGCCGCCCGGGGCGATGGCCCAAAATGCCGCCCTTGGCCACTTAATTTTCGATGTGCTATTTTCTCTAAGATATTGCATGACGATCATCATATAGATACAATTTTATTTTATACAGTTTATAGCCTTTCTAGATTTTTCACTTTTCACTGTATTTTGTAATTAGGCCTATTCGTTTTAGCTATAAGCGTAGCCACTGGCGTAAACTTGTCCAAAATATTGGTGGGGCATGGGTTCTGGACCAGAAAAACAAGTTTTTTCAATATGAAAAGTTGTTTTTTGTTGTTGTTTTTTTAAAGTTTTTTTTATGGTTTTGGTTGTTTTGGTTGTTTTTAAGATTTTCGGATTTCAGATCATAAAAATCATGAAAAATGGCATGAACAAGAGCTCCAACTCAGCTTAATTCAGTTAATTGCGATTTCCGAAAATTAAAAATTAAAATCATTAAATCAATGTTATTAAAATAACTTCTACAAAAATAAGAAATTTATTTTTTGTAAAACAAAAAGAATTTGTGGTTTTCTTTTTCTTTTGGTTTTGTTTAAAACCAAATAGGCCTACCGATAAAGTTTTTTCACCTCTAGTCTGGACAGTCAGCAGAGGCTTCCGGTTTACGTTGATGAGTATGAAATGGGCGCTTTGTTTGCATGTAAATTTCTTTCAATATTGAAGATATTGAAGATAAAAATAAATCTTTGTTTTCATTATGGATTTCTGGTAGTATTTCAGTTCTGTGTCTCTGTTTTTCTGTTTCTGAAGAAATTTGTCTATACTGAAACATAATAGTTTGATATTTTAAGAAATTCTCCTCTCGATTTTTGGGGGCATTGCCCCGGCTCCTCAATTATTGGGGGGGGGCACGTGCCCCGGCTGACCCCCCAGAGTCTACGCCTATGAGCGTAGCCCTACATTTTCAACTTATTATATAGGCCTATAACCGATATTCGAAAATAACTGAATAGCCTACTGTTACTTAACTCTGTTTAAAGGATAGACTTAAAACCGCTAAATGCTCATTTCAAATGACAAATCATGAGTAAGTAAGTAAGTAAGTATATCCTTTATTCAAAACCAACTGCTAACCGCATTTTGGTGTACATAGTTAATAAGATTAATTTAAGCATATAACATTCGAATGACAAAGGTTTTGCGAGCTAAAGAGTCAGCATTAGGTATAATTCGCTTAACCCGCGACTGCTTTTATCAACTGCGCCAGCTCCGTACCATTGCTCGTGCTCTATCTCCATCTGTAATTTCCACCCTGGTCCATGCCTTCATCACAGCCCGGGTAGACTATTGCTCCTCTCTCTATATTGGCCTGCCTGCGGTGCGCTTGGCCTGCCTTGAGCGCGTCATGCGTGTTGCTGCCCGACTCATTGGTCGGCTGTCCAAGTTTGACCACGTGTCTGACTTCATGCTTTGTGACCTACATTGGTTACCTGTTGCTCTGCGCATCCAGTTTCGGATTGCCTCCTTGGTCTGGCGCTGCCAGTTGGGTCTTGCTCCGACCTATCTTAGGTCCCTCTGCCAACCTGTCAGCGAGACCCGCGGCCGACTACTTCGTTCTGCAGGGAGGGAGAACTCGCGGTCCCATTTGCTCGTACTGCAACTATGCAAAATCGAGCCTTTCTGGTGGTTGGCCCAGCGGTATGGAATGCCTTACCACTGGCGCTGCGTCTCCTTCCTAAAATCCAATCTGAGTATTTCTATACTGCCTTAAAAACTGCTTTGTTCGTTCGTGCTGGAGTCGGGAGCGCCTCTGAGTAGCCCCCTCGAAGGGGCGCTATATAAATGCTCAAATGAATGAATGAATGAATTCTATTGTGTGCCCTTGGGCGCAGTGAGTATACAACAGCTTTCTCTGGAGGTAATAACTGATGCAGAACATGTGTTGGGTTAGTTATGATGGCTGAGAACAGGTTACAATCAGCTTTCTGGCAGAGTTGCTCGAAAGTAAGATAGGATTCCGGTAAATATCGAGACCGGACCAATCTTCGCATTGTTGCCTGAAGACGTGTACGTCCAATTCCTCCCACTTAGCCCCACCACGCCGGTGCCGCATACAACAACCGTGAAACTGTGGTTGCACTCAATCATGCAGTCAATTTCTGTCAAAACCAGATCAATTTTAAAATTAATTTTTAAAAGAGGACTAAACTAAGTGGTGAATGGGCGGTGGTGGTGATATTGATAGTTTGTGAATCTATTGTGTAAGGTGCCGCTGAGCACAGGTTGAGTGGCGCCTGTGATGATGGTGATGATTAAATTTTATTCTATGTCATTGATTCGTTTTGATACCCCCGGTACCTATACATTTATAAGCGTTTATAATGTATATATATATATATATATATATATATATATATATATATATATATATATATATATATACACATGATTATGAAGGGCAGCATAACAAGAATATGTTTTAAAGTATGTAGGCAACTCCTACCCAGACTCATCAGATCCTCTGTCTTCCAATTCTTCTCGCCCAAAACGGCACTCGCCTTAACAGCTGTTCTGAATCCTCTCTTGATCTGCCCCCATGGAAACCGGACTCGGACTTCCTCTGGACTACTCTTTGAAGACACCTCTGATTTGACGCAGCGCTCGTGAATAGGCTGGCGCCCTGCTCTTGGCCTTGGGGTAGCGCTTTAGAAGTTTGGAGATTACGACTAATATTAGTCTGTTACTCTGTTTACAATTTACTACATAAATGCGATTCTGCTTCCACTTCTGCAATTCTGTTTAGTGTTTAAAGTAGACCTTTGAAAGTGATGCCGCCCCTAACGATCAACGGAAGCCAAGCCAAAGTGACGATTTCTTTCTTTCCTTCTTTTTCTTTCTTTCTTTCTCTCCTACTCTTTAAATTTAAAAAATTACCCTTTTTATTTTACTTCAACCCTATTTTGTCGCCCCTGCAAAAGTGCCGCCCGGGGCGACTCGCCCCCTCTGCCCCCCCTTCGGTACGCCACTGAATACAAGTCATGATATAGAACCCTCGATATAAAGTTTTTATCATTTTTAGTTGGAAGGCAAAAATTGTGAGCCCGAGGGCGAAAAAGATAAGGAGTGGGTCGGCTCTCTGGGAAGTAAGGTCTAAGAACATGTTGTGGGTTGGACACTACTGCATTAAATAATCGATCATCATAATTAATCAACAATCGTTCAATCAATGATCAGCCATCGTTCAATCAATAATCAATCATCGCTCAATCATTCATCATGACGCACCTGGACTACTGCAACTCACTCCTCGCCGGTCTGCCAAAGTTTCGGTTGCGACAGATCCAGGCCGTCTTCAACTATGCTGCTCGAATCCAGCAATACGAAGCATTCGCATATAACGGAATATGTGCGATTAACGCTGCACTGGCTTCCAGCTGCGGAGCTTTCTGCATTGTCTAACATCGTGCTGAAACATGTCGCAATTTTCGGCGTAACAGGGAAGTCTGTGTTCTCGAGTCAACCGAGTCTGCGATCGTTGCGCTCTTCGGTCTATGGAGATACGCAGATGCCACGCTGCCGCACATAAACTCATCGTGATCTCTCATCTAGTGGACAGTCCTCCTGGAACAGCCTCCCACTGCATGTATATGTACAGATGTCGTTGACTTTGACCAGCACATATATATATATATATATATATATATATATATATATATATATATATATATATATATATATATATATATATATATATATGTATATATATATATATAAGCGGAAAAACCTCAGTCGAACGCCTTCCCTGTGCGTTCAGCAATCCTCTTTGACCTAGTACTCATGTTTTTATCTAGGATTTCAAATGAAGTTAAATTTAGTTGACTGGCAAGTTCGGTAGCTATCTGACCTGGCCAAAAACAGACCTACAGATGGAAGGTAAGGAGATCAGCTTTGAAGCTTAAAACATCGGGCATTTCTTACCAAGGGCGGTAAGAGATGAAAGAGTTAATTGGAAGGGGCGGCATGTGGCAGAAAGATGACTGAACTGCGATGGCAGTGTGGTCAGACTCTGGTGGGGAGATAATTATTTGCATACAGCAGAGCAATTAGATCTGGTTACAGGGAGATCGAGTGTATGATCCAATGCCATGAGTTGGAAGAGAGACGAGCTGCATGAGATCAAGGCCGAAGAGGAGATCCTGGAACTTTTGTCAAGCATCATTAAGAGATCAGTCATCCCTCATTTATTAGTTCAGGAGCTCAACAGAGACTTCAAGCAGTGATTGAAATTCCAGAAGAAAGTCAGAGAGTGAAAAGATAACAGATTTCTAAGCAGAAGGTAATTAAATAGGTAGTTAAGTCAGCAAGTAGGTATGTAGGTAGGGGGATTGGATGTGGGGAGAATGGAAGGTAGGTATATAGACACACATGCATACAGACAGATAGGCAGGCAGACAGGCAGGTAAGTTAGTTCATGGGTATATAGGCGATTATGCGAATGCTAGGTAGATGTGTGTAAATGGATAGGAAGGCAAGTTGATATGTAGGCAAGCAGATCGATAGGTATGCATAGGTAAATAGGTAGGTAGGAAGGTAAGTATGTAGATAAGTACATACCTACCTATCCACTTACCTAGACACCCTAGGTAAGTGGATAGGTAGGTATGTACTGGTAAGTAGTTACGTAGATAGGTAAGTAAGTGACTAGATAGAGCAATCGATAGTTAGTCAATTTATTTGGTAGATAGGTAACTCGGTAAGAAGGCACGTAATTGAGGGTGAATAAGTAGGCAGGCGGTAGGTAGAGCAGGTAAGTACTTAGGTACTTGGATAAGTAGGAAGATTGGGAATTAGGTCGGAGTTGAAGAGGAAAGAAGGAAGCGAAATAATGGAGCAAATGTCGAGCCGAATATCATCGGAGATAATGGCCTGTCATCAAAAATTCCATATCAGCGTCGTCGTCAGCCTCTGAATCCGTACAGGAGCCTTCGCAGCAGCAGTATCTCGCTGGATGCAGGGCTTAGAGCAGCAGCAGCCAGGGAGGCAGAGAGATGAAGGAGATGAGGAGAGATCAAGTGGTGAAGAAAGGCAGAGGATAAGAGAGGATGACGTCGCTATGACGTATTGAAGATGACGTATTGAAGATGACGGATGACCCAATCGCTGGCCAGGACGACGACGATAACTATGATAAAGACGACTACAAAGACGATGATGATGACGATGACTATGATAACGACGACTACAAAGGCGATGATGACGACGACGACGATGATGACAATGTGATTCAGCAGACATACATACATACATGCACAGATACATACAGACATACCAAACCTGTATATCTCCTTTTACAACAGAAAACGATAAGAAAATGTTATATTGTAAGAGGAACAGTTCTTTTTCTTTTAGTCTCTGCATTTTCTGGGTATAGCGAAAGAGAGACTGGGAAAAAACATAACAGGGTCTACCCACCTCAGGGTAGAGACAATGAAGGGGCGCTATATAAATTTCGATTGACTGATTGATTGTCAGTCTTCTCCTTTTACTAAGACCAGTGCACCTCAAACTTTCTGATTCTGTGGACTGGTAATCGTTTTACCAGCCTTACCGCGGTCGACCGATGCTTTTTCCGACATCAGCTTACGCATGATATATTATATTTTAGATTTCACAATATTGTCACTGTTTATCACGGCTATACTCTTGTTAATGTTGCGTGTTTACAGCTGTTTATTATGTGTGAACACTGAATTAAGTTTTATTGAGTTATACTGTAGTACAGAGAATGCCAGTTGACCGAATCCCACACAATGCACTACATACAAGAATCGAAGGGAAAAGACACAAAGGCAGACAAAGACAACGCTGGATAGATAAAATAAATGAGGACATTATATCACTTGGACTAACACTAAGGGGAGCAATTGACTTTACAAATGACCGAGTACAACGGAGATAATTTATTTGTACCCATCGCTACCAAATGACTGGCGTCAGGAACTGATGATGTAATACTGTTTGCACATCGTATACAATTTAGCATTTTGTTTCAGTACGATCAAAACTGTGATTCCGCGGCCCGGAAACCAATCACTCGCAGACTGGAGTGCGAAATCTTCCAACTGTGATTGGGAATCTGGAATTGAAACCACTCGCTTCATAGTGGTATCAATAAGTCAAACATGCTGAAGCTGCAGAGTGCATAACTCTTTGCCTAGAGCCATAACTAATACATCCAAATATGAACATATAACCTCTTTGCTGAAATCTTTCCATTGGCTTCCTGTTCAGCAAAGAAATAGTTTTTAAAATCGGCCTCATAGTTTATAAAACTTTCAACTCTTGCTGGCCATAATATTTAAAATCAGTTATTATTCCCCAGACTCATCATTATTCAACGAGGTCATCTGATTATCTTTGTCTGGTCATATCTAAATCAAGAACTGTTCTTGGTGAACGATCGAGCTTTTTCGGTTGCTGAACCTATAATTTTGAAACTCTTTCCCTGTGTCTTCTGCTCTGCTCAGTCGCTTGTGTCATTTCGTTCTCAACTTAGAACTTACCTCTTTCAAATTGCTTAACCAACATAGGCTGCCTGTCTGTCTTATGGACTGATCTTCTGGATTATGGACCTGATTACGGCTTCGTTTTGGTGCGCCATTTGTTGATCAATCAATCAATTTTCGTTTATTACTAATACAAGCTGTCAGAACGCAACTTGAGCACACTAATGGTGCAGCACGAGTTATAAAAGGATTAGATGAATGGTATTAAGGTAGTTGATATATAAGTAATCAATATATATTTTTATATAGAACTCTGGGTCTAAAGTTACAGTCACCCTTGTAAGGGAGTGAAAAGTCACGAGGACTTGGTCGGCCGCTGGGTCGGCTAAAGGGGATGAGATGGGGTAATACATGTCCTTCATCAGTAAGAATTGTCCGAAAAGGCGAGCGTCAGCCTCGAAAACCATTTCTGCAGCGGCAGGAGTCGAAGGATGTAAAGGCCGCGACGCTTCATTCTCCCGATGAGCTGCTCTGGTCTATATCGCCACCAGGCCGGCGAGGCATACATAAGGTTACCAATAGTAGTAGCTTTGGCAACAACTCGGGTAGCAGACGCCGAGAGACCATGTGATCGGAGCACATTCAGTGCATACACAGAGGAAGAATCAACGGCAAGACTCAATGTGCGAAGTCACACGAAGGTCGGATATTAAGTTCTTCAACTCTGGCGGCTTTAGCGATAAGGAGCTGTGGAGCGACAAAGCGGTGGTCGTGTAGCCTTGTGCATTACACACCGGCGCAATAGAAGTTACTAAAATTACAATTACAATTACATTCCGAACATGCGCGTAAAAGATATGAATTTAATGTTATCACAATGAGTTACCATGGCAGCCGTGATGACGTCATTGATATTTCTACAATTGAAACCATTCCGAGAATGCGCGTAAAAGATATTTGCTCAATTTTTATCATAACTAGTTCCCATGACAACAATTATGACGTCATTTAATTTCTGCAGTTAGGACCATTCTGGGCAAGCGAGTAAGAAGTACGAATTTCTATGATAACAGTGAGTTCCCCATGACAACCATGATGACGCCAATTAATTTCTGCAATTGAAACCATTCCGGAAATGCGCGTTAAAGATAGGAATTTAATTTGATCATCATAATGAGTTCCCATGGCAACCACGATGACGTCAGTTAATTTCTTCTTGATTTCATATTGAACAAAGAGTTATTATTTTTTACTCTTATCTTTTCATTATTATTATTATTAGAATTATTAGTGAAATCATTTGTAATTTTTCAGTAGCAATAGGCCTACTTCGTTATCACTTCTGGAAACGGTAAGGTTAGAAATATTATTGATTGAACTAACTGAACCCATAATTACCAGCATATTGCGCTCACGGAAACAGTCTATAGGGAGGAAATGAGTCCGGGGAAAGACAAGTTTTAGTTGAGATCTGAAGGCCAGAACAGACTTCAAAACGACCTTTTGTGGGAGAGAGTTGCAGAGTATGGCGCCGGCAACAGAAATAAAGTGCCTACCGACAGAGCTGTTCGACCGCTGTGCACTGAGAGGGAGGACACGCGACACAATCTGAGACCTAGACTGCATCCGTTTGCCCTTCCTATCAAAGATAATAGGCACTTTCTGGCTCGGATGACGTATAAAAACAGTTACTGACAGGAACATTCTGACTTGCCTGACGTTTTAAAAACGGTTAATGGCGTATAGTCAGTGCCCAAGTGAACTGAACCTCATTGCGTTCTGTCAGTGGAAATTTTTGTGAATAAACGAAGATATAATAATTGTTGTTCACGGAATAGTCAGATTAAAAAGGTCAGAAGACCTAATTGAGTAGAGAGAGGTCTTTGCAGTTAGCAAGAACTGAAGATAAGATCCAGTCCATCCTTAACTGAGCTGTGCGAATCATAGCCAACAAGCTCAAGTATTCAATTCTAACTTAATACGTGCGAGATACACTACACTGGCTTCCTGTTGCGGGGCGCATTGCTTTTAAGACCATCATGCTGACACATGTCTCAATTGTTGTCATTGCTCCGGCAGACATAAGAGAGCTCTGAGTTCAAATCTCGAGTCATCTGGGTCGGCGATCGATGCACTTTGCGGCTTATGGAGATATGCAGGTCCCACGCTGTCGCACTGCAACTCGAGCCCATCGTGTCTTCTCGTGTGTTGAACCATCCTCCTGGAGCAGTCTGTCACTGCACTTACGTACTGCGCAGCATACATTTGCTAACTGTCTTGAAATGCATTTGTTTAGATCTGTGAGTTATTTAAAATGCACGGTATTAAGTGTTCTCATACGGACATACATACATGTAAAAAGGTTGACTGACATTTAGAGTCCTGTATACAATCAGTCCAGTGTGGAAAGTATGGATGTATGGATGTATGTTGAAAGTATGGATGCCCTTTTCCAAGGGCATCCATTGCAGTCCAAACGGAAGTCCTTGATCTCACTTTGGAACTTAACACTGTCGCTATATAAATTGCAGTCGTTGGTTCGGATTAGCGGGCGTTGCTTCTGAACTAATTGGAATGTCACGTGGGTGCGTCCGTTTTTCTATTGCGGTCACGTGTCTGATCGTCGTTCGTCGGTTGGTGAGAAGAACATGGCGTCCGTTCTGTCATTAGGCGATGGAAACAGAAACAGATAATAGATTGCATTCCAAGGCCTCTCTGTCTGTCTGTCTGTCTGTCTGTCTGTCTGTGTGTCTGTCTGTGTGTGTCTGTCTGTGTGTGTCTGTCTCTGTGTCTGTCTGTGTCTGTCTGTGTGTCTCTCTGTGTGTCTCTCTGTGTGTCTGTCTGTGTCTGTCTGTGTGTCTGTCTGTGTGTCTGTCTGTATCTGCTGACTGTGATTCCATTTCTCTGTCTGTCTTTCTTAAAATATCTGACGAATGCCATTAAATTTTCTATATTTATGTCTGTCTGTCTGTCTGTCTGTCTGTCTGTCTGTCTGTCTGTCTGTCTTTTTGACTGTACATTTCAGAACATTTCTGTTTTATCACAGTTCGTGTCTGTAAATGAAATTCTTCAGTGCAAGAGTTGTGGACTTATGGAATGGTTTGGTGATGGTATTGTTTCAGTGGACAATATCACAGCTTTTAAGAGGCAGATAGGTATGATGGGCTGATAAGCACTACAGGCTAATTTGTAGTGGCTCTAAAACAGACTACACGTCTTCTACTGTTATGCTAACGTATGCTATGTTATACTACGCTATGTTATGTTATATTTTAAGTTATGCTATTTCATGTTATGTTGTGTTGTTATGTCATGTTATGTCATATTACGCCATGTTATGTCATGTTATGTTTGTGTAATGTCATGCTCTGCTATACTATGCTATGTTATTTTATATTTTAAGTTATGCTATATTATGTTATGTTGTGCTGTGCTATGCTAATCATAAGTTATGCTACCTTATGCTATGCTATGTCATATGTTAATTTATGTCTCAGCTATCTACATATAGCTGAGTCCCAGCGTTCGTAAACAGAAAGTGTCTGGTAGCAGTGAAAAACAAAGTGTAATGCTGCAACGCAATCACTGTCGATTGTATCGCAAGTGAACACAAGAGTCTGCTTGAAGTTCACAGTAAATGTGTCCTTCAGTAACCAGACATTGTACACGTCTAAGGTCAAAGTATCACGGTGGGCGATCCGTTCGCACAAATCCAACAATCTGCAAATGGAACAAGAGCATCGCTTGTTTGTCAAAATTTGCCTGGAAAGGTCTTCTGTGTCATGTCTGATTACGGCAGAAACCACGACAGCCTGATGGCTGCATGCTTGACATACGTTGTCTGAATATAGGCCAGCATAGTGTGTGTTTGATGTCACTAGCACGCCCACACATCATCATGAATATCACTTCCATTCCCAAATCACTCCATCGGTTAAAAATCCCAGAGCGAATCCACTTCAAAGTCCTATCACTTACTTACAACTCCCAGCCAGGTCTGGATTAACCACGGTTCCAGTGGGTTCACAGACCCAGGCCTACTAAACCATTCACAAATAAGAAGCCTACCATTAGTATGCTACCTTAAAACTTGTAACTATTATTTTAATATTCAAATGTCACATAAGCTCAGTTGACTGAAATATGTTTAAACCCGCTATGGTTTTACTGCAAACAAACTACGATATCGCATGCAAATTGTCAGCCAAGACAATTGTGAGATAATTGTGACCGTTAGCTCCGTTAGCTTGTTAGTGTTCCTACCACACTTTACTCTATCTGATGCTGCTTATAGCCTCTTCCGACCATCACCGTCGGCATTTTTGAGTCAATTGCCGTCAGTGGCAATTGCCGCTGCAGTTAGACACTGGAAGTGTAAGATATATATATATATATATATATATATATATATATATATATATATATATATATATATATATATATATATATATATATATATATATATATATATATATATATAGGCCTACGCAGAGTAGTGCAAAGGTCATCGCCTCTCCAAATATTGCACAAAAATGAAGGAATGCAATTTGCAATCAGGATATCCGAATGTTTGCATTGCTCTGCTTCCTGTGTCTAACTGCAGCGGTGAAGGATCGCACAGTCACTTGAAGCAGTAAGCAGCCGTTACTGTCGATCGTGTTTTTTGTGTTATGCATGATCCGATATGCTGTCCTGTAATCTAATGCTATGATTATGGTCTGATATCAAAGTTGCTATATATATATTGTTATGATGTGATATGAGCTAATGTGCTATGCTATGTTATGCTATGTTATGCTATGTTATGCTATGTTATGCTATGTTATGCTATGTTATGCTATGTTATGCTATGTTATGCTATGTTATGCTATGTTATGCTATGTTATGCTATGTTATGCTAGGTTATGCTAGGTTATGCTATGTTATGCTAGGTTATGCTATGCTACGTCATGCTATAACATAACATGCTATAACATAACATAATATCGTAACATAACATAACATGACAGCATGGCTGCTGTCATGTTATGTTATGTTACGATTTTATGTTATGTTATTTTATGTTATTTTATTTTATGTTATGTTATGTTATGTTATTTTATGTCATATTATTTTATGTTATATTATTTCACGTTATGTTTTGTTATGGTTTGGAATGCTATGCCATGTTATATCACGTTAACATACATTGCTCCTGTAACGTCCTTCTCCAGTTGTGCACAACAGACAATGACATCATGCATCGTAATCGTAATCGTAATCTCGAAATTTCTACATCGCCCCAAAAACGCGAAGACGCGGGAACCAGCTTATTCACAGGCGCTTAGTCAACACATGACACCAATAGATCGCGCAAGCCACACTAAACCCCATTGCTGACTGTTATCTCCTTCCACCCCCAACCCCCACACCGCAGTCCAATCTCGACCCCGAGCAACCCTTCCCTCCTTCGACCGACGTCAGTCTATTACCTCACGAGATGAAATTGAAGACACCGACGAGGAAGACTTCGGTCCATACGAAACACACAAACGTCATTTATTAGTCGTTAATTAAGAGATGAACGACGCCGGGGTTAAGCCAGTCACACCGACAACCCAGCGACGAGAATTAACCCGTAGAAGATTAATCGGGTCTTTGGTATTCCCGCCGCGTCCCACCATCGATCGCGACCAACCATCCACCCGCTATAGGACGACTGGAGAGCTGAGACATCGCTCAGCTTTGTACAATACAGCTGTATTCGATATTGTCCTTCTGAAGTCTTAAGTGTACACAGGACCGTACGACAGAACATCGATGGCGCTGAGTAATTGTGAGTGAAGGACTTGCTCAAGGTCCTTACACGGTGCTCGAACCCGTGCTGTTCGCGTCATAGGCCGAACCCTATATCCAGTCGGCTACCTTGCCTTGGTGAGAGTTGGACGTGGTAAGAGAATCTTGTTCTCTTGGATAATAGCTTACTACTCACATTTGCTCTTTCAGTTGCGTAATTACTCTAATTACTTTTTCTCTCTGATTTACCTAATGCAGGTCTTTTGTGTTTTCTTGCACTTTGCTCAACTGTCTATCTTGCTCTTTTCATTTCTTACTCACATAATTACTTACTTATTCAATTATTTCAATTTTTTTTTTCGATTAACTTCATTTTTAAAACTTACACGCTCACTCGCTCAGTAGCTCAGTAGCTCACCCAATCAAGCAGTCTCTCAGTCACTCAGTCACTCAATCACTCGCTCAATCAGTCAGTCAATCGGTCATTCACTCAATCACTCAGTCACTCAATCACCAGTGTGTAATCTAGTCCCCCTGTTCTGGGGGGGGGGGGAAACAAGGTTTCTCGGGGGGAATTTCCCCCCAAAAAGGTCTCTGCCTTACAAAATTGCCGAGTTCTGGGGGGGAAACTTCAATCCTGGGGGGGGGGAAATTTCCCCCCCAAAAGACGTCTAGATTAAACACTGCTCAATCACTCCGTCACTTGGACACTCAATCACTGAATCACTCACTCAATCACTCAGTCAGTCAATCACTCACTCTGTCAATCGGTCACTCATTCGCTCATCCGCTCAGTCACTCACCCACTCAGTCACTCACTCAATTACTAACTCACTCAATCACTCACTACTTCACTCAATATCTCACAGTTAAGTATCACCAATACAAAGCATTGAGAACATAAACATTATGCCTCCTTTCTGAAATACATAAACATGTGCAGATAATCCATACCGAAGACATTGGAACTAGAAGGTCCTTTACCGCAAGAATAACTGCAGTGAACGATTGGTCGACCATGTGGAACGAACGCAACTGAGCGTGACCGAGGCAATGCACTGCATGCAAGATTCGAAGCTACAGAAGACATGGAAAAAGACTTACACTACGCTGGATAAATAATATAAACGAGAACCTATCAAGACTTAGCATCAATCGATGGCGCTGAGCAATTGTGCGTCAAGAACTTGTTCAAGCCCTACAGAGAATCCGTCTAAGAGGAAAAGGCTCGAACCCGTACTTTCCTCGTTACAAGGCGACCGGTCTAACCAATCGGCCACCCTGTCCCACACTGGTATGTTATGTTATGTTATTTTATGCTATGCTATGTTACGTTGTGTTACGTTATGTTAGGTTATGTTATGTTATGCCAGGTTATGCTTTGTTATGATACATTATGTTACGTTTGTTATGTTATGTAATGCTAGGTTATGTTGTGTTATAATAATAATAATAATAATAATAATAATAATAATAATAATAATAATAATAATAATAATAATAATAATAATAATAATAATAATAATAATAATAATAATAGTAATAACACCGTAGCCTCCAGGGGCACGTTTGCACAACTGCCCTGGGACGAGGACCACTAACTCCTACACGATGATAGTATCTAAGAGCCTGAGGGATTCTTTTTACCTCGGGCGAAAAAATAATAATAATAATAATAATAATAATAATAATAATAATAATAATAATAATAATAATAATAATAATAATAATAATAGCGGAGGACGAGGCCTGATTTCCTGGAAATAACATATGAACAAATTAATATCTAAGTCCCCGAGGGATCATATGTACCTTGGGGCAAAAAAATTAATAATAATCTTTATTAATTCAAACTGACAAACGCAGTAAGATTACATGTACATTGAGACATGATAACATAATATAACGTATGCCGAGTTATGCTACGTATGTCGTGTTACGTTATGTTATGTAAGCTAGGTTATGTTATGTTATACCAGGTTATGCTATGTCTTGCTACGTTATGTTACGTTAGGCTCCGTTATATTTTTTACGTTATATTATGTTATGATTTGTTATGATATGCTACCCTATGTTATGTTACGTTCTATTACATCGTGTTATGTTGCGCTATGTTATGTTACGTTATTTTATGTTATATTACATTACGTTATGCTATGTTAAACTTACACGCCGAACAAAAGCCCATCTGGTGACCTTTAAGAGAAGCCAATGCAGTTGTCCCATTAGGCGCGTGAATCGGACAAGAGAAGGAGATTGAGAGGCAACCACCTGTCAGAGAGAGACAGAGACACAGACAGAGACAAAGAGACAGAGACAGTGGCAGAGAGACAAAGACACAAGAGACTCGGCTTCTACACCAATCCTAGACTTTGAAGCCGGATTGATGCAGGTACCGGTCCAGCGCAGAAATCCACCGACAAACGCGTCTCAAATGATATTCGATCTTCTGAGAAGTCCATTAGGACTCTTGTCTCTGTCTCCGTATAAATATTGACCCGCCGCTAGAGAGCGCTGCGCCTCGAGATCCGAGCGCCATCTATTAGTCGTCAGGCGCAATATGGCGTCGCGTCTGTCGGTTTCCGCTTGACCTCGTGACCCGCCGTTTCCGCCTTCTAACTCACTTCCGGTCGTGGAGTTGATCGGTGGAGAAAGGTGACGGAACCGGTTCCTATCAAGTGCCCAGTTGTACTGTAAGTGTAAACGTGCTTCGTATGAGCTGTAGTTGTATTTGTGACTCATGTAGCTCCTTTGTTTCCTAATAACAACACAACACAGAATAACATAGCATAACGTGATATAGCATCACATGACATAACACCACACAACATAACATTACAAAAAATAACACAACGTAACATAACATTACAAAAAAAGCAATTACACACACAACATAACATTACAAAGAATAACACAACGTAACATGACATTAAAAAAGAAATATAACACACAACATAACATTACAAAGAATAACACAACGTAACATGACATTAAAAAAGAAATATAACACACAACATAACATTACAAAGAATAACACAACGTAACATGACATTAAAAAAGAAATATAACACACAA
>OY744606.1:1828172-1863172 GCA_963556255.1 Allolobophora icterica | reverse complement strand
AGCTCCTTTTGCGGACCTTTAAATAGCATGAGGCCAGGTGAACAATGCGAGCTGTTCTTTGTCTGTGTATGTCGAGAGAGGAGGATGTTGAAGGAGCGTCCGAGGAAGCGACATATGGTCCTCCTGAGGACGCCTAATTTGCGCACATGATAACGCGCTTTGTCGCTAGGTGGCGCTACCTGGCGTCAAAAAAACGACAATGTATGGAATGGACAGGAAGTTGACGTGGCACGGACAGACAGAGGGATGGACAGAAGGACGTACAGGTACACGAACAAAGAGACAGAAAGGTGGAGACAGACAGCAACAGACAGAGAGACAGACGTAAAGAGAAAGATACAGAAAGACAGCAACTGACAGAAAGACATACGTGTACAGGTAGACAGAGAGGCCGACAGACAGACAAAGAACAAAGAGAAACAGAGAAACGTGCAGACAGACAGCACCACAAAGAGAGACAGACAGGCAGAAAGAGAAACAGGCAGACATGCAGACAGAGAGCAGCAGACAGAAAGACAGCAACAGATAGAAAGACAGACGAAGAGAGAGAGAGACATACAGACAGACAAAGGAACAAAGAGAGACAGAGACAGAGTGGTGGGAAGGAGACTCTGGAACAGAGTCACACACATTCACAAGGACAGAAGGAAAGCGACAGACAGATACATACAGCAGGACAAGAGACCAGACAAAAGGACAACACACGAAAGAGACAAGAAAAGAGAGAAAAATAACCGAGTTAGAGACACAGATACAGACAGAAACAAACAGACGCACAGAGGCAGAGACAAGGTGTCTGAGGTTTACGTTTGTGTGAGAGAACATGTGTATGTGTGTTTGTATATGTGTCTGTTTGTGTGCGTATGTGTGTGCGTATGTGTCAGTGCGTGTGTATGTG
The DNA here is from genome assembly GCA_963556255.1 of Allolobophora icterica. Taxonomy (NCBI): domain Eukaryota; kingdom Metazoa; phylum Annelida; class Clitellata; order Crassiclitellata; family Lumbricidae; genus Allolobophora; species Allolobophora icterica. The sequence continues at coordinate 1,862,274 of OY744606.1, read as the reverse complement.
TGTTTGTGTGCGTGTGTCTGTCATTCTATTTCATTTCGTGAACAATGGACAGGTTTCTCTGTCCGTCAGCGTTAGTAGCAGCCACTGCTTCATCACCCAACAGCATCCGCAGCTTCACCAGCAGAGCTCCATGTATTATTGAAGACCGGACGTGGCAAACGAGGATCGTGGCCCAGTCACGTCCTCTCTGCCAGAAGGGCCTCTGTCTGTCTGTCTGTCTATCCGTCTGTCTGTCTGTTTGACCGTCTGTCTGTCTGTCTGCCTTATTTTCCCATACTTTTGTTGTGTCTGTCCATTTGTCTTTATGTCTGTCTATTTGTCCTTCTATCTGTCTGTCTATCTCTCCGTCTCTTCGTCTGTCTGTCAGCCTGTCTGTCTGTGAGCCTGTCTTATCTTTCTCTACTTTTGTTCTCTCTGTCCGTCTGTCCGTCGTCTGTCTGCCTATCTCTCTGTCTGTCTGTCCGACTGTCTGTCTGTCTGTCTGGCTGCCTACCTGTCTTATCTTTTCTCTACTTTTGTTTTGTCTGTTTGCTTGTCTCCTTTCCACCTGGTCATATGTATGACTCTCTGCCTCCCTATGCTCCCTACTGTTTGTCTTTGTAACTACCTGCCTCTTTGTCTGGACATCTATCTATTCTATCAGCCTTCCTGTACTTAAGTATAAGTACGTCAGTCTGTATGTCCCTGTGCATATCTGGTTTGTCTCTGTCTCTCTGTCTCTGTCTCTGTCTGTCTGTCTCTCTCTGTTGGTTCTGTCCTTCTGTCTCTGAAGTCCTCTGTCTGTCATTGTGGGGTGGGGGAAGGTTACAGGAAGCCGGCTAAGGTAGATGGGGTGTCGGTTGAGGTGAGTGCGTGGGGTGTTTCACTGGGGGTGGTTCATCTGGCGCTAGAGAAAGCTTTAGGAGACACCTGAACGCGTGGCGTCCGTTCAATTATTCAGCTGAGCTGCGTTGACCGTAGGAAGAGACAGTACCCTAGCGACGAGTACTTGTTGCAGAGTACTTGTTGTTCGGCGATACTTAGTATCTGACGCTTGACTAAGACGAAGAGCTTTGGACGAGTAGAGCAGCAACCTTATCGATTACTCAGCTCTTTGTTTATGTGTTTATTTCTTTATTTCTTTATGCGCATATTGATTTATTTCTGTTATGGTTTGTTGTTGATTTACTTCTTAGTACTCTGTCTCTGTCTGTCTGTCTGTCTGTCTGTCTGTCTGTCTGTCTGTCTGTCTGTCTGTCTGTCTCTCTCTCTCTCTCTCGCTTGTGTCATTTCGTTCTCAACTTAAAAGTTAAAACTTACCTATTTCGAACTGCTTATCCACCATACTATACAATGCTGATGCCTTGTGCATTAGACACCGGCGCAATAGAAAACTGTTAAATTTTAATAATAATAATAATTATGATACTGATAATAATAATAATAATAATAATAATAATAATAATAATAATAATATTATTATTATTATTATTATTATTATTATTATTATTATTATTATTATATAAAAATAATAGTGTTAGTAGCTGTAGTAGTATCAGTAGTTGTGGTTGTAGTAGTAGTAGTGGAAGCAGCAGCAGCAGCAGCAGCAGCAGTAGTAGTATAGTAGTAATATAGTAGTAATACTTCCCGTATCTTTAATTTTCCTTGTTATCGCTTTCATTGAAGTGATCACCATGAAATGGCTCCCTTTATCCATCCACTGCGGTTAGTGAGCCTAATTAAGGTACAGGACTAATGTGCCTAATTAAGGCAGATAATGATGAGGGCTCCTCGCTGTCCAGACGCCAGAGAGGTCGAGGGAGAAAGACACAAGCGAGGAGGCAGAGAGACATAAGCACAGCCATTGGGAGAGGCAGAGAGACACAGACATAGCTACTGGGATAGACAGAGGGACAGTGACACAGAGGCTGTGTATATGTCTTTCTGCCTCTCCTAGTGGATTTGTCTAAGTCTCTCTACCTCTCCCAGTGGCTGTGCTTACGTCTATCTGTTTCTCCGTCTGAGTCTTCCTCCCTCGACCCCTCTAAACAGCCTGTGGACCTCGAACAAGTCCTTCACTCACAGTTGCATGCTCAGCGCCATCGATGTTCTGTCGTATGGTCTTGTGTGCACTTCTGAACTTTAGAAGGAGGGCAATAACCAAATGCAGTTGTATTGTATCAAACACAGTTGTATTGTATTAAGTGACTCGCAAAATATTTCATCTGTGTTAGAACCATATTATCTGAATAGAACAAAACTAGAACAGAATATAATCGAATCATTCCCAATCGAATCGAATCGAATCGAAGAGAGAGAGAGAGAGAGAGAGAGAGAGAGAGAGAGAGAGAGAGAGAGAGAGAGAGAGAGAGAGAGAGAGAGAGAGAGAGAGAGAGAGAGAGAGAGAGAGAGAGAGAGAGAGAGAGAGAGAGAGACTGAGAGAAAGACAGACAGACAGACAGACAGAGACAGAGAGAGACAGAGACAGAGACAGAGATACAGAGAGAGAGAGAGACAGAGAGAGAGAGAGGGAGAGAGAGAGAATAGAGAGAGAATAGAGAGAGAATAGAGAGAGAATAGAGAGAGGACAGAAAAGACTAGAGCGAATTGGAAGGCATCAACAGAGAGACAGATTCAGAGATATAGATACAAAGATAGAGAGTGAGCGATACAGACAGACACACAGAGATACAGACAGAAACAGGCACACACACAGAAACAGACAGAAAGACACAGAGACAGAGACATCCGCAGAGACAGTCCATGGCCATCTAGCGGTGAATCCCAGGAAATAAGACATGACTGATTCTAATTAGAGTCGAGGCTTTCGAGACATCTGCGTCTAATTGCCTCTTTTCAAGTTGTCTAAATGGAGCCTCAGACGACCGACAGAGGGCCACGAAGCCAAACACACGTACGCACACGTATAGGCAGGCGGACAACGACGCTGATGTACGCAGAATATTTAAGGTCATAGAGGGAAACGATAGGAGAAAATCCCTCGCAAGAACTATTGAATGAGTTCTAGAGTATGTATGCATATATGTATGTATGTACTATGTATGTATGTATACGTATGTATGTACTATGTATGTATGTATGAATGCATGTACGCTGTACGTATGTATGCATGCATATATATACAGGTATCATTTAATCATATATATATGTATGTATGCGCGTGTGTAATTGTGTGTATATATATATATATATATATATATATATATATATATATATATATATATATATATATATATATATATATATATATATATATATGAACGTATGTATGCATGTATACTGTATATGTATGCATGCATGTATATATATATACATTTGCAAATGAGATGTCAGCTGGTTACTACAGATGGCTAAGAACTTGACAACCCCAACACGACTCACCGAAATAAAAACACCATGTATATATACACCATATATTTATGCACATACATAGAGTAGCTTTCGCGTTTAAATATATTCATTTATATATATGTGTGTGTGTGCGTGTGTGTGTGTGTATGTGTGTGTGTGTGTGTGTGTGTGTGTGTGTGTGTGTGTGTGTGTGTGTGTGTGTGTGTGTGTGTGTGTGTGTGTGTGTGTGTGTGTGTGTGTGTGTGTGTGTGTGTGTGTGTGTGTGTGTGTGTGTGTGTGTGTGTGTGTGTGTGTGTGTGTGTGTGTGTGTGTGTGTGTGTGTGTGTGTGTGTGTGTGTGCTTGTTTGTGTGTGTTGGTGTATGTGTTGGTGTGCGTGTGGTACTTCAAGAGTCACAAAGAAATTGTTGTGATGCCAATCGCGTAGCTTTGCAGGTCAGTGGACAATAATAAGAATGCCACTCTTTTGTCTTCGTTAGGACTTTCGTAGGGAGACAAAAGAGTGAGAACAACAGCTGAGATTATTATTTGACGAAAGCACATGCCTCGTTCTGTCCCTCTGTCTCTATCTTTCTGTCTTTCTATTTGTTTTATGGTCCGGATCTTTGATGTTTCAACCAGCTAATCCATTAATCCTACTATAATTCTGTCTGTCTGTCTGCTTGTCTATCTGCCCGTCTATCTGTCTGTTTGTTTTTCTGACCGCATGCTTGTCTTATACGCCTGTCTGCAAGGTGCGACCAAACGTACGTTACGTACGTTATTATTTTCTATAACGTACGTATGGTAGGCCTACGCGTACGTTATTATGCTGTACGTTGACTTCAGTTCATGACGAAAATAAAATACGTAACATGCACAAGAAAAGTCAATAATAGTTCATTGACGGCCGTAAACAATTTTAACCATTACATCAGTCAGCTGAGCTGTGGTTGTTCAATGATCTTTTAAACTTTGAAATTCCAAATTGCTAATATTCTGTCTAATGTAGGCCTATAATATGAAGAATATTAAGATTTAACGGCACACTTTATAGAATGGTCAGGGCCAGTGGTCATTTTTATTGGTAATACTAAATTTCGGTACCGTTCTTAAATAATTATCCCTGCGTAGAGGGAGACTAATACTGTAGAGCTAAGCTGATCATTTTTGACGTACGCGTACGTTATAAGACTATAGTTATATTGAGGTTCTTTGTGAATGATCAGAAAAACTTCTGGCATATGTTAAGTTAACATACGCGTACGGTACTCGTACGTCATTTTTTTTCGATAACGTACGTGCGGTACGCGTACGTTATTCCGGTAAGTAACGTACGGTCGCACTTTGCCTGTCTCTATCTCTTTCTGTCTATTTGTCGGTCTGCCTGGTTTTTTTTCTGCCTATCTGTCTCTTTGTTTGTCTGTCTCTATCCCTGTCTCATACGTCTGTCCTCTTTCTGTCTGTCTGTTCTCTGTCTGTCTGTCTGTCTCTCTGTCTCTCTTACTTCTCTGGATCTGTGGGTCTTTTGATTCCACTACACACAATTTGTGACTCTATCTATTTCTAATTGTCTGCATATCTCTATCTCTGTCCCTGTCTCTGTCCATTGCGCTGTCTCTCTGGACCTGTAGTCATTTGGCTCTTTGACATATTGACCTACTCTCTTCGATTTCCTCTGTTTCTCTCTGTCTATTTTTCTGTCTGGTGCTCTGCCTCTCTTTATTGCTCTGTATCATTGTCTATTCTTTTATTGTCTTTTATTTGTGTCTCCGTGAACCTATGTACGCTGGTTGGCGCTCTCTTTCTCTCTCGCTCTCTCCCTCTCTCTGTCTGTCTGTCTGTCTCGCTCTCTCTGGGACTGTTCCTCGTTTCCTGAAGCTTGATAGGAATCCTCCATGCCCCTCTTTGTCTGCCTCTGCTATTTCTTCATTACTTCTTCAGCCGGATTGAGACAGACAGACAGAGTGACAGACAGGCAGACAGACAATGAGAGAGACTGAGAGAGACTTAGGTAAAGATCAACGAAGACCTGTTAATCCATTTATGTTATTGTTTTTCCATCCATGCATATTTCCATTCTTCTTGTCAACGTCATGACAAACAAATTAACATTCCCTTTCTGCCTATTAGTTCTTTCTGCACCATCGACTCCTAAATCCGCAGACCGAGCAACTATCTCAACCTTTCGACGAAACAACTGCTTTCCGGATTCCAAAACACAGGAAAAATATTCAAATTTGCATCCTCGATTTCGGCAAAACAGATTTACGAATTGCGCCTTTCTTCAACCGACGTCCAAAACAATCACAATCTTGGCCATAATTCGACGCCTCGCTTGTTCCGACCCGCCTATACGTCGCGCTTTTCTATAAGACGCCCTGCGCCTTCCCTGTCGCTACGAACAACGGCAAGAGTAAAACTGAATCACATTCCGGACTATTAGCGAATCGATTACTGCGTCATATCTTCCCCGGTTCCCGTTCAACGCTACCTTTTACTTTGGAGAAGATTTAGTCGGACTCTACGTCGAAATTATTCGTCTGCGTTGCGCGACCGAATTGCCGCCATTACTGAGGCAACGCCGGCGTTCGTTCAATTATCAATATGGCGGACGAGACGGTTCACTTACGAATGGCAAGATTTAATGTCGAAATGTGCGGCGTTTACCGAATTAGCTGCTATTATCGTTAATGCGGTGGTCGGAATAATCTTTTCCAGCCATAATTGATATACTCCGTTACCGTTTTCCGTTGTTTTGTCGTTGAAATGTAGTTATGCTTCGAAACTGTCATGGCGGCTGTGTGGGTCGTGGTTTAGTAGAGACGGCTGCTAAGCGCTTTGACCTTCAGAAGAAACCAATTCGATTCATCTTGCAACAGGGAATTGACAAAAGTCGTAAAAGTTTGATCCACCGAGGTCTTGTAATACAGAAAGTGGTAGTAGCTAAGATCCTCAAAGCTTCTTCCCTTTTAAATCTAGTTTACAGGTTTTTAAATCTCGGCTAAGACAAACGGCTGACGTGAAGACAAGATCCTAATGAATAAAACATATTAAAAATCAATAAAAGTCTCGATTCATTTGACTAACGTACAAATTCTTTACCCAGTTATTAATTTTGTGACTCGAATAAATATGAGCTCAAACTTGATTTCGCTTTACATGTAAATGTAGGATCTAGGACAACTGCGGCGTATACGGACGCAATAATAGGTTTGCCACTTTTACCATTAATCACATTCTTCTACGCATTGTGAGATTGGACAAACATTTCACCTTTATATCTCTCTTACCATCTCAAAACTTTACACCTGCAGATTTCTTCCCGTAATCAAAACAAGACCGACAGTTAGCGACAGCCCTATAAATAACCTATGAAATTTCATTAAATATTTATTAAGTAATAAGATTAACGATGTGTGCGTGCCTGTGTGTTTGTGTTTGTGTGCGTGTTTGTATGTGTGTACTTGTGCGCGTGCCTGTGTGTGTGCTTGTGTGTGTATGTGTGTGCTTGTGTGTGTGTATGTGTGTGTGGGATCATGTAGATGTGCGGCATGGATGTGTGTAGATGGGTGGACGTGTTTGGGGAGGGACGATTGTGTTGGTGTATGTGTGGTGGGATTAAATTGGGGTGATAGTGTATGGGTGTTGGGTGAGTGTGGGGGATTATGTAGGCGTGTATGGCGTGGGTGCATGTGCAGTGTGTTTATGGGAATGTGTAGTTGTGTGTGTTAGTATGTGTATGTGTGCTGGGTGTGTGTGAATGTGTGGGTGTGTCTGTGGGTGTGAGTGCAGATAGACCAGACGTGTCGTTTAAGTAGTTGAATTCTGGTTGGTGTCTATGAATATCCGCCGGAGATGTTGGTTTTATTGATGGCAAATGGAATTGCGTTTGTCAGTTGGACGATTCTGCGTCTGCCGCAGTCGGCTGCTGCTGCTGCTGCTGCTGAAGTGGAGGAAGATGAACACGAGGAATTGCATCGTCATCGTCTCCATAATAGACCAGCGAACAATACTTCGCGCTCCAGTGCCTGTCTCGAATGCTGCTTGCATTGGATGCTGCTTGCTTTGGATGCTGCTTGCTTCAGAATCTGCTTGCTTCAGAATCTGCTAGAAGTAAACGGAGTGAAAGACAAACATACAGACAGGCAGACAGACCTCTGCGGAGACGAACAGGCAAACAAACGAAGACATACACACACACATACACTCGCAGATACAAAAATATTATGATTGTCCTTTAAAGACTTTAATGTGGATGAATATAATAATATATACATTTATCCATTCGTCCACCTATCCATCAATCCCTCAATCCATGCACGAATACATACATACACACATATTCATACATACATACATACATGCATATATCCACACATACCTACTTCCATACATACATACACATACATACATATACATACGCAAGCAATTCCACAAATGAAGCAATGTGCAAAGGCCATCCATTGAAAATGTCGTCTGCCGCGCTCAGCCTGACGAAGTCTTTGTTCGACACACCGTTCAAATAGATGGCGCCTGCAATTTCGAAATAAATCTTAGCAGAATATATATCGTCCTTGTAATTACTTCATTCAATGCGAGCGACATCTTGCGTTTCGAGGTCGGGAACACCTCAAATGAGCTTCCGCTTTGTAGAGGCTCTGTCGTTCAAACACACAAATCTTCAAGTAAATGTCACGAGATGTTGAAAAAAGTAAATATATTGGTTAAATTTAGCTCGGTGATTCTGGATAAAATTTTATAACGCTGTGGAGAATAATCAAAAAGCATATATTGGGAGTAAATGTCACAAAAAGTCGTAAGTTTAATCGTTCCGGGAAATGTAATTTGTTATTTATTTAAAATGTGGTAGTTAGCATTGCAATGCTAGCGTATTTGGCCGAAGGTTTAAAGTTTAATAATTTGAAACATTATTGTAAGTAGGTTAATCTGAAATGCTAAAGTAGGTTAATGTTAAATTTAAATTGCTATTTCTTACGAAATGAGACGATTAGCATTACATTGCCAAAATTTTCTTAAGTTTATTGATTTGAAAACATTTATTGGAAGTGGGTTAAAAGCTAAACCTTATAAGAAGTTGTGATTAGGAAACTGTTCGGGTTAACTGAAACTGCTATATTGCATCAACTGACAAACAACAATATATTTTGCAGTTCAGTTCCTTGTGAGAATACAATGTCTAACAACAATTTATTTGAACTGAGTTGTTTGTGTTGCGTTTTTAATTTATTTGCCTAGGACTTAAAGGTTAGTAATTCGGAAACATTTATTGGAAGCAGCTTAGAAATGTGGAGTTTACGATTACCAGGTTAAATATCAAGTATAACAAGACCCTGTGGAAGAGTAGGCCTACCTCGTTACGATGGACTGTAAATTCTTTTCAAGACGAGATACTTAGCCGCGTGCCTGCTAATTAAACTAATTAGCGTTGACCAGCCGACGAGACCTCCTGAAGAAACAATTATTCTGTCGAGTGATTCATTGGCGACCGGTATTGTTCTGTTATTTGATTTCGTTCACCGCTCGTCCGTCCCTCGTCTGTACTTTCCTCGACGTATTATTGATCCATGTGCAAACAATGCAAACATTACATGCACACACAAACGTCTATGTTGATGCTTAAATACACGTGGCCCATATACACTGTCAACGAAAAAACTAAACCTTGCACAATTATTATTGTTGAATTGATTATGTAAATATTTAAAAATGTTGATAAAGCTAAAACTTGTTTAATTGTGACTTTTGTACAATCCAAATCCAAAATAATAAACAGCCTCTTATTAAAAATGTGACCTATCAGGGCTGCATTAAGGTTACTGCGTGCCCGGGTGCTATGATTACCTATATAGCCATCAGCGCCGGCCAAATTACAAGTACAGTAAAAAAAATAATGTACTTCCGAAAATGCGGGCCCCTCAAAACTGCGGGCCCGGGTGCTGCAGCACCCTTAGCACCCTCCTTAATGCGGGCCTGGTGACCTTACATGATGTCATTTGTTTAAAAACTGCAAGATGGCGGTTGTTTTCATTTGAAAAATTCCGTCACAGTGGCATGGTTTTACAAAAAACAACTTTCAAACAATAGCTTTTGGCGGAGAGAAGATAAACGATAAAAAGGTTGTTTCTGTCGTATAGACTAAGGGAAACTATAGTTAAATATAAATATAGTTAAACTAAATATGCAATTCTTGTAGATTTTGCAGTAAATCTACATAAACTTAGTAAATTCGAAATTTAGTGGCCGTTCCAGATGTTTCTTCCTATAATTAGTATTTAAGTCCCCAAGGACTCGTTGTACCTCGAGTCTTAACAAAAAAATTCCAAAAATTACTGTGATTAATTAGGGTGGTCGATTTTTCGTTCGCAGCGTACATTGATGCGAGCGTTATGAATACACACATGTTGTGTCAGAGTGTGAGTGAGTGTATGCGCGTGTGTGCCGCGTTTCTAAGCCGTTTCGCGCCTGTAACCCCATTGTTCCAAAGCTCCTGTCCGCCTCTCCTTGTCCGCCCAGAACAATCGATTCCATTCTTAAACTGTTTTCCGTCTCTCTCCATCAGGTCGAGTCGTTCCATTCTTCCTCTGACCAACACGGCCACAATTAATTACTGGCCCAACGTAAAGATTTCTCTGACAATACAACCAACGAAAGCCGGACTCAATAGACCTCTGAACAGGAAGCTAGACACGTATAGAATCGAAGGAAATGTATTTACAAGCTGTGTCCTGTGCTTATCCGAATACGTTGACATGCGCTTGCGACCTTCGTATTCGTTCGGGTATCCGACGTTGTTGTATCGATTAGTCGTTTCGCCCATCACTCGCGCGCGCGCTGCTGTGACGTCGCTGGGCGCAATGGTCGTCTGCCTTTATTTAAATAAGATTTCGACGCAGACGGTTTCCGGTATCCGTCCACTAATGGTTTCTGTAACTAATCGGCTTACAAGATTGGCACACATGTGCACAGGTTCGCAAACAAAGCGGGACTCGTGTTGACAAAGCGTTCCTCTTTAACTGCCTCTCTCGGTGTCTCTCTCCCTTCTGTCCGTCTGTCTGTCTCTGTCTGTCTTTCTAACTATCTCTCTCTCTCTCTCTCTCTCTCTCTCTCTCTCTCTCTCTCTCTCTCTCTCTCTCTCTCTCTCTCTCTCTCTCTCTCTCTCTCTCTCTCTCTCTCTCTCTCTCTCTCTCTCTCTCTCTCTCTCTCTCTCTCTCTCTCTCTCTCTCTCTCTCTCTCTCTCTCTCTCTCTCTCTCTCTCTCTCGTGTTTTTCTCTCTCTAGCTCAACCTGTCCGCATTTTTTTATTTCTCCGTCTCTATGTACATGTCTGTGTGTCTGTCTCTGCCTCTGTCTCTCTGCCTCTGTATGTATCTGTCTGCCTGTCTTTGTGTATATGTCTATCTCGCGTTCTCCCTCGTTCTGTTTCTCTCTGGCAATCGGACTGTGTGTCTCTCTTTACCTATGCCTGCCTATGTCTGTCTGCCTATGTCTATCTGTCTGTCGTTTTGGCAGTTGCTTCTTTGAGCAAGGAGAGCAAGGCTGCACGCAACGACCTCTTCTCTGCGATAATTCGATCAGGTAATTCCCGCACTTATCCGGACTCATCCATGAACCGGTGGCGACTGTAACGCTATAAAGGACGAGATCTAGGTTCCGGAAATACACAAGTAACCTATAACTGGATTTAGAAATGATTAAGGACGTGTGTGATTGTGCACACAGATCCAAATATGCCTGTGTATGGTTTTAAAAAGTATATTTTCTCCATTGATTGATTCGTACATTGATACACACAGATCATATCAGCACAGACGTTCAATTTAACTGTAACTTAAGCATTACATTGATGCAGGTCAATGAGTAAGCCGAAAAGGGTCAACTCGACCCGCTTATAAGAATTCGGCTGGCTCATCTACAAAGTTAATACATGAAGTTAATGCAAGAATTTTTATATTGTACATAAGAAATTTAGAGTGAAACATTAAGTTATAGTATTATACTGTATATAAATTATTTGCAGCTAAATATACAGACGTATTGTGCTGATCCACCATATAGCTGCCTCTCTGCCTTACGGACTGATCTTCTGGATATTGAACTGATTACGGCTTGGTTTTGGTGCGCAGTCGGTTGATACTTTTTGCCTTGGACATTGGTGAGATATAAGCAACTAATTTCAATGAGAATTACAATGTACAGGTAAACGGAAAACCATTCCGATTTTCCACCTGCGATTTCCGACACAAAACAAATGTTTCTATCCCATTCGTCTCGCACGACTGAGGATCGTTCCATCGACAAACACACAGCGACTGCGGTCGGAAATGTAGCTCGTCACGGTCTGGCGCCCAGACGGCAAGGCCGGCGATGCGTGGCGAGGCATTATGGCAAGACCCGATCTCCAGTGGTCTGGAACGAAGCGGCAAAATCACCGATGAGGCGTGAATACTGATGGCGGACTGTGTCTATGAATTACGGCGCGTATCACTCAATGCGCTTGACTAATTCCATCCACGGCGAGTCAATAAAATGCTGCCTTGTGGTGACTGTGTTGGAAATTGGAGAAATTTAAAGCACATGCCGAAATTCGCATTACCAAGGCTCAATGGGCTGATTGTAAAGGAAATGGTAAATTGTTAAACTAATAAAAAATTCGCGAGTAAGCTGGTGCCCTGCGCTTTGTCTTCGAGTGGCGCTTTCGAAGTTCGGAGATTACATTGTCTGCCTAGTGATGACTGTGTTGGAAATTGGAGAAATGTAAAGCACAGGGCAAACTCTGCTTGGACTCCATGCCATGGGCTGATTCTATAGGAAATGGTAGAAATGTTAGGGCGATCGCAGGCTGTCTTCCTCGTGATTACCGTTGTAAATGGTTGACTAGACAGACGGTCGCACTTTATGCATTGTGATAAGACCATAGGAAATGGTAGAAATGTTAAGGTGATCGCACGCTGTCCTTTTTGTGACGACACCCTAGGAAATGGTGAAAATTTTACGCCTCGCGATAACACTAGGAAATTGTAGAAATGTTAAGGCAATTGCTGTAAATAACAATAACAATAATTGATATTATTATTATTGCTATAGTTGTGATTTGCATTTGGCAGATTTTTAATTCCCGCATGTTTGTTTGTTTTGCTGCGCTAGAACTGAAAGAGTACTGCCAGTCAGAATACTTCAACGTGACCTGCCCCAGAAACGAGGTCATCCTCATGGAAACGGCCCATTACGGTCGAATGCACGCCGGACGTTGCGTTACGAACAATCTCGGTTGTTACAAGGACGTCCTCGGTTACTTCGATAGACAATGCTCTGGCAAACGTCATTGTTCCGTCTACATAGCAGAAGCGAGTCTTCACAAGATGGCGATGTGCTCCAAAGACCTGACCTCCTACCTGGAGGCCAGGTACACCTGCATCGAAGGTAAGAGTGATTGGTTTTCGCTTGGTTAGGTAGGTAATGTAGTGTAAATCTACGAAATCTTTCTCAGCACCACACAAAAGCCTCGTAAGGGAAGTCAGCTTAGTCAAAGCAAGGCAGTACTACGGCAAGATTACATAATGCCATATTACATTACAAAAGAGAAAGGTGCATCACAGTTGTCTCTATATATAAACCTCTGCTTAACTTCACTAAGTTTCAATCAATCAATCAATAACTTTATTGTGTCAACTGACAATCAGAAACAAAACACATTTACAGGTAACAAAAAATTAGACAATTTATAATGCATCCGTATACACTCAGAGGACACTGAGTAGGACCAAAATAGTCCTCAATTAAATACTCAGTACTAATAATCCGTTAAATATGACAAGGATAACAAATAGGAGTATAAGGAGCAATTCATTTAAATTTCTATGATACAAATTTTATTTGCTATTTATTTAGGCGGAGGAACATTTGCCAGGAGAGACAAAGGGCGCCCCCTAAGGGACCAAAGTCCTGCTAGACGGGGATACCGAAGATTCTTAAACTTGTATACAGTACTATGCAAAAGCAATACAGTAAAATGCTATGTAATACAATGCTACAAGCTATATTAGCATACACTGCAATACAATATAATGCAGTGCGGCAGAGTACAATGCCAGAATATGAAATACAATTATACGATGCAATACACTATGATAATCTACAAAGTAATTAAGTACAATACATGATGCAATTCAATACAGAACAATGCAATATTATACAATGCACTAACATACAATGGAAATCTTAAAATGCGTTGCAATGCGTTTTACAGAGTATGAAAGTCTACAGCACAATCCCTTCTAACACTCTCTTATCACCCCACAGGATTTCAACTCCAAATTAAAGTCCCACCACTTCAAGAATTCCTACCCTATAATCCATCCAGTCCTCCGCCTTTCAAGCTTTCTCGTCCTCAACAAAACCCGCCTTAGAATCTCCTCATCCTCCTCTCCCTGGCAACCGGACTCCCCGAGATATCTTTGGATAACCCCTGTGAAACGACGCAGCGCTAGTGAACAGGCTGCAGGCCCTGCTCTTAGCTTTAGCGTGGCGGTTTAGAAAATTAGTTCTTTACGAATACGATTATTATTACGTGCTAAGTAGGGTTTACGTAAAAATTCACATTAACAGAAACATTTGCAAACAAAAGCAGTTTCCCATTTCCTAACAATGGACTAATTAATCCAAGTGATTAATCACCGAAGCAGAGCGACTAATGATTCTAGAAAGATTACGTCACTATCGTGATTTTCTGCGTGAAAAACTTCTCCTGGAACTTTTATTATCGGAAGAATCGAAACGAGAACAAACAGAAGAGAGAGAAGCGGTTTCGTAGATTGAAGAGTATTTCATTGTGACCTCCTGACCTCCCGATTTCCATGACTAGAGACAGCGAGGCTGATTGCCTGAGTGATTGACTGATCGATTGATTGAATTGATTGATGGCGTTCTGGGCGAGCAATTCATTAGTTTGATTACGACTGTCAAGCCGATTTGCGAATTCAAGATCTGCCGTTCTGTAATCCTATGGGGGGCACGTGGACAGATCCGGTGCAGTTTAGTTAGGTCTGTCTGTCTGTCTGTCTGTCTCTCTCTCTTTGTGCCTCTCTCAATCTGTCTTTGTCTGTCTGTATCTATCTTTCTGTCTGATTGTCTGTCTGCAATTATATATCTCTGTCTGTCTGTCTGTCCGTCGTTATCTCTGTTTCTTTGTCTGTCTGTGTGTCTGGTTGCACATCAATTTGTCTGCATGTTTCTTTGTCTGCCTGTAGCCTCTGTCCGTCTTTCTGTCTCTGTGTCTGGCTGTCTGTCTGTCTGTCTGGTTCTTTATCGGTCTGTCTGTTCTATCTGTCCGTCCGTCCGTCCGTCTGTGTGTCTGTGTGTCTGTCTGTGTGTCTGTCTGTGTGTGTCTCTGTGTCTGTCTGTGTGTCTGTCTGTGTGTCTGTCTGTGTGTCTGTCTGTCTGTGTGTCTGACTGTCTGTGAGTCTGTCTGTGTGTCTGACTGTCTGTGTGTCTGTCTGTGTGTCTGTGTGTCTGTCTGTGTGTCTGTGTGTGTGTGTGTGTCTGTCTGTCTGTCTGTCTGTCTGTCTGTCTGTCTGTCTGTCTGTCTGCCGTGTTGGACAGCGTGGAGTCTCGTGCCAAATGATTGTCAGGGTGTTGCAACTTGGGACAGATAATTATGGTGGGAAATGATCAAACTCGCAATGGACAACTGATGACGATGATGATGATGAACTACGTCGACAATAACGATAACTATTGTTGTAAAGACGATGATGATGCTGATGGTGAAGATTGTCAATTTGATGACCATGATGTTAATGATGATGATGATTATGGTGATGATGACGACGACGACGACGACGACTATGATGACGATACTGTGATAATGATGATGATAATAAGGATGACGATAATGACGATGACGACGACAATGATGATGACAATTATAATGGTGACGATAACAATGATAATGATGACGATTACGACGATTATGACGATGACGATGATGGCAATGGCGATGTCGATGATGACGGTGATGGTAATGGCGATGACAATGATGACGATGACGATGACGACAATGATGGTAATGACGATGACAATGATGACGATGACTATGACGATTACGATGATGGTAATGGCGATGACGATGATGACAATGGCGATTATGATGACGACTACGACGATTCTGATGAATATTAATTACAATGCTAATAGCAGTCGATCGATCAGTGTATACAAAACTCTCGTGAATCACAACGTCCGCGAAAGTATTATAAGAAACGGGTTTTCCTCACACGTGACCCGTTTACAGAAACGCTCATCTGTCAAATTTAGAGCTCATCGGTGTTCCATAGATTCGGAATTACCCATAATGCACATCTACGGCAACGCATTCATTTCGCCGATCTCTTCATAAATCATGGTTAGCGTGTATTTATGGGGCAAAAAGAAAATGCGCGCCCAGTCATGCGACTCAACTGGAACATTCGAGAACACCCGTGTCGCGAATTTACGGTGATCTAGCGCTCCATAAATCGTAGAAAATGATTTTAAAGGCAATCTGTCGGACGTCTTGAAGAACGACTCGAAGCGGTGAATACATTTTTGCGGTGGTATGGCGCGCTTCGCAGCACGGTTAATAGAAATGAAGTTATGCGGACCAGCAGTGTTATTAGAAATCAGGTTTCGCTGTGACAGTGTTTGTAGAAGTAGAATATGCAATTCATGCATTTAAGTGAGTGATTGAGTGAGTGAGCCAACGGGTGGGTGAGTGAGTTACTGAGTGAGTGGGTCAGTCAGTCAGTGAGTCGGTAGGCTGATATGCTGGTTGCTCAGACAGTCAGAAAGCCAGCCAGGCACCATGTGAGCCTGTCAGCTTTCCAGCCATCAGCCAGTGGGCAAATGAATGAGCAATCTAGCCAGCGAGTACGTCAGCTAGCCAGCTAGCCATCTAGCCAATCGACCAGCCAGTCACTTCGATAAGCCAGTCAGGCATCCGTGGGACACTCGCCCGTATGACAGAGTTTAACATATCCACACCCGCTGATTAGATCATTCTACCGACCTGACAAAAGCGCAATAGCACAATCCCACTCACTTACTTACTTACTTACTCCTTCGGGTCACGTACGACCCTCCGTCGTTGCAATCCCGTCGGGAATCAATTCATATAGCGCCGTCATTATGCGCTCGCTCATTTCGAAAACAATAAAAATCACGTCTCGACCGCTCGCCAGAGGGCGTTTACGCTGCGTCCGCCGCGCATGTCCGATGAGCACTTCCGGAAAATGCCACTCTGCCGGGCGCTGTGCTCTTCTGTAGCGAGGTCACGTGGCACCTGATAAAAGAAAGATACGGCGACGAATTGCTTTATGAGAGTAAACCTTCAGTTCGGTTAGGATTTCGTAATCGTAATTGTAATCGTAAACAAGCGATTACGAAGTACAATCCAATCCGAAAATTCGAATCTCATGTTATTATTATATTGGTTGAAATATTTGAATTGAAACCATAGTGACAGTAATAGGAGTAATAGTAGTAGTTTTATAGCAGTAGTAGTGTTAAAAAATTGATATTAGTAATCGTAATAATCGGCCAGCGGGAGTAGTAGTAATTATGGTAGTAATAGTAGTAGTAGTAATAGTAGTAGTAGTGGTGGTGGTAGTGGTAGTTGTAGTGGTATTAATAGGAATATAAAAATATTAATAACTCATTACTCTCTATCTATAAGTTTCACTTCTTCATCTGGTTCCTTGTCATTTCAGCAGCCGCTGGTTCCGTGTCGACGTGCCGACGTGACCAGCACGTGACCCTTTCAGGTCAGACAGTGGGCTATCTGGCGAGCGTGACCTCCCTGGAGCACGGCATTGGGTCGGTCAGCTGCCCCTGGAGAATTCTGGCGGGAATCGGTCAGACGATTCGCCTGACCCTTCTGTCCTTCGGTGGCGGGAAACAGCGCAGCGGACAGGAGGATTCGAACTACGGGCCTTCGAACGTCGAGCCGTGCTACGACATCGGCGAGGTCAGGGAGGTCGAAGGCGAGGTCACCGGGGTCAAACAGACGCTGTCGCTCTGCACCGGAAGCGGCAGGGAACGCATCGCGTACACGTCGGGCGGAAATGACGTCATCGTTCAGCTTCTGTCGAAGGATGTTCTGCGCGGGATGGCGGCGTTCATGATCAAATACGAAGGTAAGCGGAAATGGCGCTATAGAAATGCATGCGCTATTGTTATTGTTATTATTATTATTATTATTATTATTGATTAAATTATCTGAAGCGCCATCTCAGCGTCACTCAGACAGAGGTGGCAGGGTCCTGGAAAGGCATATGGCGTTTCCACGTTGCAGGGCCACTGAAATCCGTTGGAACAAATACGATGTCTCCAGTGGATCGTGCGTTGCGTTGATCGCAATACTTGTGGTCAGTGTTATTATTATTGTTGTTGTTGTTATTATTATTATTATTATTATTATTATTATTATTATTATTATTATTATTATTATTATTATTATTATTATTATTATTATTATTATTATTATTATTATTATTATTATTATTATTATTATTATTATTATTATTATTATTATTATTATTGTCTAATAGCTTCTACAGCGCCGGTGTCTAATGCACAAGGCACCAACCGATGGCACACCAAAACCAATCCGTAATGAAGTCAATATCCAGAAGATCAGTCGTAAGACAAAGAGGAAGTCTATGGTGGTCAAGCAATCTGAAAGAGGTACGTTTTAAGTTGAGAACGAAATGACACAAGCGACTGAGCAGAACGGACACATACAGGGAGAGAGATTGAGCAGAACGGACACATACAGGGAGAGAGATCGAGCAGAACGGATGGATACGGGGATACAGTTTCAAAATCCATGTCCGGTAACCCAAAAAGCTCGTTCCCGAAGAACAAGCTTTTTTAACGGTGACCAGAGGAAGACAATTATTGGATGACCTCTTTGAATGATGATAAGCACAAGTGACGCCCCCGAATCGTTGAGTGACGCTTTTATAAATGTTCGATTGCAATATTATTACAATTACAATGTACATTTACAAGCTTGTTTACTTGATTATCGATGAAGTTCCACAGTTCCATCGAAATGTCTCTGTTAATGAAAATCTCCGAAATTTCTTAGCGCTGCGTAAAAGCTGCGTCAATGCTGACTCGTTTTACATTTAATTGTCTTACCTTTCCTTTACGTTGCCTTCATTTACATTGTCTTACCTTGCATCACATGATCTCGCACTGCTTTAAGTTATTTTATATTATCCTACATTGATGTAGGCTGTAGCTTATTTTTGTCTGACCTCACATTGCCTTACCTCATCTTACATTGCCTTAACTTAACTTAGGCCTACATTACCATGCCTGCATTGAATTATGTAGCATTGCCTTACCTTATGATTGCATTGCTTTACCTTACATTGCCTCACATTGCACATTATCTGACCACATATTACATTGCCTTACCTTGTTTACATTGCCTAATCTAGGATCGCCTTACCCAATATTGCATTTGCTATCACCCAAACATTGCCTAGCCTTACACGCCTTACCTTATATTACATTACGATCGTGGTTTCTTGTCATTTCTCCCTGTCGCTATACATATTCGCAAATACAATGCAGTTACCATTACAATGGTCTATCAATCCCTAACCCGATGCGTCTTGTATGTTACACCCTCCCTCTTTCGTTTTCTTTCCATCCAAACGTCTCCTCTTCCCACAAGACACATGGAAACGATTTTTCATCCGACTGTCTCCGGAGATTTTCCCGCCGGCGCCAAATTATGGCACGCCGTAAACTCATTAACTCGGTCGAATTTTCGCCGCCCGTGCCAAGCCCAGAAAAAGCACTACAGAATCGCAGCCTATCACCGTCGGCGCGTTGTTTCTTAACGTCCGCGCGACGTGCCAAGCCGGCGCCTAATCAAGAAACGTTGTTTCGTTGCTTTGTTTAAAGTACAGGGCTGTCAATCACTGAAGACTCCGGCAGGTGGTTGGCTGAGAATTGATGGCAACACGGTGACGGTGCGATGCAACGGGTCGAAGGAGACGTGGTACCTGACCTGCCAGGACAACCAGTGGAATGGCAACGTCGGCAACTGCACTGACAAATGTATGTTATGGTCGGGGATGAGCACACGGTGTCCGGAAAAATGGAAGCTCGCAGTAAACTTAAAATAATTGCATATATCGTGAAAATTGGTGATGCGTTATTTGAAACACCCGGTAACCGATTGGTTAGAGCGCTCAACTTGTAACGCAGATAAGTAAGTAAGTGAGTAAGTAGCCTTTATTTGCACCTGATGAGCGCATAATACTTATCCGTTATCCATAGTACTTATCCGAGCCTCTTCTGAGGCAGTTATTGTGTAAGAACCTTGAGCAAGTCCTTCGTTCACAATAATGTTCAGCGCAATTGATGTTCTGTCGTATGGTTGCGTATTGTATTGCATTATATTGTATTGTATTACAGATTGTATTGTATTGTAAGACTTACATGAGTTATTTCCAGTCATAGCCAGAGATCGAATTCTGTCCAGCTGGCCCATACATGTCGTCATCGTACTCGTAATTGTAAACTATGAATTTCTAAAGCGCTAATCTAAGGCTAAACGTAGGGCACCAGCTTATTCACGAGTGCTGCGTCGTGTCAGAGGGGTTGTCCAGAGATGTCAAGCGATGATCCACGTCTGGTTGTCAGAGATAATTGAAGCAAAAGAGCTGCCAAGGCGGGTGTGGCTGAGGGCGCATTGTGTGGATTAGGTATAGGAATTCTTGAAGTAATGGGGCTTTAATTTGGAGTGGAAACATAATTATGGGGTTAAAGTAGATACAGATACAGGAAGTAATTAAGCAAGCAAGCAAGTAAGTAAGTGAGTAAGTAAGTAAGTAAGTAGGTGCAGAGCGGTGGTACACCAAAGGCCAGTATGACACTACCAATCTGTAGCGTAGAAAAGTCACTGAAAGCCATTGTTATGATCATCATTACGGATCAGATTTCCACAAAGTCTAATCTAATTTAATATAATCCAATCCAATCCACGTCAATCTAATCTTATATAATCTAATGATTTTTGTCGCGCTATTACTATGATCCCTCTGAGTAGACAACCTTGAAGGGGCGCTATATAAATGCTCTGCATAGATAGAATGAGTAAGTAAACAAGCTCCTTTCTTTGTCTTTCTGTCGATTTCGTAAATCGTATTCACGAGCGCTGCTTCAAATCAGTGGGTTTTCCAAAGAGTAGTCCAAAGGAGGTCCGAGTCCGGTTACCGTGGTTACCATTAAACAGTTTAGCACCAAACTTTTTGATCCAAATCCTGTGTTTGTCCGAAGCTTCTCTGATGAGCTTTCTCGAAAAACACTATGTCAACATGTACTTAAAAATTACTAACTTATCGTTGAGGATTAGCGAAAAAAAGATGCAACAAAAATAGACTGTCATTTTTAAAAGAAGCTTTCATAAAACCATGAAAAAATTATTAATAGTAATAGAAGAAAGTGTTTACTTTTAATTAGTTGGGAGAGTCTCCTTTTTTCTGGACGCTGTGTAGTTTTACGCATGGAGCAATAACTCTTAGAAGGAGAACTGTGCGGGTTTTATTAGGAGTCATTTACGGAGTTGACCATGGTGGAAATTAGTCTGTCCCGGTTCAGCTGTGTCCCTCTCTACCGGTTTCTGATCCCTGCCCCCGGATTTATCGACTGGTCGGCTGTCCTATTCTTTGTCCTATTCTTTGTCCTTTTGTGTTTCGTTTGTGTGTCTCTGTCTCTGTCTAGATTTTTCTGTTTCTGTGTGTTGCTGCTGTGTCTTCTTCTTCGTCCCTTTCTGTCTGTCTACGTTTCTTTTTTTGTGTTACTGAAGCTGTGTCTCTTCTTTACTCTATGTCTCAGTCTGTCTGTCTTTTTGTCTTTGTGGCTCTTTATTTCACTTCCTCTCACTCCCTCTCTGTCTGTCTGTCTGTCTCTCTCTTCTCTTTCTTCTCTCTTTCTCTTTGTCTCTTTTCTCTCTTTTCTCTCTGTCTGTCTGTCTGTCTGTCTGTCTGTCTCTCTCTCTCTCACTCTCTCTCTCTCTCACTCCCTCTCTTTCCGTCTGTCTTTCTGTCTCTGTGTGTCTCTCTGTCGTTCTCTCTGTCGGTCCTTCTTTATTTCTCTGTCTTTCTGTTAGCTCTCTCTGTCTCTCTTTCTGTCTGTCTGTCTGTCTCTGTGTCTGTTTATCTGTCTCTCTATTCTGTATTTTATTCCTTTGCTTGCGTCTCTCTCGCTCTTTGTCTCTGCATCTGTACACCTCTTTCTACATCATTCCCTCCCTCTCTCTCCTATCTTTTCCTCTTTTCCTCACTCTCAGTCACTCTCTGGCTTCTCTGCTTTGTCCCTGTCCGTATCTATCTCTGTTTCTCCCTATCTCCCTTCATGTCACTCTCCTTCTCTCTCTTTATGTCGCTATTTCCTGCTCTGCCGCTTCCTTAATCCATCTCAGTCTTTCGTTCCATTTCTCTTCCCTTTCATCTCTGCCGCTCTCTTTGATCTCTTCTTCCTGGGCATCTGCGCAGTTCCATCTCATTTGTCATTATTCGCATTTCTCTTTCTCTTCCTACACCAGTCGTCGCTTCCCTCGGAACTCTACTCTTCTTCCATCTATTGCTAATCTTAACGGTCAGTCGGCAGGAAACTCCGACACAGCCGTGTGTATAGTCTGGCAGTGCCAGTCCGAAACCTGGATAAAGGAGGAGGGCGACGCTAGTCATCTTGGTCATGTATCCTTGTTGCGTATCTTTGTTATGTATCTTTGTTATGTATCTTTGTCGTGTATCTTTGTTATGTATCTTAGTAATGTATCTTTGTCATGTATCTTTGTATTGTATCATTGTTATGTATCTTTGTTATGTATCTTTGTCATTTATCTTTGTTTTGTCTCTTTGTGATGTCTCTTTGTAATATATATTTGTTATGTATTTTTGTTATGTATCAGCGCCGGTAAACAACAACTACTTTAGTCTGCAGTATTTCAGGGTGTCTGTCTTAGGACGGAGAGTTTTCTGCAGTTCCGCTAATTTGAAATTCACACATGTCGATTTTTCAAACATTGATACTTGATTGCTAATATTTTTATACAATCACCAGATTACTGTTTTCTACAGATAAAATTATTTTTAAAATATCTTATCAGTTCAAATCTAATCTAATCATACATCTAGTCGCATATTCTATTCTATGTCATTCTATTTTGTTCTATATCATTGTGTTCTATTTCATTTAATTCCATTCTGTTTGATTTCATTCTGTTCTATCTGATTGAATTTCAATCTATTCTATGCTATTCTATTCTTTTTCATTCTGTTGTATTCTATTCCATCCTATTTCATTCCAGATTAGATGAGATTAATAATTATTATTAATTATTACGTCTGATCCTAAATCCTTTTGATGTTGTTTTCAGCGTCAACCGCTAGGAGCGCTGGTGCTGCGCCTTTTGGAGACGACGGCTTTCCATACGGTGAGAATAATCGTAATTGTAATCGTTAACTCCAAATGTCTAAAGCGCTACTCGAAAACCAGGCGCAGGGTCCCAGCTTATTCAAGAGCGCTGCGTCAAGTGAAAGGGGTTGTCCAGAGATGGTCGATGGGTGTTCCGAGTATGGTTGCCAGAGAGTCCAGAGATAGCAGGCAGAGGAGCAGCTAAGGCGAGTTTCGTTGAGGACGAGAAAGCTTGGGAGGCAGAGGAGTGGATGGATTAGAGTAGGAATTCTTGGGGAAGTGGGATTTTCAAATGGAAATTTATCGGAATTCTAGTCTGTTGATTTCCTACTCTGATCGATAGGCTTTGCATAAAGTTTTTCGTTAGTTAAATAATAAATTTTTTTTCGAACGGATGTATCCAAAGGAGTACAGTTTACCCAGACCTGTTCACCTAACTCGTCTCTCAGCTTATGTTGTCAAACGAGGAAAGCGTGGAGGGCTGAGTTGTCACAAGGTGACCTAGTATCGCCCATACAAGTAGCCTACTATTTTTAAAATTTATTATTGTTATCATCCTCATCATCATCAACATCATCATCTTCATCTTCATTATCATCATAATCATCACTTTTATCGTTTGATCGTTTTATAGATGATGATGATTACGACGACGATGATGATGTTGTTGTTTTTGTTGTTGTTGTTGATGATGATGATGATGATGATGATGATGATGATGATGATGATGATGATGATGATGATGATGATGATGATGATGATGATGACGACGACGACGAAGACGATGATGATGATTATGATAATAATAAGAAAAATATTAACAATGAAAATCGTGAGTTGCTTCACGTGAGTTAGCGACGGTTTTTGATCGATCTGTTTAGGCATATTGGTTGTCGTCGCAATCGGAGTGGCTCTCGGTGTATTGATCGGTGGAATACTTCTCTCCTTTGTGGCATACTACATGAAGAGGTAGGGACCTGGCGGAAGTGGTATACTAGAGACCTGTCTGATAAGGTAAAGACTTAACAGAAAAGGTATAATCCAGGCAGAAGAGGTCAGGACCTTATAGAAAAGGTAAGGACCTAGCAGAAGAGGAAGACTCGATAGGAAAGGTAAGGACCTGATACAAAGGCAAGGAAAGCGCAATAACCGAATGGACCTTGAAGAGTGTCGCAAAGAAGGTTAAGTACTTGGCAGAGAATGGGAATCTGTCGCGTTATTTTTAATTCTTGTCTGCGATTATTGCCACTGCCCCCGGGTCAAAAGGTCAAACAGATGACCTTTACCGCTGACCCGGCAGACGTCTGGAATCTCTGAACAGACATTCTCTGCCCTCCCCTCATACTGCCATCCTCCTGCTTTTAATCCCGCTTTTCTTTCTCATTATAACTCCCTTTCTCCTCCTCCTCCTCCTCCTGCTCCTCCTCGTCGTCTTCTTCCTCCTCCTTTTTCTCCTCCGCCTCCCCCTCCTATCCTTGGTCCTTTTCTTTCTATCCGCCTTCCTTCTACTTCTCATCCTCATCTTTTTCATCCAACATCTCCTCCATCTTCCTATTTCTTCCTTTACTACTCCTCCTCCTTTCTCCTCTCCTCTTCCTTCTCATTCTCCATCCCTTTCCCCTCTTCTTAGTCCTCCCCTTCCTTCTTCTTCTCCTCCTCCTCCTCCTCCACCTCTTCTTCTCCCTCCTTCTCTTTTCCTTCCTCCTCCTAATCCCGTTCTTTTTCACCTCCTCCTTCATCTACTCGTCCACCACCTCCTCTTCCTCCTCCTTTCCTCTTCCAGCTGCTAGCCCTGCTTTTCCTCGTCCTCCTCTTCCTCCACTTTCCTCCTTCTCCTCCTCTTACTTCTCTTTCTCCTCTTCTACCTCCTCTTCCTCCTCCTCCTTGTGTACGTTAATTAAACTCGGTGCTTCGTTTGTCTCAGGCAGAGCCATCTGCGTCGTTACTCGGAGCCAGCCGAGTTGACAAAGCAGATCATGGACGAGATGGACTCGTCCTACGGTGGCACGGGAGGGCCACGCTCTCCAGCCGGTCCTCAGCCGCTGCTCCTCAAGGGCCCTCCACCTGCCAATGACCCGCGGTACATCCAGGACCTGGCCTACAGTCGGACCGTCCTCGCCTACACTGACCCACCGGAGGATGCCTCCGCCGCACAGTTCCCGCAGCGCTGTACCTGCCCCAAGGGAACGGGACTGCATTTGGCAGCCACCTGTCATCACCACCTCGCAACGATACCCCCGGGAAATCCGGTCCTTGACGGATACACGACCACGAGGAATACCGTACATACTTACGACAGCCCTGAGTATACATAGACCGTGTACGAAAGTGTACAACGATCCGTGCGGACCTTTGTGTGCATACGGATTTACGTGTATGTAAATTTATTCATGTTGCATGTAAATATTCATAATTATATGGGTTTATATATATCCGATTTGCATTTGAACCTTCATAAATATTCACAAGTATTCATAAATGTATGTAAATATTGATATTTGTATGAATATGCATATATATGAAAACGAACACGCATATATAAATATATAAATATGCATATATGAATATGAATGCGCTTATTTTGAATGCGAATAAAAAGTTATGCTTATATGAACATGAATATGCATATGTGCGTTACCTGACCCGCACTTGGAAAACAGTCAACGACTAGGCCTAATATATCTAGGCTGAAGAGTTATACCACCAACACTTTTTGCAATTGTAATGTAACAACCCCTCAATTAATTAATTAATTTTACATACACATTTTATTCTGTGCTGTCGTTAAATTGTGATGCCACGATATGCCAACATTGGAGTCGATCCCTTAATTTAATTGGACGAATGCGTCCACAAAATTTAGGGCGGTTATTTATACCCTCGTAAATGCTCTTCAATATTGGAGATTTTTAACAATTGTAAATGCTGTTAAACGTAATCCAAAACAAAACAAAAAAAGCCAAAAATGACAAACAACGGCAGTCATAAACAACATTAAATAGAAACAACCAAAACATCAACAAATTAACACAAGAGAGAGAGAGAGAGAGAGAGAGAGAGAGAGAGAGAGAGAGAGAGAGAGAGAGAGAGAGAGAGAGAGAGAGAGAGAGAGAGAGAGAGAGAGAGAGAGAGAGAGAGAGAGAGAGAGAGAGAGAGAGAGAGAGAGAGAGATTAAAACAAATTAAAACAACAATAACCAACAAAAACAACCAAAACAGCAACAGCCAAGAACAACATCAACTAGAAACAACCAGGAGCAGCAACAACCAGGAGCAACAACAACCAACAAAGAAACCAAAAACATCCAACGACAACAGCCACTAGCACCAACAACCACGAACAACAACAACAACAACAACAACAACAACCAAAAACAGTAACCAGAAACAGCAACCAAAACCAACAACCAACGACAACAGCCACAAACACCAACAACCTCAAACACCAACAACAACCAGAAAACAATAACCAACCATAGCAACCAAAAACAATGACCAACAACAAAGACAACAATGATATCATTGGAGCGCGACTTCGAATACGAGACGGCGCTGAAAATCAGCCAAAAACTTGACGAGAAAACTAATTTCGTCCGAAACTGTTGAAGATAATAAATTACAGAACCTCCGTTTTCGGAAGACAATAAATGTCGTGCGAAATGTTGAAGACGCCGACTTAATGAACTTCCGCGTACGGAAGACTAGCAAGTCGTAATGAAAATTCTGATAACACTCACAGTTGTCATCAACGTCGTCATAAATAGTTCTGTCGTAAAAGAGATTGCGATTGAGAAGATCCGTTACACTCCCCCGCCTCCTTAAGAAATCCCGAACAGGTCCATGCCTCTCTTCGTAAGGACATAGAAACTAAGGACATTTCATAAGAAGTTTTCCTCGGAACTAATCGACGCGACTACACACACATTTATGAATATATATATATAAATGCGCGTGGGTGTATTTGTGTGTGTGTGTGTGTGTGTGTGTGTGTGCGTTAGTGGGTGTCACGGTAGCCGATTGGTTGTAACTAGTATACAGCGTACGTTCGAGCTACCTCCTGTAATATGGCTACTGTGTAGGGACCTTGAGCAAGTTCTTCACTCACAAATGTTGAGCGCCATCGACTGGCCATTAGAATGTGGCGCTTAAAAAATCCATAGATGATTTTATATTGCATTTTCAGTGGCATTATTGTTGTTTTTGTTGTTGTACATTTATAAGTCCCATTGTCTAATAACTAAGCATCGAAGGAAGGTTGGGCGACAGTAGAGCCAGTCACAAAAGAGCAATAGGCAGAAGACTATGTGACAAAAGATTAAATGACAAAATGGCATATGACAAAAGAGCATGTAAGATCAAAGAACATGTGACAAAAGATCATGTGAACAAACAGCATGTGACAAAAGAGCAATAGGCAGAAGACTATGTGACAAAAGATTATATGACAAAATGGCATATGACAAAAGAGCAGTGACGAAACAGCATGTGACAAAACAGCATGTGACAAAAGAGCGCGTATGGCAGACGAACACGTAACAAGAATACAGGAACAACAACCTACTTTTAAAATTTTATAATGTTATAGGCCTATTTGTGATTGCAGTTGAATTTTAACCAACAGTAATTTCTGTGGGAAACATTCCGTAGAGACGCTGAGCGTGTGCATCGGATGAACATTTACGTCCTCCCTATATAGGACATATTGCATCCAATTTGCTTTTCCCTATGAACGGTAATAAAGCCGTCATCCCGAGTTCTTCATTCGCTCGTATCACAACTCTTCATCCGTGCATTACAGCCGCCATTTTGATGCTCCGTAAAGCGACAAATGGCGGCAATCGCTCGCCGTTCGTGCGTGCACGCTTCGCAGCCATTTTGGTTCTCCGAGTGCGGCCATTTTGGTTCAACAGCTTATTGACTGTTGAAGCCGCAGACATAGAACTCGTATGACGTTCCCCGATCGAATCCGTTCAACGTCGATGGCACGCTATCAATCACAGCAATATTGCCTGCGGAAATTCTGCCGCTAGGGGCGCTCAAAGAAACGTCAACGGTATTTATAGCCGATTTAATACAATTTCTGCCATTGTCTGGTGGTCGCGCGGACGGAAGTAATTCCGGTAAATGTCAATAAGGATTTGCATAAATTAGCTCGTCGAAATGAATCGATGCTGGCGACATCTGCGTCTGCACA
This sequence comes from Allolobophora icterica, assembly GCA_963556255.1. Taxonomy (NCBI): domain Eukaryota; kingdom Metazoa; phylum Annelida; class Clitellata; order Crassiclitellata; family Lumbricidae; genus Allolobophora; species Allolobophora icterica. The sequence continues at coordinate 1,834,254 of OY744606.1, read as the reverse complement.
ATAATCTTTCAATATCCTCTGGATTTTTCGACGAATCCAATATACGGCATCGTCTGAAAGAAATTAATGACTGGGAAAGGCGTCTCCAAACAACGGAAATCAATATCCGTGTTGTAACGGCGATTTAATTTAACCATTGGCTGTCCATAGCGGAACAGGCTGGACAGAGGAGTCTGCTTCCAGAAACGGAAAAAGACGGCGTGTCCTTAATGTACAAGTGAGGTATCTACACTAAACGGGAGAGACTCGAAGCTGTGGACAATGTTAATTGGGAAACCGAAAGGAACGGTAGGGCGGAAATTCTTCAGTGCAAGAGTTGTAGACTTGTGAAATGGTTTCGATGATAGTACTGTCTCAGTAGAGACCATCAGTTTTATGAAGAGTGGTTTGAATGATGACACTGTATATCTCAATGGACACTGTAACAGCTTTAAATACGAAGTTAGGAAGTATGGCTAAGAAACATTCCTAAAAATCTTAATTCGCAAAAACAAGTCGAGAACATAGAAACAGAAGCAAGGCTACGATGGGTAAGCAAGTTAAAACGGAAGAGTCTTCAGTTTAGATTTTAATTACAGAGAATTAAACATAACTTCAATAACTGGCCAGTGAATTCCAAGCTGCTGCAGGCATCAACCCCAAACTATTCTGAAGCGAGGTACAGATCTCTGGTCTCCCTTGCAATCGGACTCGGATCTTCACTTAACATCTCTCGACAACCCGCCCGACACGACGCAGCGCTTCTCAATGAGATGATGCCCTGCGCTTAGCTTTAGAGTAGAGCTTTAGAAATTTGTAGTTTACTATTACGATTGCGAGAGTTGGTGCCTGTTTATCGAGTAGGCCTACAGTATTTTGTTGATAAGAGGAATGCCTCAGGCTCGGTGATGGTGTGAACCAATGAGTTAGTTCCCCTTAGCTCCAACAGGTTGGAGCAGAGATTGTGCTGCAGACGAAACCCCAAAGACTAGATAAATTGATTTCGTAGTATCTTCCATAGATCAGTCGATTCGTCAAACGACCAGTAGTAGGTCCAAGTAGAAGTCTGTCGACTCCATCTTATGTTCTCATCGTCAGAATCTCCAACTCATCGTCCAACAATCGCTCGATTCTTTCTCTCTGCAAGAGATACCAGTTAAAAGAACAGTGCAGTCCAGCCCAATTCAGTATAAGCATACATTATTAGTGGGACACGGAAGCCCATTGGTTATACTGCTGGCTTTGTAACACGCATAGTACGGGCTTGAGTCTCCTATCTTCTCAGACGGTCACTGTGAAGGACCTTGAGCAAGTCCTTCACTCCTAAATATTCAGCGCCATCGACTTATGTTTGGTCATTAGATCGTGGCGCTTAATAAATGCGTAATAAAACATAATTATACATATAATTGTATTCTCGCGGATATTTTTAATTCCTTACAGAAAACAAAATAATACTGTTGAGAATAATTTAGAAGTTCTTCTTATGTCTAATTAAACCACAGCCGACACTGTAAGTAAGCCAGGGAAATAAAAGAAACTAATTGGTTTATACATCCTAATTAAACCGTCAGTTGTTTAAGATGCGAAACACGCCTCGTCTGCCTCCTGGACGTTAACTCGTCTCAATTATTTCCAGGTCCGAGACCTCTTCCACCCTCTCCCTTTCCATTCCATCCCAGACGAGCAGTGAATAGCTTTACTGGATGAGGAAAGCTGTTCAATAAGTCAACCTCCGCCTTGTTTGCGGAGTTAATTGTCGACAATATTGAAACCACAGCAACCTTATGCAGCATCCAAATTATTGGAAGGGCTTTGTGTCTGCCTTTGTTATTGAAATATATGGACAGACAGACAGACAGACACACATACAGACAGACACACATATAGGCAGACATACATAAAAACAAGCAGATTCACAACAGACAGAAATGCAGTTAGACACACATACAAACAGACACATACAGACAAAAACACATACTAACAGAGAGACATACAGACAGGCAGACACACATACAACAGACAGACACACATACAAACAGACAGACAGACAGAGAGACATACAAACAGGCAGACACATATACAAAAAGACAGACAGACATAATGATTTACAGTACCCAGTGACAAACACACAGACAACAACAGAACGATTCAATAACCGACAGGAACGCAAAGAAAGACAAAGAGACTAAGACAGAGACAGAGAGAGATATATAGACAACATAAACAGATACAAACACAGAGATAAATGAATAAGTAGACAGAGACAGGGACACAGACAGACAGACAGACACTGAAACAGAAGAACGCTCGTAAGTCCTCATACCGAGAGTTTGTCGATTGGATCCTTTCTCATTCGGTGGATGTCCTTCTTAACCGGAGGAAGAAGCGCCTCCAGACGCACCGCCTCCGCAGCCGAAGGTTGGCAGGATATAAGATGATTCACGTCCTCATTCTAACAAGTCATACGACGAACTATTTGTAATTATAATTGTAATTAGTAACTTCTATTGCGCCGGTGTCTAAAGCACAAGGCATCAACCGATGGCACACCAAAACCAAGCCATAATTAGGTCAATATCCATAAGATCAGTCCGTAAGACAGAGAGGCAGCCTATGGTGGATAATCAGTTAGAAAGAGGTAAGTCTTAAGCCGAGAACAAAATGACACAAGCGATTGAGCAAAACGAACAGATACAGATATAGGGGGAGAGACAGAGCAAGAGACAGAGAGAGAGAGAGAGAGAGAGAGAGAGAGAGAGAGAGAGAGAGAGAGAGAGAGAGAGAGAGAGAGAGAGACAGACAGACAGACAGACAGACAGACAGACAGACAGAGACAGAGACAGAGACAGAGACAGAGACAGAGACAGAGACAGAGACAGAGACAGAGACAGAGACAGAGACAGAGAGACAGAGAGAGACAGAGAGAGACAGAGAGAGACAGAGAGAGACAGAGAGAAACGAAGGGAGAGAGGGTTACAAAATGAAGTCCATAACACTTCATTCCTACGGCTGCCTCTCAGGCTAACTTAAGGAACTACTCCTCTTCTATCCTACTAATAATCAGATTAATAGTAATTTTATTGGAATCATTAACGGTTTTTACGGAATAAATACAATATTTTAATGAGACTCATTTGGCTATTATGCGCCAACGTCATGTAGGCCTAGTCCTACAAACAACAAGAAAATGAACCTAACGTGTCAAATATGTGAGTTACTGATCAACGCATTCGCTGTAGGTCATAAACATCGTTATTTCACCGTCAATATCCGTTCTTCCTCAACCTTCATTGACCTTTTCTAACAAATTCCGTGCAAATGAGCTAGAACAGCTCATTAGCGTCTCAAGATTAATGATCGGACGTTCTACATCTGCGTCCGCTGTCAGCCAATACGTCTTTCTCAAGCAGAGCAGGGCATCAGCGTCACTTCTTCACAGAAATTACGTCGTTTCCGGTAACGTGCCGTCGACGCATTAGTAACTCGTAGTTTTATTATTTCATTTCTCGGCGAAAATTTGTTCGTAATTTACAATATTGCTTTTAAAATATTGACAACCGCGGAAAATCATATCGATACGATTCGTGCCAGGACCACTTTAGCTCAAACTAGATCTTTTGCAAACATAAGGTAGGGCCTACTCCCTGTGGAATGCCCGTCCTTCTTCTCTACGGGTAACCTTACTTCCTGGATCTCTTCCTACATCCCTCTCCGCGTTTAAAACCTTTTTCTTCTCTCAGAGCCTTCGCACTGGGAGCGCTGCTGAGTGGCCTCAGCTGTGAGCGGCGCTATACAAATCTCTAAATACGATACGATTAATCGATAGAGTGACGCGGAATAAACCTTCTAGTTTGATGGGAATCGGTCAAATCTTCAAACTGCACGCATTGCCCAAGCCACATGTACAACGCTGTTTTTAGAGGTATTGCTGTTTTATGCGTTTGCATACAAACATCCATAGTCTTACATTATATACACACATTACATACCACATACATGCGTCACATATACATTACATACATATGTACGTACATGTATACATAGATGTACCCGCATATAATACGTTTATACATGTATATGAGTAGGTCAAATTACCGATTTCTATTGGATTCCAGAATTTCCGGTGCAAAAGTGAAAGATCGCCCTTTACATAGGTCTACTGGCCAACTACCACATTCAGCTTACCACTTCGACTTACCACATTCGCCTCGTACTGCAGCCTCACTAATCGAATGCGGTTTCTTGCCTCCGCAGCCCTGTGAACGTACATCAGAGACATTGTACTTGGTAATCGTTCGCTTCACCACAGGAAATTCAACAGATCTTATTTTGTGATGCTCTGAACTATTATTAGGCGAGCGCCCTAACCAATCGGCTCCCACGCGCCACTAGTCCTGAAATTGGCTTAATTCAGTTTCTGAAATAACGACGCGCCAACTCTGGGTGTAAGTATTAGGGAAGGTAGATTTTACTGACCGTAAACGCATAATAAAGGCAATTTGATGATGATGACGATGACGATGATGATGATGATGATGATGATGATGATAATAATAATAAAAGTAATAGTAATCGTAATACATAGACTCAGGGTGAGAATTGTCGGGGGGTTAGGGGGTTCAACCCCCCTAGTCTTTCTTAGGACCCCATAGTAAAGTCTTCATTTCACACCCAAACTCCACATGAATCAAGGTCCAACCCCCCCAGTCTTTTTTCTACAATTCTCATACTGCATAGACTCTGCACATCGTTAGACTCTGCACACTCGTTGGTTTCTACTCGCTAGTGCCAACCATCGCATACCGCGCCGAGTCCAAGTCGCTTCTGTAGTACCACGATTATATTCGCCGAATGCATTAGATGCGGTAGTATACTGAATGAATGAGTGAATGAAGTGTAAAAGTAGAAAGTCAGTGGTAGAACCACAGGCAGTGTGATCAGTAGACATAGTTACAGAAGACCAAGAGAAAACAAAAGATGTAGAGGTATGTACACGCATTCATTAACACATAATACGAAATAAACGGCAGACTAACTTGAGCTGTCCTATTAGCCTCTCGTGTTTTCTTCTTTCCAGTTCAGCGTCTTCCTCGTCCGACTGATATGACCTTCAGTATCAACAATGCAATACAATGCAATACAACTTTTATTTGATAATTTTCTCCTTACTAAGTTCAGAAGTGCACATTGAAGCCGGGGAGCCATTAAGAGCCATAGGTATACCTTGGAAGAGGTAAGTTTTCAGTATAGATCGAAAGAGAGTCTCTCGGTAGGAGAGTTGCGAACATGAGGAGGTAGAGAGGTCCAGATGGAGGGACTGGCAACCGTAAAATTGACGCCGGCCAAAGACAAGACGTTTACGAGGAACAACACATGTAGGCTACTTTCCAGCAAATGCTGATCGTAGGATTGTCACTGGTAATGATGTGAAGAAACACTGGGTTATCGATACCCGTAACGCAAAATCTCGCATACATAAATAACAGTAGATTCGAAACAATGTTGTTAAGAAATAATTATAATATTTCACTCATGTGTATGCGGCTCGTCTCTCTACAACGGTACTTCCACCTATGACGCCACTCACCCACAATCATCTGCCGCAAACTCTATCCATGACCCTGCAGGCTTTCCACCCAAAGCTAAAGTTTCACCTTCAATACAACAATGCCTCTTCAATCTCAAACTATACCTACATCCTAATCCACCCATTCCTCCGACGTCCAATCTCTCTTATTCGCAGGGGCGTCTATCCCCCTAAGTCATTGGAGCAACTTCCCCTTTCCCCCTTTTCTTTCCCCCTCTCCCTTCCTTCCTACCTAAAATGGTGGCACACACACTGACTATATCTTCCCCCCCCCCTATATCTTGGATGGAGCATTTGCTCCAAGGTTTCTATGGTGTAGACGCCCCTGCTTATTCGACACGGCATCCGCCTTATCAGCTCCTCTTCCTCTATCTCTCAGGCCTTCTGGAAAACGGACGAGGACTTCCACTTCGTATCTCTGGCCAACCCCTCTGACAAGACGTAGCAGAGCTCGTGCATAAGCTGGTGCCCTGCGCCTATAGTTTTAAAGTAGCGCGTTAGAAAGTTGGAGTT
>OY744606.1:1768172-1825672 GCA_963556255.1 Allolobophora icterica | reverse complement strand
GTGTCTAATGGACTATGTATATGTGGGTAGTCATAAGTTTAACAATGCTGTGTCATAACAGAGAAGATTAGCGTCGCCCTCCTCTTTTATCTAGGCTTCGGACTGGCACCACCCAAGTGGCCCAACCATAAAGCAATTAAGTAGTTTTTGCTTAGTAACGCTGCGACAACAAGAGATAATTAGTGGCGTGCTCCTTCTTTATCCAGGGTTTTATCCAAAAGTAGAATTCAGTGTTTAGCGACATCTTGTGGCTGCCAGGACATTTAACAACGATTTTAACTTACACGAATATGCATGAGGGACTCGGAGAGCTTCTGCTTCAGCGGTAATTAGATTGGTTAGCATTAGTTTTACAACATTTTGGCATCAAAGACCGTTAAAGTCGATAAAAAAAGACATTTCTAAGCCGAGCATCTGTTTATTCTGGCGATTAAAGCGGTTGTAAAATATATATGGCGACGTTTGAAAGTGTTTTAAAGGTGTCTAAAAACAACGTTTCGTTATCCACAGTTTAACGATGTCCTGTGGCTGCCACAGCCGTCGACCTTAGTTACATTTTGTCAGAAATATACAACTTCGGTAGAGCCGCTAGTGTCAGTCTCAAGCCTGAAGAAAGGAGGAGGGCGACGTCAACGGCACTGACGGCCCTCTATAGCCGGAAAATACTACTCAGAAATACAATTTCTAAGTTACTAGTTTCCGTCTCTTTTCAACGACGCTGTGTCATAACAAAGATTATTAGCGTCGCCCTCCTCCTTTTTTTCGGACTTGGGACTGGCACTACCATATGTAGGGTAGTGGCAGAGTTTAATCTGATGGTCGGCATAAAATGTTTCGAACAGTGCTCGCCGTGCCTATGGCATAATACAGGTTCCGAGATTAGGCCCTACAGATCCTTCAGAATAATCACGATCGAGTACATTATATAACCCTGTAAATCGCAACTTAAAGGTGTCTAAACAGAGACTACTAGTAGGAACAATATCTAGTGTATAGCGACATCTTCTGGGTGTTTAGGCAGTCGATACCGATCGTACATTACATCGCCTCTCTTCATGTCTTGCCTTTTTTTTTAGCTTATAGGGCCTATTCAACAGATTTTAAACCAGGCTTCAATTATTTCGATAGTAGCCTTAATTTATGGTAGCCGAAATACGGGCCAAGTCGAATGTGAAATATTACTTGCTGTCTGAATTTGAAACAGTTAATCGCATCGCTCCATAGAAAACTTTTCTGCTTTCAAAGGCCGATCCCAGAAGTGAGCGGGTCAGGGCTGTACACGGTAATCGAGGGTATACGCGGGTATACACAGTTTGTACTCACCTCTAGAGACCGTATACTCACCTCACAAAATATTTCTATTTATTTATATTAAAATACTGAAGCGTATACTCACAAAATACTGTAGCGTATACTCACCTCTAATTTTTTTCGGAAAACTAACCGGTAGCGTGTACTCACCTCTAATTTTACCACTACAACCCTGGAGCAGGTGGATATATCGAAGACACCCCCTACCATAAAATTGGGCGCATAGCAGTGTTCTAACCCTAAATTGCTTTAATTTATACTCCCAAACCTTGTCTTCGCCTCCCCATGTCAAACCGTTTATCTATGCATGCCTATTACCATCTATAGGTGGGGAGTCCCTGCCAGTATGCAGGCCCTCCGACAGAAATTCTGGGCCACTAGGCAGAGCAGTCACGGACCTCTAAACTATCTTTAGGCTTTAGTGGCCATCCATATATTACGTACGGAAAAATCCGGGAAAATTGGACCCCTCCCTGTTCGCACGCGTACTTTTTTCCACCCTACCCCCACCTGCGTACGTACAGTTGACGCAACCCCTCCCCAAGACCAGCTGCAGAATATGTCAGTTACACAGGTCCAGGCAGCGACTGTCTGCACTTTAGGCCAGATTGAAGGATGAGCAATCCATGAACTCACTGTTGAATTGTGTGATAGTTTAATAATAGCGTTCAGAGGTAAGGTGGCATACAAGTGACACCTCTCCCACAGTCCTACTTCCTCTGGTAGTACCAGATAGCTGGAAAGACTGAACTCGAGCTCACTTAAAGGCCAATCAATTTGCGTATGTACATTATCAGTAGACCCCGGTGGGGTCTACTGATAATGGAAAAAGTTGGAAAAAGTTTAACTACTTTTTTAAAGTTTAGTTAACTAAAGTAGGGGTCTAATACGGGCTTGGGGACAGTAATTAATTAGCCAATTAATTAGCCAATCAATTAGTCAATCAATCATCAATCAACCGAAATAGTCATTCAATCAGTCAATGAGTCAAATGAAAATCTACACATCTCTTTAAGATTATCTACTCAGAAACTCTGTATTTCCTCTGGACCAATACGGGATTGGGGGCATCAATCAATTTATCAATCAATTAGTCAATCAATCATCAATCGACCATAATAGTCACACATTCAATCAATCGGCCAATCGAATTCTCTACAACAATATACTCAGAAGCTCTGCGTATTTCCTCTGGCACCATGTCAGGTTTTTAAAACAGTCAATCAATTAGTCAATCAATCAATTAATCAGCTAATTAGTCATTCAATCAATCAATCGACCAATTGAAATCTCTACGACATCCCTTCCAGATTATCTACTCAGAAGCTCTGCGTATTTCCTCTGGCACCATGTCAGGTTTTTAAAACAGTCAATCAATTAGTCAATCGAAATTTCTATAGCACCCCGCCTCTGGTAGGGACAAAAAATAGGATCACGATTGTTGGCCTTAACACACCAAACCGCAAAAGTGTCGTTTGCTGCCGGCCGAGAACCTCCCACGAGGCCGGCCCAAACCATTGGAGTCTAATAGTAAAAAATTATAGCCCACTAATCGTACGGCGGTGGTGCGCTAGGAATAACGGTCTCACTACTCCAACCACCTACGATGAAAATTTTTATATCGTGGTTCGCGGAGAAGACCCAGCGCTGGTTAGTTTCTTGATTAGTTCTGCCACCATCTGGTCTTTGCTTTGACTCGGCAACTCTTTTTTTCCATTCTTGCTTTGTATATCACGTTTCATCGTTCTATATTTCTCCTCCTCTCCCAGAATAAGCTTATACTCTTCATCGCTAATAGCCGTGTCTTCCAACGCCTTAGAAATGTGGTCATGAACAGTGTTTAGCTTACTCTCCGCCAAAATACATATTTCGTCGTGTTTTGAAGCTTTAGCAACAAAACTTCTACTAACAACATTCCCGATAATATCCAGAAAACTCGTCGCTATGGCCAAACTCTCCAGAACAATACCAGGAATAAAACCAATACCAGTGGCTAACATAGCTGCCCCACCCACCCCAGTTCCAAGACTAACTATAGCAAGGCCGGCCGACGCCCCATTAGCCACATCTACAACCCTCTTATACTTTTTACACAGTTGTCCCCGACTTATCACCTCAGACCTCAGGAATGCTTCTATTTCGCCGATCTTCTGCAAGCGAAATGTTTGCGACGTCGTGTCTGACGAAATTGTTGACTCCATCAGCGGTGGGTACAAAGACATACTTTTTTATAGTTGCTCTATCAGTAACGTTACGTTTAACTCAATAGTTGAAGTACTTAAAACGCCTCTCTTTTTTCCTTCAATTCGAAAACTCGTTTGTCCTGGAATGAATATTGCCCTAGATGCATCAAATTGTCCACTTTGAATGTCAACTGTACGATCGATGCTACCCGCGGCTGTAATAATGCGAACTGACGCATCACCGGTACTAACACCAAACACTGTAAGCTTCCAGAACCCGCCCTCTAACGAAACCCCCTGATTGGTGGTTTGCAAACTTATACACGGAAAACGCGCAGCGGTCAATGGAAGAGTTTGCCACGCACTGGTGGTTACCGTTCCGGCCGCCGTATAGATATCGCGGCTGTGGTAATCGTCAGACACGAAGTCGATGTGTTGTTGAGGCACCGCGGTCAATAGCTCTGCGGTGGGCTTCGGGATGTCGTACCCCCAGTGGCCTACATCACCTAGACTGTCTATGCTGTATTTGCACATGTCTATTTCTCCGTGTTGACGGAGATACCCCCGAATCTTGTAGTGCGCGTCAGTCATATTTTTCTATACTACTGACTGTCCCCCGTGTCTAAAATATGTATAGATCTGGAAGTGGGATATTCCAAAAGTAGGTTGTGGTGGGCTGGTGGCCAAGACCATCAGCCTGAATTTTTTGTATACTCTGTCATCAGTGAAGGTGAACTCCTGTGCAGAATTAGTCAAAGTGGCAGTGGAGGAAATGAGAGCATTGTATCTCGCCGAATCGGTGGATGGAGTCCCATAAATCTTCCAGGACGTGATACGTGGTGCAGTAGGACTAGATCCCCCAGCCAGACTAACCTTCCATACTCGCACAGGCGTCGGGCATTCAATCTGTAACCAAGTCCCACTAACCCGAATCTCAATATCGGCTCTCGATGTGGACGCCGTCTTCCACTCACCCCTCACACCCGAGTTGAATGCCATATGAGGCGGGTTAGTGGGTAAAGATTCGTTGGCTGAGGCAATAAAACCCGTTTCGGAAACGTTTCTGGATAGGGGCGGAATATGGCCGCTGTAGTTGAGAACCTTGATGTCCGTCGCGTATCGCCTTTCATTAGCTATCTCACTGTCTACATACCGCTTGTTAGTCAGGTACCATGGTCCCGAGGGCGGTGTATCATTTTTCGTAGTGGCGTTGGTGATCAACTGCGTCACTTGTTTCAAACTCGCGGCGTCACTATCAGATCCTGGAATTTCTGTTGGGAGCCCAGTCACTCTTTTACCACCCATAGCCAGATCACCGGTCATGGTACTGCCGGATTTGAGCACGCATGCGCTCCTAACGATAACATCTTGCTCGTTGGCATACCTCTTAGCGGCGTCAGCTTTCTGGTCCGCATAGAGTCTAACGGAAGCTCCAATCTCAGCGTTTTTCACGTCAACGTATCGTTTATTTGTCACATGCAACGGTTCTGTTGGTACTCTATCACTCTTTGTCATGTTGTCGGCGATCAGCTTCGATACTTGTGCTATACTCGTCGCGTCGCTTTCGGACGTTGCTGCGTCTGTAGGGAGCCCAGTAACTCTATTACCGCCCATGATTAAATCACCAGTCATTGCATCACCAGCTTTAAGCACGCATGCGCTCCTAACGATAACATCTTGCTCGTTGGCGTACGTCTTAGCAGCTTCAGCTTTCTGGTCCGCATAGAGTCTAACTGAAGCTCCAATCTCAGCGTTTTTCGCGTCCACATACCGTTTGTTAGTCAAGTACTTTGGTCCAGCCGGCGCCGTATCATTATTCTTAGTGGCGTTGCTGATCAGCTGCGTCACCTGTTTCAAACTCGCGGCGTCGCTATCAGATCCTGGAATTTCTGTTGGCAGCCCAGTCACTCTTTTACCACCCATGGTCAAATCACCAGTCATAGAATCGCCGGTTTTGAGCACATGCCCGCCTCTTACGATAGCATGCTTCTCGTCCACATATCTTCTAGCGGTGGTGACCTTCTCATCCACGTACTGTCTGTAAGAAGCGTCGCGGGAATCTACATACCGCTTATTCACCACATGCAACGACTCCGTTGGTACTCTATCGAGTTTTACTAGAGCGCCAGCGACCGCTGTTGACACTTGTTTCCAACTCGCTGCGTCGCTATCGGATCCTGAAATTTCTGTTGGGAGCCCAGTAACTCGGTGGCCACCCATAACTAAACTTCCAGTCATTACGCCGCCGGATTTGAGCACGCACGCATTCCTGACGATAACATCTTGCTCGTTAACATAACTTTTAACAATAAGGTCCTTGTCATCTGCATACCGCCTAACGGAATCTCTCAGCCCCGCATTCTTCTCGTCCGTGTACTGCCTGGCATCGATAAGCTTTTGGTCTGCATGATTTTCGGCTGCGGTCGCCTTCTGGTCCGCGTATCGTACCACTTGTGCCCAGCTCGCAGCGTCGCTTTCAGACGCACCAGCGTCTGTGGGCAGCCCAGTAACTTTGTGACCACCCATTTTTAGAACACCAGACATCGTTCCACCGGTGATTTGTAAGTTGTCCTGATCTATGATGTCTGCATAAGCCTTTGTCGCGGCGTCTGTTTCCATCGTGGGCGTTCCCACGTTTGTCAGTCGAAAACCTCCAGCCGACAGAATTCCCATCATGGTATCACCCGCTTTGTGGACGAGCCCAGCGGCGCTTATCTGCCCCCCTCCCACCCCACCTCCACCGTCTCTTCCAAATTTATCAACCGGCATTTTTTATATACAAAAAGGTGACGGAAGTCTAACATAGGTCAAGCACGATGTCTTCAAAATTCTTTCCGGCAGCGAGCTCTCTTAGCACGGTCAGGCAGAGATGACCACATACCACATCATCGGGCCCCTGTAGCTGGAACGTTTGAGTTCTTATGGAACGGTTTAAATATCGAGAAATTTCGAGAGGCGGATCCAGCCCATAACTGTCAAAATAGATGGCTGTAGGCCCATCTATCCAATAGGCAACCCAGTGAGTACCATCGCCGGAACCAGAATCTAAATTAACAACTCCACACTCCTTCTCACGAGCCGCGGCATGCAGACCATCTCGCATGAAAACACCGCGGAAATGCGGCAGCGCCCTGGCAACTTTCTCTATATCGAAGTTGCTAAGAGGTTTTAGTTTTTTTGTCCGATGTAGAGACCCGATCCTTTACACATTGGGCAACAACCACCACGAGTCTCACGCCCGAGATATAAACCAGTCCCGCGGACCTGGGCCTCGAGTTCGCGATTGTGACGCGCCGCCTCCGCCAGTGCAGCGTCGCTGGCCTGTTTGCTCTGCACAGCCTTTACTACCCCAGCGGTCCCACCAGCCACGGCACCCGCCGCGGATAACCCACCAAAAAGCAGCGGGAGGAGAGCCAGTAGTGGAAGAAATCCACCCATTTTAGTCATCTTTTTCAATTGCGTTTTGGTGAATCTCAGCTCCATGCCAACGCCTTCCGAAATCTTCTTCACGATTCGGGCGGCTTGAATTTTTGTCAGCGCGAGCTTATCGTCTCCACGAAGCTGGCCATGAGTGAGCCGGATCGTGGCGCCAGTGCCAGCGCGCGCAGCTCTAGCCAATGTTTGCTTTTGCCCTTCGGTCAGCGAAAGGCCGAACGCAACGTATTCAGTTTTCATTTTTGCAAAAAATATATCTAGAAGAGGGCCATTTTTCTAAATGTGATTATGGGAATCAGTAGACAACGTTGAATTTGCTGCCATCCGATTCAAAATTCAGGAGTCGGTCGCTGATCAGGACGGCATATGCTGTCGTGTTATTTGGTACCACTTCGTTAAAGTCCACCTTGATTTGTATGTCCTGCACAGAGGTTTTTAGTCGTTCCGATTGCCTGCGCACGTCCAGGACGAAGATCGGAAACAAATCTACAAATTCGATTGGTGTCAATTGGCATGACGACTCACGCGCGTCTATACCGCAATATTCTTCCTTGAAATCACGTAGGGCCTTGTAAGCGCGAGAGGTTGTCCTCTTGGTGAAGTCGAGATTCATGTCAACCACCGGGTAGCGATCGCTGTTGAGCATAGCGAAAATGTTGCGAACCTGTGCATGGTCAAACAGTGCCGGATTCTGGCCTTGATGTGCATTCTTTCCAGTCTGAAAAGCAACAAGAATCCAGCGTGGCTTTTCCGTGCCCGACTTAACGCTCAAACGCCAGGAAAAAGTCGTCGCTCGTGGCACCGCAATGTTGTCGCATTGCATGGCGCGGAATGCTACAGGTACCTTAACCTTGGCTTCAATCTGCTTCATAAGCATGCTTTTATACTCCAAAGCGGGTATTATATGCGGCATGAACCAGGAGAGTTTAGTCAGCGTGATCTGGCCATTGGTCGCAGCGGCTTCCTTGAAGATCGCGTCTGCATCCCCCTGCCGGCTCAGCAGTAAGGAGTGTTTAATCCCGTATACGACCTTGTGATAATCATCGCAAAAACCGAATAGATGTCTTAAGGGAACGATGAATGAAAACGTTCCAATAGGGACGGGTTTTCCAATGATCATCAGTCGACGGGCCTCAAAGCCGAGATTCAGAGCCGCCGCCGCCGCACTCGTGTCCTTCTGCCAACACATGTTTAAACCTTCGCCTTTGGAAAAATCATCGCCGTATACCAGCATGCCTTTCATCGTCGTGGCTTGCCCAGGTGACATGACATTCTCTATCTCGGTGTTGTTAGCCAGGTATCGAATCTGAGAAAACATGTACGGGATGGCGTTGTTGATGAATGACACCAACGTGTCTGCGATGTAAGCCGCGCCAGTTGTTGTAAGCCTGCCCTCCACAAGAAGGTAACTCTTAGAAGGCTGCGTGAAAATGTCTTGGTTCTGGATGTCTATCTGTATGGCCTGGCCGTTATTAATAGCCGCGGGATTTTGGGACTCATACTCGCGGTATTCAAACGATTCAATGCTATTATCATCGGGCACCGCCGAAGCGATGTCTAACGTTTCACTCGGCACGTCAAATGCTGCCATTATTATAAGTAAAAAAGTTCAAGCTTCAATTATTAATCATGCTGTAAATGAATTTCATGTGTGGTGGGTAAAGCATTTTTGCGGTTTGTGAATTAGTCGGAAATTTTTTTATTTCATTTTGCGAGAAACAGACCCCTGCCACCACGACTCGGCTTTATAGTCTTGAAACCAGATCCAGCAATGCGGCTGTTTATGTCAGCCATTGTCGGAACAACGGGTGGCGGACTCACAGCCAGTTGTTTCAAGTATTCGATGCTCTTGTCGCTGAGCGCCTTCTCCAAAGGTGCGGGAACCGCTATTGGTGCTTTTGCGCCGGCAACAGCGCGTCTCGCTTTCACGGCATCAACGATCTGCCTGACGGCAGACGCCGTTGTCGCCCCAGCTTTCACAACATTACCAACTACATCGGCAACGTTTGTTATTACACCTTTATTAGCCGAAATGAAGGATCCGGCACGCCCTAGCAAGCCCGCGATTTTGGGTATCCAGTCGAAAAGTCCACCACCCACGACACGACGCCGCTTTTTAATTCCAAGAACAAACATGAGAATATTTAAGTGTGAAAATCTACGCACTGCGGATGTGAAACCTTATAGTTACTGTCTCACCGCGGAGGTTTAATTGTTCACCATTCTGGTCTGTCAGCCACACACGAATGCCCTGTACGTTGCCAGCAGGTGCAACTGGTAGGTACACCAGATTTTTCGGAGACTCGATTACCTTGTAGCCGGGCGATACATCCGGGAAAAAACTGTAGATTACTGGCAGCTGGCTACCATTTCGATACGATCCAGAGATAATGTCACAATTTACCAGGATTGTGTCCACGCGGAGAATATCGACTGGATTTTCTCCCTCTTTATAACCAATACCAAGCCTCTGAGGGTTAAAACCGAGCATTTGCCTGATAGTAGATTGCGCCATATTTACTATATATTGGGCATTCGTTATCTTTACGAAGGCGCGTAGGGTAGATGCGTTGGCTCCTATAGTAATAGGAGAATTAAAGCCGAGTTGAACAACACCTGTCGGCGGCGGATTTTGCTTTTCTAACTGCCGGCTGATTTCATCATTAATCTGTGCGATCTCGTAGCTTCCGTCGGGCAAAATGATCGTCTTCCACGCCTGTCCATTGGTGGAGCTGTAGACGAACTTGTTATTTGAGCTGTCAATGTTCGGAATAGAATTATAAGTTTCAAGATTGACCAAAGCAAGCTCAAAGCGTCTTTTTGGATCCAGGTACAGCGGTGGTGAGAAAGCCGTGGTCCACCCTGTAGTATCTGAGGAAACAACTATACTAAAATTTTCCTTAGGCTGCAAAAGTTCTCGAATTTCTTCGAGTAGTTTCTCCGAGCGTTCCATCTTGTGTATTTTATTTTATGAGCATGTTTCTATTCAATTCGAGTGCCAGCTCTTTGGAGATCGCACCGGAACGCAGTAACTCATCAAGAATGGCGGAGATTTCGTTGCCGAGACCAGTGTTTCCCGCGGCCCTAGAGGCCACCAAAAGCTGCAACCTCTCTACCAGGGCGTTTGGATCGTTATAAAATTGCACCGCGCCACCTCGAATCAGCTGGAACTTTTTACTTTTCCGGCCATGAATAGGCAGACCAGACATCTGTACGAGCTTTTTAAAAGTTTCAATTGCTTGAGGCGAATATTGTTTAGTCTTAACGAATCGTTTCGTTAGTAGATTGAACAACGACTCATCGGCCGGAGATTCGAGAACGAGGTTACCACCTTTAAACACTCTCAGTCTACCGGCAGACAACGCGACGGGGTCAACGGAGAGCTCACCCAAGGCGTTACCTTGTAATTTCAGAGGAACGGTTGGAACACTGAAACCCTTTCCCTTTTTGATGAGGGTGTGGCCCTCTATCAGTGTATCGATTCGCTTTTTATATTCCCTTAGGGCTTCGATATCTGCAGTCACCGCATCTACCTTTTCTTCGTCTTTTTGCTTTTTAGCCATCTTTTTCTCTTTGCCCAGGGTGTGGCGATTATAGTGATTGACCTCACCGATTATCTTTTCAGCACCTGCCTTGTCGGCTAAATCGAGCTCGCTCGGAGGTCTGAAACCGTGCCTTATGATTGCCTCGACGTTGAGATATTTGTTTGGATCGACTAACAATGCGTGGGGGATTCGGGATGCTGGAAGCGCTGGAAGCGCTGGAGCAGCTGTTCCTGCTGAATCACCGAACAACGCCGATATCGGGTTAAAAATAGCAGACTCTGAAATCTGCGCCGGCAAATCCTGTAAGGCGCTGGTAACTTTCTGCAGCTCCTTAGACGTAGCCGCCTGGGATTCAGCCGTGGCTGTGGCGATTGGTTTGAAAAGCTTTGCCGCATCGTACTGAAGGTTGGCTTCACCGAGTTTCTCATCCACGAAACGCTGTCTCATTCGATTTCTGCGAGCTAAATAGTCCTGAGTCAACGCGTCTCGCTCCTGTTTAGACGAAACTTTTGTCCACATCGCGTTTATATGTCGACTATATGTTGCCCGTAACGATAACTTTTGTCCACATCGTGTTTCTATGTCGACTATATGTTGCCTATATCATGTCTTTAAATACTTGCCTTGGGCTTATAGAAGCGATCGAACCCGCAACGATATTTTCCATCGTACACTTTGGACGTCAAATCTATGACTGCGAATCCATATGGCTGGGCAGCACACTCGCTGAAGAACGTACGGAACTCATCGAAAGACATGTCACCCCCCACGAACGTATCGTGAATGGCTCGCAAATTTTTACTGTCTTGGTTGAAGAGGACTATAAGATTAGCATTGTCACGGATCGCTTGCTTCGGAATTCGAAAATAATTCTGTGTTAAGTAGAAGCAGTCCGCGCCACCGTGTCGACCCATAGTGAAATACCTTTCGATGGGCGACTGTTTTTCAAGCATGACGTCATCGAAAACTAGAAGGCTTCTGGCATTCTTATTTAATGATTCAACTGGAACTATTTCATCTGAGCAAGAGTGAAAGGAAGCCACTTCCTTACCGGCAACTTTTTCGAGTTCTGTTATCCAGTCCCGAAGAAACTGATATTTTTCCTGTCCCAGAGACTTTGAGTATAGATAGAGCCGGTCAAAACGTAGGTACCCCTTCTTCAGAAGGAGGTTGAGTAGTAGGTTTGTTTTCCCACATCCGCTAGGCCCGCAGATTATACACCGTATGCTGGATGGCAACAACCAATGGTGGTGTTTTTTCCCATCGTCGGCTTCGAGATCGAAATTTGTTATTTCCATATAGAGACAACGAGTTATGATTGTATTCAACGAAAACAATGTATTGCCTACGATGTAAGAAACATACTGAGACTTCAAATGAAACAATTGTCGAGTTACGAAACGGTCGGCCAGCCAAGAAGGGAACCTGTGCCGTCTGCGGTGCAAAGAAGAGCCAAATTTTGCCTTCTAAAGTGCGAAAGACTGGAGGTTCTCTACTGAATAGCGCTCTTAATATTCTGCCTCTGCCTGAGATGCATATGAGCCTTCCATCCGGTATGTCTTCGGAAGATAATCCGGGAGGTTCTTTTCAGAATACAGGAAAGTACTCTTACTGTGGACCATTCACAAAACTCGATAAACGGCTGTCACAGCGCTATCACGGTGTTAATCAGCTCGACCGTGCGTGCCTCCACCATGATGTGGCTTACGCAGTTCATAAAGATACCCCAGGGCGTAACCACGCAGATGACATCCTCGCTGCAGCCGCGTCGAAGATCGCACTCACCGATGAAACTCCAGATTATGAGAAGAAGGATGCCCGGCTCGTATCGGCCATTATGTCAGCAAAGTCGAGGCTAGGGATGGGTGTTGGACGGCGGCGCTAATGAAAATCATTTGTGTATGTGTTTACCTGTTTGTAATATATAGTATTACTGAAATGTCTAATCACATTTCAGCCGTCTATTACAGCCCTAGAGGTTACTGGCGAGGTAAGGCTGCGGTGAAGAAACTAGCCTCAGCCGCCAAAGTTTCCGAGGCGGAGGCTCGTGATTGGCTGAAGAAACAAGCGGTGTGGCAGATTTATCTTCCCGTTCCACGCCGCATACCGCGTCCAAAGTTCGATGAAAATCGACCAAACGCCGTACACCAAGCCGATCTCTTGTTTTTACCTCACGATAAAGTAGGTCGAAAGACTTATAAATACGCTCTCACTGTTGTTGATGTTGCCTCACGATACAAAGAAGCTGAACCGTTGATAAACAAAAGTGCGACCGAAGTCGCCGCCGCTTTAAGCCGGATCTATAAGAGGGGTCCATTGACTTGGCCTCGACTTCTTCAGGTCGACCCTGGCCGCGAATTTATGGGTGATTTTACACCGTTGCTGGCGAAGCACGACGTTCTTGTAAGACGCGGACAGGCCGCAAATCATCGCCAACAGGGCATCGTTGAACGCTTTAACCGTACTCTAGCTGAGCGACTCTTCGGTGCTCAATACGCTCAGGAATTGCTCCTGGATGCAAGGGGGTCATCCGAACGGTCAGTGGAATGGGTTCGACGATTGCCCGAAGTTGTAGCTGCACTAAACGATGAGCCGACGCGCTTGCTCGACATGAAGCCGGTTGAAGCGATGAAAGCTGCTAAAGTGACACAGAAGCCCTCTCATTCACAAATGAAAACTCGTTTGTGGGGCTTGGATGAGCCTGTTCTCGGGCACGACGTTCTCGTCCGATATTTGTACGCTCCCGGCGAGCTCGAAGGTGGAAGCAAACGTGCCACCGATCCTAACTGGTCGCTCACCATCCACGCTATTTTGGATGTTGTTCGGCAGGCTGAGCAACCGGCTTTATACCATCTAGTTGATGGGCCTGGCCGCGGTTTTGTCCGTGAGGAGCTGCTTCTGGTGCCTATGGGCACTGAGCTACCCCCCGATAGAATACTCAACCGTCGTTGATTTTGTAGTGCCCGTATGCCAGCGTTGTTATCCCATCGGCCTCTATCCACTTTTTTGTGTCTAATGGAGAGAGGCTGATCTTATTCTGCTCGTACACTCCGATCTGGTGGTCGTGGCTTCGAATCACGACTTGTGTGTGCCGCATCTCTTCTCGTTCGAACAGGCACTCCTTGTATAGCTCGTGATGCAGATCCTTCTTCACAACTGCTCTCTGAACGCCTTTTGCTTTCCTGATCTCTGAGCCGCCCGATTTTAAGATCGAGTACATCTTCGGACGCAATCCTACGAATTCAGCGATGGCCACTCCGTTACATTCATCTTTGAACTTGCCCACGACTTTCTTGTTCTCGACGTCGTAGTATGGGCTGTCTCTTGGAAACTCTGAGAGGTCGTATAGGTGTTTTTTGTTCCACATATCGGCATAGGCGTTCGGAGTTTCCACCTGAAATAACAGGCTGTCAGTGTCTGTGTATAAGAGTTGAGCATTGTTTCCGTACTCGTTTTTCACATCGTTGTACCAGAAGTCGTACATCAGATGCTTGCTGAGGTCGAGGACCGCCTGGCCGACATATACAGGTCTGTTTAACTTGAGCTTATTCTTCAAACTGTGAATCGCGGCGAGTTGGTCGTTGAAGATTTTGTGTGATATGTAGGCCGGGTCCGCAATTAGTTTACGAAGTTTGTCAACTTTTGAGGTCGGGACCAGGTTGACCCTGATTCTTTTTCTAAGATTTTCCATGGTTTTTCCGAAAACTGCATTATTAGCCAGTGTGAAGAAGTCTTTTTCAAATTCTGACGTTGCCTTCGCTCTCAATTTCGTATTCATCTCGATATATGGAGCCATCCATGCCTCCTGTCTAAACTTAATGACACGATGAATTTTAGAAACTCGTAGGCCCAACGAGTGGTAGAGTTTGAGATTTCTATAATGGACCACATACCGCTCCTTAGGTCGCAGGCTTGGTACTAACTTCACATGCTTTGTGAACTTGCCTCCCAACTCGTTCATAAGCACATTCTGATAGTCGCTCAACCACTCCTCTTGGACTGTCAGGGTCTCCGGTGCTAAGGGATAGTCGCTATGTGATTCGTGGAGGTGCTCCGGGTACCCGAGATCTACTTCAAGTAGGAAGCCTTCAGGCGCGTCGTCAGGAGTTTCCAACACTTCGTCGAGAGTTGGACTTTCCCAGCTAAATCCTCCAACTGGCAGTGGCTGTTGCATCGCCCAGCCGTAAAGATTATTCGCGTCGAGATACATGATCCAGTTTTCTGGCTTCGTAGTATCATGATCTGGGCATTGCGGGTTGTTGGCTTTTGCGAAGCGCTTAGATACCATAGAAATTCCGCCTCTGAGACCTTTCTCTACGAACAAATGCATGTCTATATCGGTTAAAAGTTCGAGTTCGATCTTCGTCTTTTTCAACAAAGCGTCCCAGGCCATTCCTGGTAGGCTGAAGTAGTTTGCTGGATCCAGACTATAGTGCTTCATCGATGTGGATCTGAAGGTCTCGAATACATCGGCTAGTAGGAGTACATCCGTACGGAGATACAAGTCGTGATAGTCACCCAGAGTTTTACAATCGAATTCATTCCATACTCGTTGAGCGTGTTGATAATCCTCATCAGAAATATTCTCTCGGGAGAGCCTGCTGTAGAACGCTTCTTTAGGTGGAAGTTTTTCTTCTTCGAAGCGGTGGTAATCGTGGATGTATTCGTAACAATATACGCCCTTTCGTCTCAACAGATCTAGTTTTGTCCTATCATTGCGAACGTAATTTTCCTTTATATATGCCGTTGTGACTTTCAGATCCTCTAGCGACAGATTTCCTGATAATTTATCCAACGAGCTGTTTAGAAACTGGATACTATCAATGAACTGTAGTTGTCCAATGTTAAATGTCATGTATTTCTCCATATTGTTTGGGATGCAGTTAATTTCAGTTTTTTCATCCTGTGCGGCTTCACAGCCTCCGATCGCTTGCATGATGAGATGGCTGTCGTAGCCTCGCAGATTGTGGAAGACCACTGGCACCTTACACTTATCTGGATATATTCTAAGTTTTAAGTTACACTCGCTGTGAGCGGCACCTCGGTACTTACCAGTAATGTGACAGTGGTCGCGAACTCTATCCGCTTCGAGTGCATTTCCGCAGATGTGACATTCGATGGCTTCGCGGAATGATTGGCGATCGGCCGCTGACATAACCATCTTAGCTGGGGTGGCCAGCCTTTGTTTGATAGAGTCCAGCTCGCCTTGTAGTCGTTTTAGGAACTCTTCCACGGCGTTTTCTCCACGATATAGCACCGGCTTCTTGGTGCGGCCATCGTATCGAACCACTATATAACAGAAGCTACACGGTTTCTGCTCAGCTATCTGTCTGGTGTTGCTCTCGTTGGGATTCATGGCCGCATTTAGGACTGGCACGTTCAACGCCTCGAAGTCGGCGTAAATGGTGTACGGGACTCGCATCTGTTTGTGGTGATTCTGGAATTTGAGGATATTTTCATCCTCTTTTGGCATCTCAATCCGCTGAGGCTTCTCACTGATGCCCTGACAATCTTTGATATGGGCATCCAGTAAGTCTTGTCTACAGAATATGTGTAGGCAGCGGCGACATGGATGTTTTTTGTTTTTGTCTTTGCTGTTTTGATTAAGAATTCGACCAAGGTCTTTAATCCAGACGTAGTGGTAATTCTCACCACTGACTAACAGTAGAAGATCGATATTATAGTCTCTATTGTTCTGCTTTGAGACATAAATTGGATACAAAGCTTTATCCCACCCGAAGACCGATACGGACACCGTCGGGTTCTGACGCTCGAACTTGCCGATATCTGTGACCTTCACTGGAAATTCTATACCGTTGAAGTTTAGCTCCTGCAAGTGGGCCCGATACTTAGTTGGGCGATCCGGATTTTGCCCATGACCTACTGGATACATTGCGCTTAGTATGGCCCACTCGAAGCATCGGTTATCTTTATTCTTTACATTAATAACCGTACGAGGGGGTATATACTTTGGTGTGGGAAAGTAGCTCTTACCTCGGAAAGGCTTATATCTTGCAAGACTGAGGTCTAGCGCCACGACCCGTCTCACCCTCCACCCCGATCCCTCATTGGTATACTCCTCGAGGAGTTTTAGTACTTCGGCTTTGGCCTTCCGTATAGCCCCTTGGACTTTACCCGCATTGGTAATTGGGACTGCTGTGCTTCGAAAGTAGGCGGTATTAGTAATGATGCCGGGGGGCGCGTTGCCACCATACACATTATCAACGGTCGGTGCCAACTTTTCCAAATCAACAGTCAACACTTGCAAGTATTTCAAACCGCCATATTTCAAGAGCTCTTCGTTTAGCTGCGACTCAATGTTGTGCTCCATTGCACTCAAGAAAGCCAACGCATCTCCTTCCAGCCTGTGGTTAAGAGGTACTTCTGCACGAAAGTCTCTCAGAAGCTGGTTGGCGAGCTCTTTGTGCACTAGAAAGGGTGGTGGTCCACCTCTGTCCCTCTTATTTAGGAGAGGGTCGAATTCTGCCAGAAGGGCTTTACGTTTTGCCCCTCTGTGTTTGCGTGCTGGAGGAATTGGTCTTGGTAGCAGTGGCTTCAACAAGCGCCTTTTGACTGCATCTGGGATAGGTTCGTCTAAGATAATCTGTAGAACAGCCCGAAGTGCTGGGGGACCAGTAAACTCACCCAACAATTGTTCAATTTTTTCATTCGTAGACAATGCCATAGTTATAAATTATTTATACTACTGTGGCAAAGTTTTCCTTAATACAATAATTATATCATTTGTTCAAAATGAAATTTTGTTTACTGATATTCGATTGACGCTTGCTCATCTGTATTACCTCAATACAATAACTATATCATTTGTTCAAATGATAATTTTTTTTATTCTACTGATATATTTGATAGTCGCTTCCATTCTTTATTAAATTCACGGACTAACCCACCTCGTCGAGCTCTCAAATATTTAGCGAAATAACCACATTTCATACACTCACCCACGTGTGTTTTTATACCCCTTCCACATTTGGCGCAAGGTCTCGTCCCACAACCGTTTCGCAGTCGTGCCAAATGTTTGAAACAGTACTCCCCAATGCACCTGCGACAGCAGAGGGTTGTTTTCCCTATACCGAGCCAAATGCAAAAGTTTTGCCCTAGCATTATGTTTTATGTATACCACAACCTATTCATATATTTAAATTGAAAAAATTCTGAACGACTTAAGATGCTCTTGCAGGAAGAGGATGAGGGAGCTCATCTTACACTCCTAGCTTAGTTCCCTCACCGTTTCAACTCTAAACACTACTCACCTTTTGACTGACGCATTTGGATCTTGATCCCCACCTCTAGATCATGATTTGACTGAGCGCTTGTGAATAAGCTCCTTTTTCCACGACTTCGCTTTGGGCGCTATAGAAATCTCGAGATTAATGGGCAATAAAAGTTAAACTTAGATAGCGTATGATAAGAAATGCAAGTATGAAAAATTTAATTTGGACATCAGAACACCGTAACATATAAATGTTTTTTGATAATGAGAAAAAAAATATTAATGTGCTTCGGTCAGAAATGCAGTTCGCCGCCTTCGAGGAAAAATATCCACTGAAAGAGTTGATCTTCGGCCTTGTGGAAAAGTTCTACAACAAACTATACAAAACACCGACGAAGCATGGGCTTGCGCGGTTTTGCACCACGCCCAACACAAATACAAAAAATTAACGAGCAATGACAATTGATCCCATCTTTCCATAGGGTAGAATCATCCTCGCCAGCCACAGGTTCCTGTAGAAACATAGTTAAAACCACAAGTTATTATTATTGTTATTATATGTTATCATATAGGCTTACATACATAAATACATATACGGCCCTCGCAATTGGCTGTATCCAAACTCCACGCATTACTTACAAACGTACATACAGACGTACGTGTATATGTATGGCCTCCAAGCGTTGTATCTATGTACCGCACATTCGAACCTCACGCGTGAGAATCTGGAATGTTAGGAATGCCGTGTAAGCCAACGCGCTGTGCTTTTCAATGGCACGGCCTCCAAGCGTTGTATCTATGTACCGCACATTCGAACCTCACGCGTGAGAATCTGGAATGTTAGGAATGCTGTGTAAGCCAACGCGCTGTGCTTTTCAATGGCATACCAAATCCCCATGGCATATCGGTTCTGGAATGTCTTATACATTATACCAGCACGCTGCTAGTGGAATACACCAATATATACGATGATGATGCTCGGTTTTACAGCTCGCAGAAAATATATGGTATGTTACATAATACCAGCACGCTGCTATTGGAATACACCAATATATACGATGGCTCGGTTTTGCAGCTCGCAGAAAATATATGGCATGTTACATAATACCAGCACGCCGCTAGTGGAATACACCAATAAGCCCTATACGATGATGATGATGATGATGATGATGATGATGATGATGATGATGATGATGATGATGATGATGATACTACGTTTTACAGCTCACAGAAAAATGATGGCATAGAAGTATAGGCCTATAAAACGCCTTTACAAAGTTAACTGGTTCATCCCCCAAAAATCTTACCTTTATTTTCTTCTATCTTGATCCATTTCTGACAAACTGTAGTGATAAAAACTCGATCTTTCCCTTCGAGATATTGAGATATTGCCGATTCTTTTGACATAAGGTTGACTGCTAGTAGGCCTAATTCTGATATTCTACAAAGAGAAAATTACAGTCAAATTCCAGCAAATGTTGCCTTCTCTTTCCTTTTTTCAAAATTATCCAGCGCACTGGACAAGGATTCTGGTATTTTTTAAATGAAACGAACGAATGAACGAATGAGCGAATGATTGAATTAATAAATTAGCGAACGAATGAATGAACGAAGGAATGAATGAGCGAACAAACGAATGAAAGAACGAACGAACGAATGAATAAATGAGCGAATGAAGAAATGAACGAAGGAAATAGTGAAACGAACGAAAGAATGAATGAATGAGCGAACGAATTAGCGAACGAATGAATAAATGAGCGAACAAAGGAATGAACGAATGAATGAACGAATAAATGAATTAACGAACATTTTATTAAGAAGCTGCTATGTAGGCATAAATCTTGGTTTTGATCTCACCTTGATTAATATCAGCTCGTCCGTCATCAAAACAATCCTTTAACTGATATCCTTTTCCCAATACAACATAGTTGTTCGACGTTGTTCATAGGATCCGTGCAGCGTATAAAATCTAGACCTGCAGACAATTAGTCATTTAGGTCAGCGCCGCGCGTTGTATAAACACGGTCTATGGTAAACCGCTCGCGTCATTAACGTTGCTAAATCGTGCGTCCTACAGAAAGTTTATAGGCCTACACGCGTTTTAGCTGTTATTAGGTATTGTGCAGGTCAATTACATACAAGTAGGGTGCTATATAAATTTCGATTTACCGATTGATTGGCTGTACCTAAAACCCTACACAGGACCAGAGGAAATATGCAGAGCTTCTGAGTAGATAATCTGGAAGGGATGTCGTAGAGATTTCAATTGGTCGATTGATTGATTGAATGACTAATTAGCTGATTAATTGATTGATTGACTAATTGATTGACTGTTTTAAAAACCTGACATGGTGCCAGAGGAAATACGCAGAGCTTCTGAGTATATTGTTGTAGAGAATTCGATTGGCCGATTGATTGAATGTGTGACTATTATGGTCGATTGATGATTGATTGACTAATTGATTGATAAATTGATTGATGCCCCCAATCCCGTATTGGTCCAGAGGAAATACAGAGTTTCTGAGTAGATAATCTTAAAGAGATGTGTAGATTTTCATTTGACTCATTGACTGATTGAATTACTATTTCGGTTGATTGATGATTGATTGACTAATTGATTGGCTAATTAATTGGCTAATTAATTACTGTCCCCAAGCCCGTATTAGACCCCTACTACTAATTTCCAAAATTAGTTGCCAACTATAAATAAACCATATATTTTTTAGTTGGAAAATAGTTTTAGTTTAACTAAGAAAAATAGTTTAGTGCCCATCACTGGGCATGAGTCAGCCTTCTGGAAAGATACTAGCTGTCATTTCCCATTCACGTGGCAGTCCACTTACTTACCCGAGTCACCCGACCTTGTTCTTCGCCCTACTTACGTGTCAGTCGTTACCAAGAAAAGTCGGTGACCTACGCCTGTCCTAATATTTCTCCACGTCTCTCTGCTTGTCCGTGTCCGTCCTGTCTCGCGGTCAGCAATTGGCTCAAGTCAGTCATCAATCGACGTTTAGCGACTTTCGGGCGCCACCCCTGGCCAGCTCACTGTCAACAGCCGAGACCGAACAAAAATACTTAATAGAAAAACGGTGCCAGCTAATATAGGCAGAGTAATGATAATTCCAGTTTAGATATTATTAAATCCAGTAGTGGAATTATATTCTTTCGTACATTTGTGGTACATTATCCTCACTCTGTCTACATATGCGACCTCTGGGAAGGCATACTAATAAAATGTTGACTGGCATTGTTTAAAAAGTGTGGGTACGGTACCCCCAGTCCAAAAAGTGGGGGTACGGGTACCCCTCGTATTCCCCACAAGTTACGCTATGGCCAGAGGGATTGAAGCACCCTCCCCGACAATTAAAACGCTGTGCAAGGGAAAGACATAAAACGTGCCTATCACCGCTGTTGTAGATTCACCTCTAATCTCTGTACTTTGATGCACCCGCCAAACGCGCTTGAGAGCGAAGACGTTTATTGCACTCGTTTACAGAAACAGACGATCATCGTCAACACTAGGCCACAATCATATAACCGCACTCTCTTATATAAGAGGTTTCCTGGTTTGAATCTATGAAAAACAGGTGTGTAAAACCAATCAAGTATATGACTTCATTTTGACACTTACGCCTAAAGTAAGGACCAAAACCAACAAAAACAACTTTTACAACTAAATAAAATTAGCTAAAACTAAGTTCAACTGTAAACGGTACCCCCAGATATTCGCTAGGTGACGCTTTAACCTTACTAATCCACTGGCGTAAACTTGTGCAAATATTGGGAGAGGGGGGTTGATTATTCATTCTACACTTGTTGCATTAGGTTACAGTCCAACTCAGTTATTTGAGGGCACGTGCCCCGTCTGCCCCCCCCCCCCCACCTCCGAAAATGCGGGTTCCTCAAAACTGCGGTCCCGGGTCCTGCAGCACCCTTAGCACCCCCCCCTAATGCGAGCAGTACCGTATTCTAGTCTGAGAGGCAGCTATGCGATTTCATTTTCTTAGCCTCGGCATATGATGACGAATCCCGTCTCTCACGATCTGATCTTCCCACGGACAGTGTACGGTCAGTATACTTATTACGGATGACTTGGCTAGGGAGCGCAGATCGAGCAAGTCCTGGGCTCTGGCGGGGATTTGAACCCCAGAACCGTCGGCTTATAGTCAAAAACGCTAGCCACTAGACTATGCAAGGCCCGACGTGAATATTTAGTTGTAATTTTACGTCCATGATAATATTTCTAATATGGTCAGTATTAGTCCCAGGAGTCAGTCGCTAAGTAATTACCGACTGACTTGATGAGTTAGCGACTGACTTAGCGACTTAGTCGACTGGCCTTAGACGCAGGGCCACCGACAGAAATTCTGGGCCCATAGACACAGCAGTCACGGGCCCCTAAACTATCATATTTAGGCTTTATGAGAAAAGTTGATTGCGGGCCCGGCCCGGTCCCAGGAAAATCGCCGGGCCCCTGGGCATTTGCCCCCTTGTCCTCCCCTCTCGGCGGGCCTGCCAGTACGGGCATTTGATGGGACCCATATATACGCTCCGTACGGGTTCCATATGAACATAATTATGGGTCT
Source organism: Allolobophora icterica (assembly GCA_963556255.1). NCBI lineage: Eukaryota > Metazoa > Annelida > Clitellata > Crassiclitellata > Lumbricidae > Allolobophora > Allolobophora icterica. The sequence continues at coordinate 1,803,381 of OY744606.1, read as the reverse complement.
TATATGGACTCCTTATTAACAGAGGTGTATTGTTGAACCCTAAACTTCACAGCGTGGGATTTACTGTTATAGGGTCTATCTAACTCAAACCAAGAAGTCGATCGCCATTAGGCCCTAAAGCCTCGAATCAACCCTTGCCCAGCCATGACAATCTAAGCATGTTTAGATCTCTGTGACCTTAACTACGGCTCTCACGTCGCTCCAAAGCGCCATGAATCGTAATCGTAAAGATGAAATTTCTCTAGCGCTCGGAGCATATATAGCTATCTAAGCCGTTTACGGTTAAGTTTTAAGCTATACGCCGGGTAAAACTGTGCAGGAATTTCTTTACATACCGTCATAATTGCAGTCGGTGTTTTCAAACAATTGCAGTAAGAAGATCGCGTGTTTTTGTACAGTGAAAGGTTTGAGAAATAAATGTAGGCTTTCTGTTAAGTAAACACGTCAGGCACCTAACCGGAAGTTTGAGTAGTTTCTATGACAGCACAACGCTGGTGCCCTGCTCTGCATGTAATCGACGTCTTCGGAATTGCGAGGCTTTGAATAGTGAATGCATATATCTTATAAACGTGACAATACCGTAGTGTTTCTTTTAGCGTACCAAAGAATTCTTTAGCTTTCGCACTTCAACGCCTTTCTGCATATCTCCTTCTCTGTGTCTCTGTTCTGCTAGCTACATCGGTAAGAGAGTACGTCCTATGCACCTTATATCAGAGGTATGTCAGAATGAAGACTATTAGCGTCGCCCTCCTCCTTTATTCAAGCTTGGGACAGGCACCACCCAAAAACGGTAGACAGGCTTTGCCAAAGTCATACATACATATTTGCAGGCCCAAGTCACAAAAAGACAAAGTCGATTTAAAACTCTGATAAACTCAAACTATCTTTTGCTCAAAACTGAAAACTCAACCACTCCAGTCTGCGTAAGGTTACGAACGTTTCTAATTGCCTGGCTTCAACATGTTCTGCACTCTGTAAGGCAGACATTGTCAAACTAGTTTTATTTTACTGCATTATGATCAGGTTTTAAGGGACAAAGTTAAGAAAAAAATGAACTAGAATCTTCTACAGCAGGCGCTTTGGACGGCTCCCAAAACAGAGACATCTAATTAAGCTCTCGAGTGTACTGTCATGTTTCAATGTAATTACTGGCAAAGTCAGTTTAAATTAATCAGGGACATAACTAGCGTTGGGCTTGGGGGGGGCTTAAGCCCCCCCAAACGAAGTTGAAGCCCCCCAAACAAATCAAGCCGTTGTATGCTTACGGCTAAAATTCGTATGAACACTGTGTAAATGTTGCCATGTTCAAGGTTTAAGCCCCCCCAAACGAAAAATCCTAGTTACGTGCCTGAAATTAATAAAGATTATTATTATTATTAAGTTTAGGCAAATGACAGTAAGAGAGTTCAGGATAATCTTCAAAACACCGAGTTTAGTAGACTGACGGTGGTTACTGAGCAGAGAACAGGCTTCAAGAAACATCCCAATGCTTTAATTAAGATTCCTCAAAACAAATATTATTGTCACAACAAATCTGTGAACATTCACACCATCTGTTTCGCAGCACAACTCCCATGAAGAAAACAGAACACCAGTCTCCACATTTTAAATGCCTACAATTATCACAGTACCCACGCTCGTTTCACGGGCCAGGAACTGTTTTTTTTGTAAAATGCGAACATTACACGAGGATTCGTGCCGTAACAAAACAAATATTTTACGAGCCAACAAATTCATTCTTATCCGGTTCTGCTTCGAACGTCATTATATCGAGGAGGTAACAAAATATCCCCAACATTTAGTTCAACGGTTCTAAAACTTTCACAGAACAATGAACTCTGAAATGTTTTACAAACATCAACAGCCCTGCCTTAGAAAACAAGACAACATGAACCAGCAGAGGTAACACAAAACTTATGAAACCTCCAGTCCTTGAACAACGTTAAACAACTTTTGGCCACCTCCACATGACCGCTAGACAAACCGTCACCCCAGTTCGACAAACGCTGACCTAGCGATACTAACGAGCCAACAGCAGCTATTAATCCCGAAGCGCCAAGCTCAAACCAACACCTGCAAGCAAGGCTGACAGCAGCAAGCTATTAGCAAATATTATCCTGAGCAGATGTTAGGATGGTTTGCAGCAAAAATTGCATAGAAACTGTCCCATCAGGCCAGGCAAATCGCACCACAGCGCATGAAAAGCTGGCAAACAAAGTCTCAACGTCAAACCGCCACAAGAATTGTAATGGAATTCGCAGCAGCTTTTGCCAAGAACCTGTGTGACGTTACTTCACGGCCGGATGATCGTGGTCGTATGCGTACACAAGTTGTTTGATGTGCACCAGTTTTTTCACCAAGAATTCGTAACGATTCCTGTCCTTAACGTAGTCATTGTCATTCTTGAGCCGAAAATATTCCTCGTAGATTTCGTTTCGAAGAGTCTGCAGAACATTCAAGACGGCAGGTGAGCAAGTTAAAACAGACAAGTTACAGAATTGACACAACCACAATAGCTCTAACAGTATGACATCTACTGTAATCATTCATTAATTACATATTTTTCTATTATTATTATTATTATTATTATTATTATTATTATTATTATTATTATTATTATTATTATTAAACAGACATTTTTCACATGCACAACTAGCAAAGATTCCTTAAGGAGTGAATTATTTTTAAAATAGCCCCTTTTCTTATCTAAATACTTCCATAGTGTCTTTATAATGTGCGAGCTCATTACACTGTGTACTGCACAGGGACCTTTGGCAAGTCCTTCACACACTGTTGCTCAGCGCCATCGACATTCTGTCGCAAGATCATGTGAACTTGCGAACCATGATAGGAGGTTAACATCAAATACAGCTGTATTGTATTGTAACTTAGTTTAGTGTGGTATCCATGAAGGGCATCATAACTGCATCTCAAAAATACTGTGGAATGTAGTTACTTATTAGTAGTTACTTATTAGTAGTCACTTTTTAGTAGCTACTTATTAGTAGCTACTTATTAGTAGTAACTTCTGTGCCTTAGTCACCAACTTCAGTCAGACAGCACAGTCCTTACTGCCTTAGATCCAATACGAGTCCCTTTACAGGGTGTGGCAGTATCAAAGTACCCCTGTTGCACAGTTAACCCTAGAAGGTCAACATGGTAGCCTAATCTAGGCCTTGCCACTCAGTTCGAGTGTGCATGTTCCCAAAGGGATGGGGATCGGAAATGCCAACAGCAGGCACGGACAGAGGGATCTACCCCAGTGGGCAGATTTGAACCCCAACCTCTCAGTTCACAGTCCACCACACCAACTGCTAGACACACACCTTGAAATGTAAAAAACATCGGAACTCACGTCGTATCGAGCAGTTCCGTCCATTTCCTGCATGATCTGAGCCTGAAGTTCGACGATGTTCGCCACTTTGTTTGAAATTCGGTTGTAAACTTCCTGATGCTCCTTGTGGCCCTTGTTGAACTCCATTTTGTACCGACAGCGCTCTTCATACGACTGTATCATAGTAAACATTCTACAACAAAGCACATCACGCAGTAATGTAAAACATTGTAAATGTAAACAATGTAAAACTTGGTCATGTAATGTAAAACTTGGTCAAGTAATGACAAAACTTGGTCATGTAATGTAGAACTTGATCAAGTAATGTAAAAACTTGGTCATGTTATGACAAAACTTGGTCAAGTAATGCAAAACTTGGTCAAGTAATGACAAAACTGGTCACATAATGTAACAGTTGGTCATGTAATGTAAAACTTAATCACGTAATGTAACAGACTTGCCAAATCCTCAATCTGCATATCTTAAGCTGTCATGGCAATTAGAAATTCAATTACACGCGATGAATGTGCAGCATGGTGACCAAATATCCTCACTTTGTACCCATCGCTGCCTTTCTTGTGACCGGCTGAATGGACCAAAATTAATTCTTGTCCATACCTACCAACACGTCAATTTTGGGAACAAGCAAAGCATGGTTTTTCCAGCAGGAAGTCCTCCTGTAAGCTGACCACCTTTTGTTTCAAGCCACAGCTCTTGGAAACCAAAGTTCATATATTTATACCGGTAATGACTTTTAGCAACATTGACATAATGCACTAGGCATGAGTCGATAGTCTTGTTTTAAGTTAAGTTTTAAGGCGAGTGTGTTAAAACAAACTGCGACAAGAATGAAGCTAAGGTTCTTTGGACATGTTATGCGATCTGATGGTCTGGAGAAGGAAATGATGCTGGCGTGCGGTGAGGGGAGGAGAAGACTGGGTCGCCCAAGGAGGAGATGGATGGATGAGATACAAGATGTAACTGGCATGAATTTGGCGGAATTGAGAGACTTGTCATCGAATAGGAGATGGTGGAGTGTGTTCACCAGGACGGTCGCTAGAGCTCCACGAGCTGACAGCACAAGGTGACAAGGTGATAGATAGTCTAGCGGTTAGTGAACTAGACTGTCAACTGAGGAGTGGTTGGGGGTTCAAATCGCCACCGGGGCAGAGATTTGTTTGTAGATTTGGGCTCCCCTACACCCCTAGCCGGTTCAGCTGTAACGAGTACATTGACTGTACACTGTTGGAGGGAAGATTGGCCTCTGAAGGAAAAGGGGTTGCCCTCATATGCCAGATGGTTGCTTCATGGAAGTGATGAATAGAATCGTGGAAGAAGCCCAGTTACTGATCCAGGAGATCAGGGAACTAGCATTGCAACTGCTAACATTTGAGTTGCAAAGAGTTAAAACAGGTTGTACTCGACTAACCGTCTAAAGTCGTCATCTTCTGGGTCGCATGAGGCGTCGGCCATGTCTTCGGTCATGTCTAAAAAACAGGCAAAGCACCGATAACAAAGGTAATCCACAAGTAGCAAATGTAATCCACAGGTAGCATAGGCAATCCACAAGTAGCGCAGGTAATAAAAGTAATCCACAGGCAACAAAGGTAATCCACAGGTGAAAGGTAATCCACAGGTAGCAAAGGTAATCCACAGGTAACACAGGTAATCCACAGGTAACAAAGGTATTTTAAGGTGGTGATAAATTTAAATCACACTATGTGAAATGCTGCATGCCATTGAAACATACTCACATACCTACATGAATACACACCTACATAGTCCACCACAAAAAGCCTCAACTTGCCAACTCATGGCTGCCATCATTTAAATCCCGAGTCAAGAATCACGTCAAGACGCTTCTGGCCCTGGCACGAATCAGTCTTGTCTTCTAGCACACATGCATCCACCACTCAGATTTTCTGACCTTGCGCATGTAATAAGAATGGGCGGCGATCCCAGGGGAGTCGAGGGGGACAAGACCCCCACCTTTAACAGTGGGGGAGACACAGTATACAGTTGCCCCCTCCCCAAATCTTGAAGAAACACAAGCATACGAATACACACACCAACATAAAGCCAAGCACATCCATGCATACATACACACACATACATACATATAAACATACATACATACACATAATTCATCATCTCCCACAAAATGACCAACTTTCCACTCCCTAACCTGAACTCGGGGAGACCCCAGATGTTGTTGAGCCAGCCTGCAGCAAGTAGGCCTGAGATGGAACACCGTTATGGACAGATGTCGCCAGGGAAGCGGCCCGTGGCGTGTCGCGTTTGGAGGTGTGCGCCACGCGGACTTTCTTCGGAGGTGGCACGGTGTCTGGAGCATCGTTCGGTCGCTTGGCAGCAGAACCAGACCAACCAGCAGCAGTAGCAGCTCCATCCTGGGCGTCCATCAGCCTCTTTGGTGCCAGGTCTACGAGTTCGTTAGATCTCTGAAACGTTAACCTGACCATTTGAAACACGGGTACTCATTGTAACCAAAACAATTTTGTTCGTTCACCGATTCTCTCTTCGAGTGGAGCTATATAAATTTGCAATTATAATTAAAATTACAATTGGGTTTCTTTTTATCATGAATGTCGGGCTTCTTTTCTCCGTGATCACCGAAGGCAGTGTTAATCATATGTGATTATGCATGGATTTGGGCGATTAGAAGGGGTGAGCGATAGCCAAGTGGTTAGTGTGTTGAACTGTCGATTGAGAGACCTGGGATTCAAATCCCTGCCAGGAAAAGATTTCTTTCGTGATTTCTACTCCACTTGTGCTTTAATTTCGATTGTGGTTTCATTGCGTTAGGTCGGGAGCATCTCTGACTCTCTTGAAATGGCGCTATATAAATTTGCAATTACAATTACAATGAGTACACTACTGTCAGTAGGCCAAGTTGACAATGGTTTTATTAGATCATAAACTTATAATCAACTGGAGAAACCTGGTCAAAAACTGAATGATCAGGGAAATGAGAAGTCGGGCTATGTCGAGTAAGCAAGTTTAAGCAGGTCAGTCTCGAGTTAATCTAACACATCGTAGTAAAAGGTCAGCATTTTCACACCTCTCCAATAGATGGAGTTTAAGTACGTTGCTCACCTTTGTTCGAGGTGGACTGCCCTGGCTTCCATTGCTTGGACACGGAGATATGGTGCGCGGATTCAACGGGGGATTTAAAGACAACCAGCTCAGCTTTCTACAATACGAGAGAAAAGCAACAATCACATAATGAGCAAAACTATTAAACAACAGTCAAACATAAGACAGCATGCCATTTGTCAGATATCACAGTCAAATACTCCAATTGAAGCGTTAATTATTATTATTATTATTACAACTGGGTATTGTTATTGTCATGTGTTTATGAAGTGCCACTATCTAATGACCAAGCATCAATCAATTGTGCTGAGCAACTGCGAGTGAAGGACTTGCTCAAGGTTGCTACACAGTAACCATCTCAAGGGAGAAGTCTCGAATCCATACCCTCCACATTACAGGCCAAGTGTGTTAACCACTCAGCGGCCATGTCACGTCAGTTAAGAAGACGAATCTGCTGTTCAGCTTACTTGTTTAATTGCTGTCGATCATTATCGCTGTACAACGGCCATTCGTGTTTCACTTCGTTCGTGTACAGATGGCGCTGAAGGCTGTACGAATTGTCACGGGAGTTCACTTGCGCAACCTGTTCAAGTGTTGGCATAAACAAGTCTTTGTCCTTGTCAGATAAACCATCTGGAAAAAAAACAACAGCATTCGTTTAAAACATTGATTCACAGCTGCCCTATGTTCAGGTCACGTTATAACAGAGTTCCGTAATGCAGTGCTTCTCAAACTTTCGTAGTCTGTGGACCGGTAATTCTTTAACCAGCATAAAATTTGTAATTGTAATTGTAACTGAACATTTAAAGAACTGCCACTCAATGATTCAGAGGTGCTCCAGACCAATCAAAGTCGGTGCTATCACTAACAGGTGTTTCTGGGGCAGGGACGAGAAAGGCTGAGGAGCTCAAGCCCCATTCCTGCGGAAGATGGTTCCAACTAAAGGGGCTAATATAGGCAGAACTTCTAGACATAGCAGTAGCATTGCACATGCAGGGAACAACGAGAAGGCCTCTGGCGGCCGAGCAGAGGGACCAGGGAATGAAGAGGCCGAGGTACAGAAGGTCTTGAGCCTTATCACGGACCGAGCTCTTTCAATATCAACTTACAAATTACACGACATGTTATATCAAAATTTAGATTTCATACTATTGTCACAGTTTATTACAACTATACTTTTGCTATCGCTGCTGTAGGTTTAAAACTGTTCATAATGTAAGCTAATATCAAAAACATTTAGTATACAACGTATACTATATACAATTTAATATTATATTTATTTAACATTTGAGTATAATCAAAATTGTGATTCCGGTTATTCTGTGGCCTGGCAACCAATTGCTTGTGGACTGTACCGGATTGCGGACCACGGTTGAGCAGCACTTCCATAACATGTTATACAAGAATTTGTAAGTGCATTTTACAAATGCTCTCGTTTGAATTTCACTCACCCATTTGCAGTTTGAGCAGCAGTTCTGGCTTCTTGTAAGTCTTGATTGCAAGCAGATGGATGATACGATCTCTGCAGAAATTGAGAAACAGTCAACAGATATAGGAAGAAAGATAAACAGCAGTTTGCTCACTCTTTTCATTACCGACCTTCCATAACAAAACGTGAAACGTAAAAGTTATCAGTTGAAAGTTTGCTACGAAAATACATTTCAAAATGATTTGTCGTTCAACAGCAAATCACTCGTTTCAACCTTGTCGGCACAGAAAGGAACTCTGAGCATTTTCTCCGCGTTCTCAACACACAGGAAATTTTTGTATATCCCAGAGTATATCTGTTAAACATTTGGGAGTTATTGAAAAATGCAACATAAATGCAATAATCTGAGCACATCTACAGAACCGGTTTATTTATGCTCAAAGGATTCAGTCCATAGGTGCTGTTGAGCAATAAATCCAACAGACAACGAAGGAAACATTTCCTGAAAACGAAGAAGTTTGAATCGAAATGTCTAGATACATCCATACACACAGCAATAGGCAAAGCCACCTACACACCGACACACCCCAACAACCCCCAAACATCCCAACACACACGCCTAAACATCCCAATACACACACAAACATCCAAAAACGCACACAATCACACCCAACACACACCCCAACACATACACACCTAAACATCCCAATACACACACATAAACATCCAAAAACGCACACAACCACACCCAACACACACCCCAACACACACACACACCTAAACATCCCAATACACACACACAAACATCCAAAAACGCACACAATCACACCCAACACACACCCCAAAACACACACCTAAACATCCCAATACACACACATAAACATCCAGAAACGCACACAACCACACCCAACACACACCCCAACACACACACACCTAAACATCCCAATACACACACAAACATCCAAAAACGCACACAATCACACCCAACACACACCCCAAAACACACACCTAAACATCCCAATACACACACATAAACATCCAGAAACGCACACAATCACACCCAACACACACCCCAACACACATACACACCTAAACATCCCAATACACACACAAACATTCAAAAACGCACACAATCACACCCAACACACACCCCAAAACACACACCTAAACATCCCAATACACACACATAAACATCCAGAAACGCACACAACCACACCCAACACACACCCCAACACACACACACCTAAACATCCCAATACACACACACAAACATCCAAAAACGCACACAATCACACCCAACACACACACACACACACATAAACATCCCAATACACACACATAAACATCCAAAAACGCACACAATCACACCCAACACACACACACCTAAACGTCCCAATACACACACATAAACATCCAAAAACGCACACAACCACACCCAACACACACCCCAACACACACACACACCTAAACATCCCAATACACACACACAAACATCCAAAAACGCACACAATCACACCCAACACACACCCCAAAACACACCCAGGTGGGGAGATGGCTGAATGGTAACACGCTGACACGAAGATCAGGACGTGGGTTCGATACCTGCTAGCCCCATAAAGGCTGGCTCAGCTTTTTCACTCCCTACACTCCCTAGGGGCAACTGTAAATAAGCAGGACAGATGGGCGCCTTGCAGCTGCCACACAGTTAAATTCGACTCCTGTTAAACATGTTATCATATGTTACTACTATATCATGTAATCGTACTGCATACTTGTCAGTTTGAAAATAAAAAAAATGAATATTAAAAAAAAACACACACACACATGCAACAACCCAACACACACACACATCCATCCCAACACACAGACACCCAAACACGCACACAATCACACCCAACACACACCCCAAACATCCCAATACACACCCAAACATCCCAACACACACCCCAAACATCCCAACACACACCCCAAACATCCCAACACACACCCAGGCGGGGAGATTCATGAACACCAAACACACAATCATCCAACCTGAGGGCAAAGCTCATTGCAGCAGTCACAGTAGACGCCGATGACCCATTCTTCTCTTTGGTCGCGGTTGCGAAGGGGCTTATCCGGCCATTCGGACTGGTCGACAGGGCGGCCCGGCTGGCAGGAGTCACTCGCGGCTGGGCGTTGATGCTCGCTGTCGCCTGCTTCCGCTGGGTGGAACTGGAAACCGCCTGCGAACGACTGCTACGAGCGGAAGAGGGGTTCTGGGAATTCTTGGCAACATTCCGGAGAATCTTCCGGAGCCGGCTTCCGTTGTTTGGACCGCTGGACTTGATCTCCTTCGTCCTGGAAAACGAAAGTTCCATCTCAAGGAAACCACATAAAGAAATACACATGTGCTCATTACAACACACTTAACTATAACACTATAACAACATAACAATACAACAACATAACACCACAACAATAAAACACTACAACAAAATAACACTATAACAGCATAGCACCACAGTATAACATAAGAGTATATAAACTATATATCAACATAACACCATAACAGTATAGCAACATAACACCATTAAACAACATAATAACCATTGTACGTCTGTCTGTCTGTCTGTCCGTCCCGTAACAAACACTATTGTGACGTCACTATACTGCCGCCTTGGCGACGGTTGTCTTGACGGCGGCTATAGGCCTATAATATGACGTTATTGTTATCACTGCAATAATAATTGTTTTTTATATACCATGATTTTTCACGGGTTACAGCTAATAACATAACAATATAACACCATAACATCCATTTGGAAAGGAACCCTAGACCCTCGTCATCTCATCTTCCCACTGACAATGTACGGTCAGTGTAGTCATTCTATCCGAGTGGGCTAAGGCAGAGTTTCCCAAACTGTGGGTCGCAACAGAAAAGTGGGTCGTGAAGCTCTGGCAAGTGGGTCGCCAAATTTTTTCGAGAAACATTTATTTTGCTGCAGCAACAACATTTTGCTATGATTGGGCTATAACTAGCTGGATTGCAATGAATTGTAAACTGTTTATACATAAATTTCCTTTAATGCTTTAAATTTCTAAGCGCTGTACGTATATCCACATATCTCGATACCAATTTACGAAGCAAATTTTAGTACACAATGCTTAATTTTACACAGTGGGTACCGAGACTGCCAAGATATTCACAAGTGGGTCGCGACCCAGAAAAGTTTGGGAACCGCTGGGCTAAGGGGTGCAGGTAGAGTAGAAATTTCAAACCAAATTTCTGCCCTGGTGGGGGTTTCAACCTCAACCTCTCGCGTTTGTCAGTCCAGCATGCTAACCACTACAAGACATAATTAACATAAATAATACCAGAAAGATAATATTACATGCCCGGCATAGATCAGTTTTAAAACTGCATGAAATTCCAACTCCTATAACGTCACTCTTAGCCCTGCAATGCAGTCGACAGAGACACAGAATCCGGTCTCAGATGGCTACACAGCTCACTTCAACACGACCTACTTGCTCTTCTTGATCTGCTCCTCGACGATCGACATCTTCTTGATCGTATTTTCATAGACGTCATCGCCCGCCTGTATCGTTAGCTTCTGTGACAAAACGCCGAGCGATTCCAAGTTGCTGATCCTAGAAATAACAAGTTGTGCTCAAACTGAAGTGTCTTAGACCAGTGCTACCCAGACTGTGGTCCACGGCCTGATTCCAGTCCGAGAGTGATTGGATACTGGGCCGTGGATTGATAACTGGAATCACAATTTTGATTGTACTCAAATAAGCAATTTACATTGCGTGTTTCAGAACAAAAAATTTGAACATGAGGCACAGCAGATATACATAAAAACAATTTTAAACATGCAACATTAACCTAAACCACACATACAATCATCACTAAACGAGTTTTCAGGGTGCCTTGCTGTTTTACACTGCTATGGCTAAAGGATGGACGTCAACTACAAATTGTCAGCCATTATGTCATCAACGCTGGATAATAAAAATCATTGCTCAAAATTCCGTCACTGCATTTTTCTAGTGATGCCAGTCCCAATCCGGATAAAGGAGGGTGACGCCAATCATCTTCACTATCGCAGAGCATGGTTAAACAGACAACTGCGAACTTGGGTGGTGACAGTCTCTGGATAAAGGAGGACGGCTCTAAACGTCAATCATCTCTCTTGTAACACAGCATCATCAAACACAGTCTACCTACCTGCCTCCCATCCCAAACAGCTAACACAGGAAGTACTATCGGTACTCTGTAATGTAACGAGATGAACTAAGTAATGTAATGCCATATTGTATAATGTGATGAGTCCCAAAACACACCCGTTTGCCTTCGAATGCTTTATGCACTGGAAGCAATCGTCATTTTGTGACGGCTGGATCGTGAAATCAAATGTCCGTGGCGTATCAGAATCCTTCTGTGGAATGCTCACCACCTGGTAAGTAAGTAACAGCATACAAATCACCAACAGAGTTCAGCGACATAAGTAGACCCAGATGAAACGCGAGGTTAAAATAAGGTAATATGGCATGCCCCTTTGACAATAGCCCTTAGAAACAATAGTCCTCAGAAATAATTTCTCACATAAAAACAGTCCTCAAAAAGGATAGTCCTCAGAAGCAATACTCCTAAGCAACAATGTTTAGTCCTCTGAAACAAAAGTGCTCAGCAACAACAGTCCTCTGAAACAACAGTCCTAAGCAACAACAGTCCTCTGAAACAATAGTCCTACGTAATAATGTTCAGTCCTCTGAAACAATAGTCCTAAGCAACAGCAGTCCTCTGAAACAAAAGTGCTAAGCAACAACAGTCTTCTGAAACAAAAGTGCTAAGCAACAACAGTCCTCTGAAACAATAGTCCTACGTAATAATGTTCAGTCCTCTGAAACAATAGTCCTAAGCAACAGCAGTCCTCTGAAACAAAAGTGCTAAGCAACAACAGTCCTCTGAAACAAAAGTGCTAAGCAACAACAGTCCTCTGAAACAATAGTCCTGCATAACAATGTTCAGTCCTAAGCAACAGCAGTCCTCTGAAACAAAAGTGCTAAGCAACAGCAGTCCTCTGAAACAAAAGTGCTAAGCAACAACAGTCCTCTGAAACAATAGTCCTAAGCAACAACAGTCCTCTGAAACAATAGTCCTAAGCAACAACAGTCCTCTGAAACAAACATGCTAAGCAACAACAGTCCTCTGAAACAACAGTCCTAAGCAACAATAGTCCTTTGAAACAATAGTCCTAAGCAACATTAGTCTTCTTCTTGTCTTCTAAGCAACATTAGTCTTCTGAAACAATAGTCTTCTGACACACAATAGCCCATATTGTCAACCCTTTCCCTCTGTTGACAAAAGTTCTAACAACTTCACTCGTCTCCTTCGTACTTACACCTATTTAATGTTCACTGATTCACATTAATTCTACGTGTAAGTAGCTTAATTTCTACTGTGTAGCATAGCCTTCACTGAACACTAACACAGTTTTCAATATCTTTGTTTTACAAACATAAAATGAATTAAGTATTTCAATAGTCAGCAACACTTCTACGGAGAACACCAAATTCAAAATTCTACAGTCAGCATAAATCTTCGCGCCTTCTTAGACACCTGTGCTCTCTGCGCCTAAACGAAATCTAATTATATACACATAGCGCGACCGCTGCCGTGATCAGCCAGCCACGCGTTTCACTAAGACAGTACAACTAAACGTGATACATCTATCATATCAGCTATCAGCTGGTTGTCTTTAAATACGAATTTTGAATTTGGTGTTCTCCGTAGAAGTGTTGCTGACTATTGAAATACTTAATTCATATATACGGTAATATCTCGCACTGAAAGACTGTACACAAAACTCAGTTCACACCATAGCAAAGTAGTCCTTTGAAACAAGTCTTATAAACAACTGACCTCATATATACAACTGTCCTGAGAAAAAACAGGTCTAAACAACAAGTCCTTCAAATACAATATAGTTCTCCGAATCAACAGCCCTACGCAACAACAGTCCTACTGTACATTAGTCTAAATAGTCCAATTTGACACTATTCTTTAGTCTCAACAAGTCTTTACTCCTACTCGAAGATAGTCTTCACGACAAACAGTCCCTAAATGATGAGCGGGATTAGTTCTCCATGCATTTTAGAACACACCCATCGTTAAAGGGTTAAACAAGTTGAAAAAGTCTTAAATGTCACCTGTTTCAGCCTGCTCATCCCTCTTTAGCCTGACTTCCCATTTCTCTGAATATAAATCGGATTCTGACCTGGCTTCTTGATTGTATTACAATTTCTGACTATGATTTCAATGAAAGCAACAATCAATTGAATCTTTAGAGGTGATGATGATGATGCAATAGAAGCCAGATGTGAATTTGAGCTACATAAACGTTTGATTAGAAACAGTGTAAATAAAACTGTCACAAAGACTGTCAGAAAATTTAAAAAAATAAAACTCACTCCAATAGTTTCACTGAAGCTTATGCTCGCCTTCCTCTTCAAATTCTGAAATAACCAACAGATTAATTTGTCATTAATTATATTTTTTAAATGCACGCCATAATCTGTGATTACATTGTACATGCAAAGTTACCACCACAATGCAGTTCAACCCTTCTCCCAATTTTACCTCAAACACACCACCACGCCATTATTCTGGTAATTCTGCAGATTTTCTGTAAATTCTGCTTATTTGCAGCAATTATTATCGTCAATAGATTCCTTTATTTCAAAAATAAACTTCAGTCATTATTATGGCAAACACTGGCTAATGATTTATCTTCTCTTAGGCAAATAATATTATATAGACCAAAAATCATTTAACATACAAACGTTAGAGACCGTCATACAAAAGAGCTTGAACGCGAACGTAACATAAACATCCGGGACTTTGCCGTTAAAAACAAGAAACACATGTCGAGTTTAAAAATTAATCGTTACTTTTCATCAATCACATGCTGCAATACTTCAAAATATCACATTATCTAGCACTAAAACCCATGATATTTCGAAAATATGTCACAATCGAACACAATTCTGCGTATCCGCTTATCTAACTCGATTCGTCTTATCGTCTCCATTTAAAATTGTGTAAGGGTACAGAATTGAAGTTACCTTCGCTTGCTGATATTCTTCAATCGCTTTCAGTGAAGAGTCAGTCAACTTCACATACAACACGGACGAGTTCTTATTCGATGGTCCGGACGACAAATTAAACCTTCGACCTTGTGTCAAAATGGCGGCCATCTTTGCTAACCACACTCTGGCAACGGCGATTCAGATTTCAGCAAATAAATACTAAACAGTCAGTAACCTAATAGTACTAACAGTCTTGCAAGAGTCGGCTGTCATTCAACGAATTCAGACTATGCGAAATTCGTGTATTCTGGCCAAATAATTCTTCTTTTTTGCCATTTTAGCAAATGAACACGATATGGCCACAGACTACATATTTTATTGACGAGAGTTCACTCATCGCGTTCCCGGTAATAAAGCGCCACCTAGTGTTAACCTAAATCTAACCTGCAAAATCCTAATGAACCCTTTAAAACAAGTGAACGTAAGTTTAAAAATTAATAAACATTACTTACCAAGTAATACTATTTTCTAGCATAATCATTTAACTTGGGAGCATGCCCGATAGCGCATTGGATAACATCTGGCGTGGAGTGCGAGAGGTACAGAGATCGAGTCCCAAAGGCGGACATGCTTTGTAGGCTGCAATTTGCGCCGTGTATTGCAGGCTGTCTGTTCCGTTAGTAGTTAAGGTTTATCGCATAACATGTACATGTACAGCGCAGTGCGTTTGCAGGCGCTTAATTAAAGAATAAATATTATTATCTTGCTTAACTTATGGGGATGGGCACGAAGCGAATACATGTCCAAGCTCTAGCTAGCTCGACCTAGCTCTCCTCTAAATTCCAGCGCTTTAGAAGTTGACGCATTCGATGACCAAGTTAATTTATTTTTTGAGTTGATTGTTACAATGTTACATCACTCAAAAAGCTCACATTATGTCACTAATTCTTGCACCTTATTGCGATATGTCATCTGCGGTAGCGCGTACACCAGCGATACCAGCTGATAAAGTAATCAGAAACATTTCCGGAGAATTACCGAGGTACGGTTGCGACCATAGATACAATAATGGTTGCGACATGTGTTTATATATCTATGGGTTACGATTCTAAGCCAGTTAGCCGCTGACAGCGCAGTCCTAATTAGTGTCGTTATGGCCTAAACAAAATCAGGAATCTTTTAGAAAAGCGCGCAACAGAAAATCAATCGTAGAACATCTTAAACAAATTTTTAAAGGTTTGTTTTAAAGTTCGATAATGTTAAGGATTTGCAGATGAAGTCTGCAATTCTATTGCGTCGTAAAGTTGGGCTGTATAATTTTTTCATTTGACCCTATTACACACATTCTATGGTAGCCTATTTGCATTTCATCTGATAACACCGCATCACATCACGTAACTTCGCGCCATATTAGGCCTACATTTTATGACGCAAGAAATTCTTAACATTGCATTACAAACGCATTGTAGGCCTAATCACTTCTATGGCGTAAATAAGCGGCTTTCAAACGGTGGTACGCGTACCACTCTAGTGGCACGCCAAGTGTCGCTAAGTGGTACGCGAAAAAATTCAAAAATATTTAAATTTGGTATGAGTTTATGCCCATCTTACTTTGATTAGCTATACACTATTGAAGTCGCTATTCTACGTCCACCATCATGCACCATATGCGCTTCTTTATCTTTAAATTTTCTATGAGTTTATGCCCATGTTTTTGTTTAGCTATTCTACGTCCACCATGCGCTTCTTTTTCTTTAAAGTTTAAATTTTCTATGAGTTATTATATTAATTTTTAAATTTGTCTACCTACGGTCCTACGCTAATTGCAAGGGGACTTAGCGCTCGCCTGTAGTTTTTGATCTGACCTTTGCTGGTACGCCAACATTCGATTTTTTACCTGGTGGTACAATAAAATAAGGCTTGAAAACCGCTGGCGTAAACAGCATCAAATATAAAGTTAATTCTTAAGAAGTGACAACGAATCCTATACTTTTAGCGAAGTACAAATGCTGTCTGTGTTGCGACGTATGATTTGTCTACAAGAGTTCTTTAAACTTGAGGTTTAACACTTTGATTTCTGATTATTCAATCAATCAATCAATCAACGGAATTTATATAGCGCCCCTTCAAGGCAACTACTCAGAGGCGCTCCCGACCCAAGCCCGGTCAAAAAGGAAAGTCTTGAGGTTCTTATAAAAAGTACTAGACATATCCCGTGGGAGAGAACGCAGGTCAGATGGTAGGCCGTTCCACAGAGAAGGACCTACGACCGAGAAAGCCCTATGCTGTCTATAGTGGAAGTGCGTGCACGAGGGACCACAAAGTCACCTCTGGAAGCCGAGCGCAGAGATCGGCGACCAGAGCAGGCCGAGGTCAGGGTAATCGAATGCTATTACTATTCCAGACACAGTCTTAGATCTAGATTCACTGAGAGATTAGGCCTATAGGATCTATGGACCAGTCACCAAAGACAGTCAGATTTTATACAACGCATATATAGAATAGAATACATAGGCCTAACTGACGAAGTGTGCTGTGAACCCAAGAACAAATCCTGGTTATGGTTTATCCATGGCTGCCGTACATCCTATGACCGCACCTAATTACCACTTACCAACGGTACCTACGTACGTCACTAATAATAGAGAAGGTTTGTTTCCGAGATAAGCGAAACTTCTAGCGACCTGCGAAGAAGTGAAAGCCTGAAAGGACGTCCTAGATTGGATTAAATGGAGATAACAGGCCGAGGTGAAGTCCCATCTGTATACAATAGGTTTGAATCTTACGTCCGAAGCTATCCATCCGGTATTTATTCCTAAGCAAGTTTCACGGCACCACGAAGTCCAACTGCTTTCAGAACTCGCCGGGGTAGCGCCTGGTGGGAAAGGACAAGGGTGGGATGACGTCGCATCTGTTGACCACCGGAACGAGACAGCCTCCGATGATGAGCAGCATAGGCGTAATTTGTGGGGGTACGAGGGGTACCCGTTTCCCCGCTTTTTGGACTGGAGGTACCGTACCCACTACCCCCCACTTTTTGAACAATGCCAATCAATATTTTATCATTGTGCTTTCCCAGAGATCGCAGTCTCAGCCTTGTTTCGTGTATGTAAGAAATTGGTACCCCCACTTTTTAGACCAAAGTTTCGCCTCTGATGAGTAGGATAGATCCGAGAGCAGCCACTAACGAAGATCTCTACACGCGAACATCTGCCAGTCATTCTGACCACTGAATCTGTGTTGGCGTTTTAAGAAGATCTGGATTTCAGCTGCTTTAGAATAGACTCGAAATAAACTCATATTATTGATGGACACAAAGCGTATTTAAATTGCTTTAACTAGCCTACTGGCCTATTTTTATGCATTGTGCATTGGACACCGGCGCAATGGAAGTTACTAATTACAATTATTAAAATGTATCCTAACTTTAGAAATTCACACAAGAGACAAAAAATCCAGTTATCCGTTTATTTCTCAATCTTCGATTTCATTCTTCTCAACATACTTATTATCAACTGTTAAGATACTTATCGTCCGTTATTCGATTTTTAACTCGTTTCTGAAGTCCGCGGTCGCCATCCGTCCGCCTCGTCGGATGGCCGCGGCGTCCAACCTCCGAGTTTACTTCGTCTTCCGGCGTTTTCGTCGCTTTTTGCTTTGATCTAGAATCGCTTGAATCGAACGCCGTGAAACGCCGTGGCGCCGCCATCTTCTTTGGCAGTATTCCGACCAAGGGCGGCGGCAGCACCCTGATAGGCACATGCAAAACCGTCTTCTGGGACGGCGTCTTCTCCGGCTGCCGCGGCCTCTACGCCGTCGTGAGTTGGAGCCCCACCGTCCGCGGCTGCGCGATCGACGACGACTCCGCGACCTGGCATCGTCCTTCGCCTCCTCCTGATCGGCTTCGCTGCCCAGCGATTGACTTCTGCGGTCCATGATGTCGGTCTGAAGAAAACACAAGAACTCATGTGTTCTAATATTAAAGACTAATGATTAAAGAGCAAATCGTCGAATCTTAATTTGTTGTGAATGATGAAAAGTGAACGAATGAAGGCGACTTCGAAAGCGCCATTCTATAAAAGAAACGAGTCCACTGCCTTATTTAAACGACTTCTATGTCGCCATTCTAAATGAAAACTACTATAGCGCAACTTTGATAATGCATACGACAAAATCAAAAGAAAGAGCTACTAAGTGATCCTACTTGAATTATTAACAATTGCGCCGAATTGAGTCCACATGTAAAGCCCACGTATAAGGTAAATATATATTATCTATGTGTTCGTACGTGTGCACGTTATCATGATTTATATAGCGCAATTTGAGGGCCCACATAAACATGAAGCTTAATAAGGGATGTTGGGACGCCTCACCGTTCCCTGTCGTCCAGGATCCTTCAGGGAGAGGCTGTCCTTCCGTCCGTCCGTCCGTCCGTCCGCCCGTCGCTTCTCCTTCCTCCGTCTTCCTCCTTCACTTCCGGATGTTAGACCTGGAAAGGACTCGCCAGTCTCATTTGGCGGATCCTTGGTGAGGTTTCACTCTTTGTGACGTCGTCAGAGGAATATTTCACGCAGGAAGGCTAGCTCTTCCTCTGAGCATTTTACATATATACGTTGTAAGGACTAATATTTAATCTGCTAATCATTGCGGTTAATTTCACTACTGCTATTACCACTACGATTATTAATAGTAATAAAACTACTTCTATTGCTGTTAATACTACTATTTCCATCACTCCACTACTACTATTACCAATAATGATATTAGTAGTAATTATAGTAGTAGAATTAGTAGTAGGAGTAGGCCTAATGGTAGTAGTAGTAGTAGTAGTAGCAGCAGCAGCAGCAGCAGCAGTAGTAGTAGCAGCACTGTAGCAGCAGCAGCAGTAGTAATAATAATAACAACAACGACATTACTTATCATAACAATAATAACAGCAATAACAATAAAACAATCATAATAATATTATACCAATAGCGATGTCGATGGAAATAAAAGTGATGGCGGTGATGGTGAAAATGTCTTTGTGTCTGCCATTGAATCCAAAGCTACATATTCACCATTTCCTTATCGCGAAAAGGGGAGCGTGTTCCTCCCCAATATTTTCAACGGATAGGCCCACATTAAACGAATTATCCCGGGAAAGGTCAAACAGATGCGGTTGCAGAGCAGGAAATATGACACCAGAATCGAAGAAGCGGATTACCGCCAAAAAGTACTGCCATGTCCACGGGCGATTGCCCTCCGATTGGCTTTATCTCTGCCTTCTCATAATAATAGATTTTCAACTTCTGTGGCGCCTTTGTCTAGTTTGTGCACAAGGAACAACCGATGATGCACCAAACTTAAACCATAGTCACGTCAGAACCTAGAAATTCACCTAGATAAATTTGGATTTAATAAAAAAAATCATAATATATTATTAAAATATTGTTTCTGTATTCAGTTAAGGGGGCCACTACTGAATGAAAAATCATCAACTGATGGCATTGAGCAACTGTGTGAGAATGATTTGATCAAGGTTCCTAGACATAATTATATGCATAAACCCTTACTCTCAGTATTATAAAGTGCGTGTTCAAACCAGTCAGCTACCGTGTCACATCAGTATCTCTTTAGAAACTCGGCCTTTGACCAGAATGTAATCCCAGCACCCAGCCACGGATGATATGCACCTTAACAATATCTACTCCGAAATAACTGAAAACTTCATAGAACCTTTGAGGTAACTCTTGAATAAATTCCTCTCTATGATTATTTTCTAAGCGTTCATCACTTTTCCTAACCCATCGTCGCATGATGTACATGTATGCATATATACAGCCATGTATCTCATATATCTGTGGCAGGGCTGAGAGCGCCTCTGAGTAGGTCTCTTGAAGAGGTTTTTATAAATTTTCAGAATGAACGAACGAGTATTTCAATTTGCTAGCATAATTGAGAGCGAGAATCAACTATAATAGTCGCTGAATTACTTGACTGGCTATAGTTCCGCGACTTTAACGTAAACCAGGGAGGGATATATATACGATTGGTGAATGTAGTAATTATGTGCGTGCTTCTAATTTTGGTCCGTGATCGTAATGTCGTCTAGAAAGAGAGTGTAGAAGTAGATGTCAGTTAAACTAAGACTTACTTGTGTTAAATGTTCTGTAGTTCTTGATATTTTCTGGAACTTTACTATTAATATAATTACTTTAGGAAATGTCTGTCTTTTGCTAAATCTATATACTGAGGGAGAAAAAGTACCTGTTATGTCAGCAGAAGTAAGGGAAGGAACGGTATATCGAAGAGTGTGCTATGAACCCAAGAACAAATCCTGGTTATGGTTTATCTATGGCTGCCGTACATCCTATGGCCGTGCCCTACCACTTACCAACCTACGTGAGTAACGTGGCTGATAATAGAGAAGAATAAGGTTTGTTTTCGAGATAAGCAAAACTTCTAGCGACCTGCGAAGAAGTGAACGCCTGAAAGGACGTCCTAGATTGGATTAAATGGAGATAACAGGCCGAGTTCCGAAGTCCCATATGTACACTATAGGTTTAATTCTTACATCCGAAGCTTTCCATCCGGAATCTAAGCAAGTTTCATGGCACCGCCACTGCCGTCAGAACTTGCTGGGGTAGCGCCTGGGGGAAGGGACAATGATGGGATGACGTCACATCTGTTTTAAACCGGAACGAGATAGCCTCCGATTACGACTAGGATAGGTCTGAGAGCAGCCACTGATGAAGATCTCTACACACGAACATCTGCCAGTCATTCTGACGTTTGAAGCTGTGCTGGCCCTATAGTAAGCTGTGTTTGGATACTAGCTGCTTTAGAATAGACTCCAAATAGATTTAGAATATTGTTGATAGACGCAAAGCTTCTTTAAATAGCTTTAACTACTGGCCCATATCTTGATGCCTTGTGCATTAGACACAGGTGTAGCAATTTCAAATTACCCCCTACTTCACCTTACCCCACGGTAACTTGAAATCGCGTTCAGATTACCTGGAGGCGCAATGGAAGTTAGTAATTACAGTTATTAAATGTATCTTTTAGAAATTCACACAAGAGACAAAAAATCCAGTTACCCGTTTATTTCTCAATCTTCGATTTCTTTCTTCTCAAAATAGTAAATACTTATTATCAACTACTAAACTACTTATCGTCCGTTATTCGATTTTTACTCGTTTCTAAAGTTCGCGGTCGCCATCCGGCCGCCTCGTCGGATGGCCGCAGCGACCAACCTACGAGTTGTAGCACGTCTTCCGGTGGATTCGTCGCTTTCTTCCATTTGTTTACCGTGGCTTGAAGCTAACGAGGTGGCGCCGCCCTCGTATCCACGTGTAACAGTGTTCCGACCCACCGGTGCGGCAGCACCATCTTCCCCTGGGACGGCCACTTCTCCGGCTGCCGCGGCCTCTACGCCGTCGGGAGCCCGACCGTCTGTGTCTGCGCGATCGACGACGACTCCGCGACCTGCCTGCCATGCCGTCCTTCGCCTCCTCCTGATCGGCTTCGCTGCCCAGCGGTGGACTTCTGGGACTCATGGCGACGACCTGAAGAAACCACAAGAACTCTGTGTTCTGATATTTTATGACGACTTTAAAGTGTAATGACTAAAGAGCAAATCGTCGAATCTTAATTTCTTTTGAATGAGTGAAAAAGAGAATATGAAGGCGACTTCGAAAGTGCGAAAAGAAACGAGTCCACTGCCTTGTTAAAACGACTTCTATGTCGCCATTCTAAATGGAAACTTCTATAGCGCAACTTTCATAATGCCAGTAGTGTCAAAATCAATTGAAAGAGCCAGTCAGTCCTAACTGATCCTACTTGAATCATTAACAATTGCGCCGAATTGAGTCCACAGGTAAAGCCGACGTATATGGAAAGATTTGTATATCCAAATGTTCACATATATGTATACGTGTAAGGGTTTTATATAGCGAAATCTGAGGGTCTCGCATAAGCTTGGATATCTAACAGCCCTGTAAGGGACTTTGTAGGGATCCCTTACCGTTCTCTGTCCTCCAGGATCCTTCGGGGGAGAGGCTTTCCGTCATCCGTTCTCCGTCGCTTCTCCTTCCTCCGTCTTCCTCCTTCCTCCGTCTTCCTCCTTCACTTCCGGATGTTAGACCTGGAGACGAGTCGACTGCCACCCATAGATATGGAGATCGAGGAACCCTTCCGCCAGTTTCATTGGTCAGATCCTTGGTGAGGTTTCACTCTTTGTGACGCAATCAGAGGAATATTTCGCGCGGGATGGCTAGCTGTTCTACCTGCGCATATACGTTGTAAGGACTAATATTTAATCCGTTAATCATTGCGTTAATTTTACTACTACTATTACCACTACGGCTACTAATAATACTAAAACTACTGCTACTGCTATTAATACTACTATTCCCATAACTCCACGACTATTACCAAAATTGATATTAGTAATTACAGTAGTAGAAGTAGTAACAGAAGTAGTAGTAGTAGTAGGAATATGTCTAATAGTAAGAGTAGTAGTAGTAGTAGTAGTAGTGGAAGTAGTAGTAGTAGTAGTAGTAGTAGTAGTAGTAGTAGTAGTAGTAGTAGTAGTAGTAGTAGTAGTAGTAGTAGTAGTAGTAGTAGTAGTAGTAGTAGTAGTAGTAGTAGTAGTAGTAGTAGTAGTAGTATTGTATTGTATTTAAACATTTATAAAGCGCCTCTAGTAGGGTGAACCGTTCAGAGGCGCTCCCAGTGCGCAAGGCCAAGAGAAAAGAAATAAGTCTTGAGGAAAGCAAAAGAAGATGAGGGGTTACTTATTAAAATGTGAGAGCGAGTAGAAGGAGACAGTGTATTCCAGAGAGAGGGACCAATTGAGGCAAAAGATCGGGACTGAGCCATAGCTGTTCTAGTATGAGGAACTGAGAGGTCAAATCTGTTTGAGGAGCGAAGTGGACGATGCGAAGAGACAGAAAGAGGCCGGTGAATTACATCAATTAAATATTTGGGGGCGAGACCCCGCTGTGTCTTTGACACCAGAATAAGGATTTTGAACTTAATACGTGCAGAGAGAGGAAGCCAGTGCAGTTTCTCAAACATGAAGGATGAAATGCGTGAGTAGCGTGGCAGACGGGCAATTAATCTCGCAGCTGCATTTAGGACTGACTGCAGAGGCATGAGACGGACCTTAGGAAGACCGATTAGAAGCGAATTGCAGTAGTCAATTCTGGAGCAAGTGAAAGCATGGACCAGCGTTGTGAAAACAGAGGAAGAGACAGATCGTCGAACAGCCCTGAGACGCCTTAAGTGCAGTGTTTAATCTAGTCCCCCTCGTCTGGGAGGGGAAAGAGGGGAAACCAGGTTTCTGGGGGAGCAAACAATTGACACAAAATTTTGTCTTCCATCTTTAAAAAGTTTCAGACTTTTCCAAAATTTTTCCACTTTTCATCTTCGAAAAAAGTTGATGACCTTTTTTTTTTTTTAGTCCTTCACCCAATTTGTAACTTTTTTCCTCTGTCAAAAAAGTTGATGACCTTTTTTTTAGGAATCCATCTCTCTGGGGGGGGGAACCATGTATCCACATCGATCCTGGGGGGGGGGGATTTTTCCTCCCCTGACGGTCTGTACATTGTAATATTGCTCGCCTCTGGGGGGGAAACATCAATCCTGGGGGGGAACTTTCCCCCCCTAAAGACGTCTAGATTACTCACTGCCTTAAGTGGAAGTAGGAAACACGTGTGAGGTTAGAGATGTGATCTTTGAAGGAGAGAGAGCTATCAAGCGTAACACCTAGATCACGTACACTTGATGAAAAGGAGTAGTGAGGGAAGATTTCCAAGAGGAGGGCAAAATCAATCTTAAGCAACTGTTGACGGGAGCCAAACCAAATGAACTGGGTTTTGGAGGCATTAAGACAGAGACGATTTGAGGACATCCAGGAATGGAGAGACTTAGATAGAGACTCAATACGCTCAACTAAGTGCAATTGAGATAAAGGAGACCCATGGACAAAAGCTTGCACATCATCAGCAAAGATATGACCAGTAGCTCCCGAGAGTGGGAAAAGAGAAGGAATGTCAGCCGTGTAGAGAATAAAGAGTAAAGGACCAAGTACAGAGCCTTGAGGAACGCCCAGCTTAATGTGAATCCATTTTGTTCTAGAGTCGCACGATATAATCATTTGGGTTCGTTCAGACATATATGATCGAAACCAGCAAAGAGGAAGGCCCTGCAACCCATATGAAGTCTCAAGACGCTGAAGGAGAATACTATGATCTACCATATCAAAGGCTGCAGAAACATCGAAAAGAGCCAAGAGGCTAAGTTCAGCCCTGTCAACAGCAGAGTAGATTTCAGAGAGGAGAGAGAGGAGAGCAGTCTCAGTAGAATGATGAGCCCTAAAGCCTGATTGATAGTAGTAGTAGTAGTAGTAGTAGTAGTAGTAGTAGTAGTAGTAGTAGTAGTAGTAGTAGTAGTAGTAGTAGTAGTAGTAGTAGTAGTAGTAGTAGTAGTAGTAGTAGTAGTAGTAGTAGTAGTAGTAGTAGTAGTAGTAGTAGTAGTAGTAGTAGTAGTAGTAGTAGTAGTATATCAGTAGCAATAATAATAATAATAATAATAATAATAATAATAATAATAATAATAATAATAATAATAATAATAATAATAATAATAATAATAATAAAAGGTACCTTTCCGTCAAACCCTGAAGACGAGGCCTGACCCTCCAGACAATTACCCTGCTCCTAAATAATTTTTTCCAAATCCCGAGGGATCACTGATACCTCGGGTAAAATAATAATAATAATAATAATAATAATAATAATAATAATAATAATAATAATAATAATAATAATAATAATAATAATAATAATAATAATAATAATAATAATAATAAGACTTGGAACGACTTGGAACGACTCTGTGCGAACCACATGTGTGTCAATGTGGCGAGAGAGTTGACGCCAGAGGACTCCACGGTCTTGTCTGCAGAAAAAACGCTGGCAGACATCAACGGCACAACATGCTCAACGATGTCATATGGAGATCGTTTGGTAGAGCGAACATCCCTTCTCAGAAGGAACCGTTGGGCCTCACCAGAGAGGACGGCAAGCGACCTGACGGCGTGACGCTTATCCCGTGGTCATGCGGAAGGTGCATCACTTGGGATGTGACCGTTTCGAACACATATGCAGCGTCACACCTGGCTGTAACATCAACCGGAGCAGGTGAGGCCGCAAACCGGGCAGCCGCCGCCAAAAGATCCAAATACGACACAATCACCCGAACGCATGCTTTTGCAGCGGTTGCAGTGGAGACGAGTGGTGCATGGAGTTCTGAAGGATTGGATTTTGTGTTGGAACTGGGACATAGGCTGACGGATTCAACTCAGGACACGCTTGAGACAAGCTACCTGTTTCAGAGACTGTCGATAGCTGTCCAACGCGGGAACGCCATCTGCTTCTCATCGACCTTTTCACGATAAATTGTTCACTGAGTGACGCTGAGATGGCGCTTCAGATTATTTGATCATTATTGTTAAATATAACAATAATAATAATAATAATAATAATAATAATAATAATAATAATAATAATAATAATAATAATAATAATAATAATAACAACAACAACAACAGCGACAACAACAGCAACAATAATACTTATAACAACAATAATAGCGGCAATAATAATAAAACAATCACAATTATACCAATAGCGATATCGATGGAAATAAGAGTGATGGCGGTGATGGTGAAAATGTCATTGTGTCTGCCACTGAATCTAGAGCTATTCACCATTTCCTTATCGCGAAAAGGGGATCGCGTGCCTCACCCAACATTTTCGGCAGAGAGGCACCACTTTGAACCAATTTTCCTGGGAAAGGTCAAACAGCTGCAGTTGTAGAGCAGGAAATATGACACCCGAGTCGAAGAAGCGCACTGCCACCAACAAGGACTCCCTTGCCCACGGGCGATTTCCCTCCGAGTGGCTTTATCTCTGCCTCGATGGCAATATTCAGCCCCGAAACCGCTTTATTATCCATACATACAAACGCACGCATACGCATACACACACACATGCGTGCACATACATGCACACATATACACGCAAATACATACATCTTAAATTGATGTATTTCAGACGTAATGTGTCTAATATAACGTCCATTCATTTTGTCAGCACGTGATTTACGTATCCATATAGGCCTATTATATTGTCTATGTATACATGGGTTCTGATATATATATATATATATATATATATATATATATATATATATATATATATATATACATACTGTTGGGAGTTGGCCTTCAGCCATCCCGCCATTATCATCCTCACGTGCACTTACTAACCTTAGTTAAGACGCACCTCGTTTGAAGCTAGAAGTAGGATGGTCTCGTTGACTATATATAGCAGTGTTCTTGTGTCTACAGGGAGACCGGTTTTAGTTAAGTAAGGCGTAAGACGTGCACTGGTTGTGTCACGCATTGTAAGTACCCTTTTTGTGGTCATTTTCAGAGAGTGTACCCTGCGTGGTCGCTACTCATGTTTAATTGCCGGTTCTCGAGTTGTATCTTCCTTTGTGGAGTTTGTGCAGGCGTCTTCTCGGAGAGTCTGTCTTTTGTCGTCTGCTTTGTCTTGTATGTGTGAGTATCGTTTCAATTATGTACATAGTGTAAATATACGTTTTATCAATATTGCGAAAGTCTTCGTTTTTCTTGTCATTTCTCACATCATTCTAACTCACATTTCACCTCTAGACTAACAAGCTAACATATGGGGGCTCGTCCTTAAAATTCACCGTTTTCCGTTTTGTTAAATTGGAAATTTCAAAATTTAAATTGGGTCTGCGTATTTGCGTATGTGACGGTTTCTTTGGAAGTTGTACACGTTTTTGTGCATACGACTTTGTATCATGGCTACATTTGGGTCTGATACATCGGCAACCGCTTCTCCGGTTGGGAGTGTCCTTCACTCTCCGGTGACTAAGTCCTTGAGTTTGTACGACATCTTCGATATGTCGGCTGACGAACTAAGATTTGAATTAGAGAAATTAGACCAGGACACTAAAGGCATGAGTAAGCCGCAAATGCAGAAAATTCTTGCTAAATTGAGAACGCAGGAAAAAGAAGTGTTCCATTTTGGATTTAGACCGCAGGAGATTGGGTCTCGGGAAGCGGTAGAAAAGACCGAATTGACGAAGTTAGATAGTGACAGAGAATTTCAATTGGAGAAGTTGAGAATGGAAGACAGGAAGCGAGAACGAGAGGCTGAAGACAGAAAGCAAGAACGAGAGGCTGAAGACAGAAAGGAAAAATTGAAGATGGAGGAAAGAGAACAAGTCAGGAAAGCGGAGAGTGAGGAACGAAAGGCTGAATTGCAGGAAAAATTGAAGATGGAGGAAAGAGAACGAGTGAGGAGAGGAGAGGGTGAAGACAAAGAGAGGCAGAGACAATATGAGTTAGAGCTAAAGCGCATCGAGGCTAAAGTTTTGAACCCAGGTCCCGAACAGGACAAAGATGTGTTTCGCATAGCTTCTGCCATTAAATTGGTCCCTAAATTTGACGAGACGAATATAGAACATTATTTTGTTTCCTTTGAGAAGGCTATGACCATTCATAAATTTCCAAGAGATAAATGGACTGCTTTGTTACACCCTCAATTAACTGGTAAAGCTCAACAGGTTTTTTCGGAGTTATCTCTTGAGGACTGTAAGAATTATGACACCCTAAAACAGGCTTTGTTGACTGCATTTGCTAGGGTGCCGGAATTTTATAGGAAGAGTTTTAGAACTTTGGTTAAGGGTGCTCAGGAGACTTACTCTGCTTTCGCTTTCCGCTTGGCGTTACCTTTTCAAAGGTAGCTGGAAGGTGAAGATGCGTTTAATGACTTGACTAAGGCCTTGGAAGTCTTTAAACTTGAGCAATTTGTGACTTGCTTGCCTGTTGAAATCCATAGATGGATAATTGACAAAAAGCCCGCGACAGTTTCAGCCGCTGCGAAGTTGGCAGACGAATTTGCTATTCTATATAAGCCCTTCCCTGTGCATGCTTCTGTCTTGCATTCGAATGATGAAAGATGGGAAAATTTTGGATTTGGTCGTGATTCGGGTCGTGGAGCTAAAACTCATTGGTCGCCGAAAAATTTTCGTAAAGAGGGCCAATTTCACAAGTCATGGGAGTCCCTGATTGTTTGTACTTACTGCGGTAAATCTAATCATGGGGTTTCTTCATGTTACAAATTACATCCAGAATTGAGGTCAAAACGGGATTTCGCTGCTCAGCAGAACACCAGTCCTAAGAATGTAGAATTAGTTATGGGCGTAGATACGTCTGTACAAGTGAAGGATGGGCCGACTAAAATGGTCGACGCTGGCTACTTGTCATTCTGTTCGTCTGGCTATGTGTATACGCCCACTGGACTTTCTCGCAATATTGTTGTGTTAAGAGATACTGGTTCTTTGCAAAGCTTGGCTAGCAAGGAATTATTGCATGCTAATGAGTTCTGTTACACCGGTGAGGTTCGCTTTATTAGAGGTATCTCGGGTGTCACGTTTCGAGTTCCTTTGGTCGAAGTTCGAGTTGAGACTAAATTTGCTAACGGCACTATCTTATGTGGGTTGGTAGACCATTTGCCACCTGGCATTCACGTTCTAATTGGTAACGACTTGGATAGTCCACAAGATGAGATAAATGTGGGAGTGACTACACGCGCTCAAGTTAAATTGACCGATTCTGGCTCTTTACCTGTGTCGCATACTCAATCTGTAGAAGATAAGTCTGCTGATATAAATGTGCAGTTAGACGTAGACTTGAGTGCCTTATTCAAAGAGTCTACTGCAGTGCATGCTGATTTAACCAATGTAGTGTCGCGCGAGAATTTAATTAATATGCAGAAAGCCGATACGTCTTTGCTTCCCTTGTATCAGCTGGTTGAACGAAGGGATGGGCAGTATATGGAACGCCAATCGTATTCGATTGCTAACGGAATTTTGGTGAGGCAGTGGAAGGATTTAGATACGCCTGATGATTTAGGGTATGCGCAAATAAATTGTTCCTACGCAGTTGCGTGCTAAGTTATTGTACGTTGCTCATGATATGCCTGCAAGTGTGAATGTGTCTGAATCGCCTAAATTAGAAGAGGTGGTCGCAAATAGGCCTTTGGATTTTGTGCAACGGGATGAATTGCTGGGCATGCTTAGTACGTTTAAGGGTGTGTTTAGCGATGTACCTGGCAAGACTTCACTTATTGCACACCGTATTGAATTGATACCTGGTGCACGACCAGTACGGCAGACAGCCTATCGGTTGCATCCTGAGCGTATGGCACAGGTAGACAAAGAGATTAAAGGCCTAATTGAAGAAGGCATTGTAGAGGAGTCCGAAAGTGCGTGGGCTTCGCCTATTGTACTTGTACCTAAATCGGATGGGTCTCTGCGGCTGTGCACAGACTTTCGTAAGTTGAATGCGCTTACGGTAGCCGATCCTGAAAATAAGAAGCAGGTTCAATCTTTTCTGGGTTTGGCTGGTTATTACCGCAAATTTCTGCCGCATTACTCTCAGTTAACGTTACCTCTTACTTTGTTACTTAAGAAAGGTCACAGGTTTACTTGGTCTCCTGAGGCTGAGAATGCATTCATTGATTTGAAGTCTAGGATGGCTTCGCGGCCTATACTTAAACCGCCAGATTTTGACAAACCCTTTTATTTGGCTGTGGATGCTTCATACTTTTGTTTGGGAGGTTGTCTATTTCAGATAACGGACGAGATTGAACACCCGGTCTGCTACCTGAGTCGGAAGTTGAGTTCGGCGGAAGTACGCTATTCGACCATTGAGAAGGAGGCACTTGCGCTGGTGGTCGGTGTACGCGCGTTCAGCGTGTACTTTGGTTCCGCTCCAGTGGTTGTCTATACGGACCATAGTCCACTCCAGTTCATAAATCGCATGGCTCCTTCGAATGCGAAACTTTTGCGATGGAGTCTTGAACTCCAACAATACTCCTTGAACATTAAGCATCGGCGTGGTCGTGACAATGTGTTACCAGACATATTAAGTCGCCCCTCAGTTTAAATGTACGAACTTTCCATAGATTTCTACGGACTGTCGGTCTCTTGCATTAAGCCTACATAGATGATTCTTTGTTGTGTTGTAACGTTTCTAGTGGACTGTTGTGTTGATGAACTTTTCTAGATAGTTGATATTCATGTATATTTGTAGTTTCTGCATGGTCGGAAACACTTTAAATGTTTCCTCTTTTTCGTAGTGGGGGTGGGGGGTCTGTTGGGAGTTGGCCTTCAGCCATCCCGCCATTATCATCCTCACGTGCACTTACTAACCTTAGTTAAGACGCACCTCGTTTGAAGCTAGAAGTAGGATGGTCTCGTTGACTATATATAGCAGTGTTCTTGTGTCTACAGGGAGACCGGTTTTAGTTAAGTAAGGCGTAAGACGTGCACTGGTTGTGTCACGCATTGTAAGTACCCTTTTTGTGGTCATTTTCAGAGAGTGTACCCTGCGTGGTCGCCACTCATGTTTAATTGCCGGTTCTCGAGTTGTATCTTCCTTTGTGGAGTTTGTGCAGGCGTCTTCTCGGAGAGTCTGTCTTTTGTCGTCTGCTTTGTCTTGTATGTGTGAGTATCGTTTCAATTATGTACATAGTGTAAATATACGTTTTATCAATATTGCGAAAGTCTTCGTTTTTCTTGTCATTTCTCACATCATTCTAACTCACATTTCACCTCTAGACTAACAAGCTAACAATACATATATACATATATATAATGCACTTTATACATGTATCTATACATATAGTTTCCATATAGTGTCCGTCTGTCGGGTGGACGCTATGTCACAAACGGGTTCTGTTCTATTGTGAAACATAAACCTGTCGTCTGGACGACGGCGATCTTGGCGACGGTGATAATCAACAATACATAATTATAGACCTATAATATGACGTCATAATTATGACGGGCAAATACACTAGTAATTATATAATAATTGTTACAACTGGCGTCTATAGGGTGGATCTGGAAGCATTCAATTGTATTTTGTGTACGCCATCTGTATACGCTTACATAAAGCTGAAAGCAGTATATACCATTGTATATGCGTTCGATTGTTCGATTCGTGTTCATCTCGTCACTGACTCTTTCGGATGGTGCCAGTCCCAAGCCTGGATAAAGAAGGATGACGACCCTAATCATCTTTCTTATGACAGAGATGACAACTGCCATACCGGTTGAGCCCCAGTCAACCTAAAGAAACTCTGCGTCACGCACTTGTTGTATCGACAATGGCGTCTCTTCGTATAATCGTATCGTATCTAGTAATTTATACGGCGACTCTCGCAGTATAAACTATTCAGAGGCGCCCTCAGTGCAGGAGACCCGTGGAAACAGAAACGTCTTGAGCGAGCGAGTAGTTGCCGGGGACATTCCCATCATGAGTTTAATTCGTAGTGGAGGGGGAAGACCATTCCAGGCTGAGGGATCTGTCACAGTAAAAGCACGACGTTGGGCCAGAGCGGTTCTAGTACGAGGGACAAAGATATCAAGACGGCCAGCAGAGCGCAAAGGACGAGCAGAAGTTGCAGAGAGAGGTTGGCGCATAAGGTCAGAGAGGTATTTAGGGGCAAGCCGTAGCTGGGACTTTGAAACCAGAAGGAGGATCTATCCTGTACAGTATACTGGATACACGAAGTAATCGGGGGCCAGCGTAGGACTTCAATCATATACGTGGAGATATGAGCAAAGCGACGAAGACGTGCTATGAGCCTAGCAGCAGCATTTAAGACTGACTGGAGGGTGGAAGCGTAGCATGGGGAGACCGAGGAGGAGCGAGTTACAGTCAGGGGCGTCTACACCATAGAAACCTTGGAGCAAATGCTCCATCCCAAAAACAGAGGGGAGAAAGATCTGCAGTGTGTGTGCCACCATTTGGGGGGGGGCGGAGGAAGGGGAAGGGGAAGAAGAGGGGGAACAGGAAGTTGCTCCGATGACTTGGGGGGGGAGACGCCTCTGGTTACAGTAGTGGACACGAGAGCAAATGAATGAATGTACAATGGAGGTAAAGACGGTAGGTATAGTGGATCGCCTGATAGCTCTCAGTCGTCTCAGTTGGAAGAAGCAGGAGCGAGTCAGAGTCGAGATGTGTTCAGCAAAGGTGAGGGAGGAGTCAAGAGTGACACCCAGATCGCGCACACTGGAGAAATAGGTACAAGAGGGAAACTTGAGTGCCAGCAGTGTATAGGCTAGTCAAGCTGATTTAGCTGTTACTTAGTCTCAAACCAAATCAATTGAGTCTTGGTGGAATTTACGCAAAGTTATTTTGCTGACATCCAGAGGTACAAGGCGTTGGCAAGTTCATCAATGGAGGAAACAATGGAAGTTGATCATCTGGTGGGCCATGGACAACAGCTTGTGCGTCATCAGCATAGAGCTGGCCCGTCGCAGCATGTTTGGTAGAAATCAGGGAAATGTCAGCCGTATAGAGGATATAGTGGATAGGTCCAAGTACTGAGCCCTGGGGTACACCAAATCTAACCCTGATGCATTGAGATAGAGTCACCAAAGACAAAACCATCTGGGAGCCGTGAGATAGATAGGATTTAAACCAGAGAATAGGAGTGTTAGAGATGCCACAGGATAGCTGCAAACGATGTAGAAGGATCTCATGATCGACCATATCAAATGCCGAAGAGACGTCAACAAGAGCTAGGAGCGAGAGATGGGATTGATCAATAGCCATTACTGCCATTGTTACGCAAGCAACGATCGAACTAAACTTAAAACAAAATGAAATTTTAAAAAACTTCCAAAATCCGGAAAACGTCCAAATCTGAGCGAAATATCATTCTCACGGACACCGCCATTTTTCTTTGGTTTCCACGGCAACCGGGATGCGGAAGTGTAACGGCGAATGATGCGACCATAAATATTTTATGAAGCGTGCGTTTACAATATCGACTGATTAAACGCACGATTTAATGGACGCTGTTACGAGTTGCCATTTATAACCACGTTTTAAATCAAAC
Organism: Allolobophora icterica; assembly: GCA_963556255.1. NCBI lineage: Eukaryota > Metazoa > Annelida > Clitellata > Crassiclitellata > Lumbricidae > Allolobophora > Allolobophora icterica. Next base: position 1,769,429 of record OY744606.1, on the reverse strand, counting down.
ACGCATCCCATATAGTTTATAATATGCAATAAAATTGAAAATCATATTTACTAATTAATTATGAATATAGCTTCAGTTTGGCTAACTGGGCGTGATACTGTGGGGCACTGTAAATGCGCTATAAAACTGTACAGAAACATGTGTGTATGTATGAACGTATGATCGCATATATAAATATATATGTGTGTAGGCCTATGTGTGAATGTATGTATGCATGCATATGTGTTTGCATGTATGTATGTATGCGTGCATGCATATATGTGTGTAGTTTTATATGTATATAGGTATGTGTGTATGTATGTATATATGTATGTGTGTATGCATAAGTGCATATGTATGCGTGTGTGCATGTGTTATGTGTTTACGCATGGTTGTATGTATATATATATATCTAATATTATGTTATGCACGACATTGTATGTGTGCATTTATGTGTGTGTATGTCTATATGTATTAATGTATTTTTTATGCATGTAGAAGGAGTCCCTTAAGCTAACACTGAGGCAGTCATGGGTATGAACTATGAAGTGTTAGCGACTTCATTTTCTTACACTTGGCATATATGACGGCGGGTGGCCAGTACTCTCCCTCGCCGTCTCGTCTTCTCACCGAGGGAGTACGGTAAGCGTACGCATTATGTCTGAGTTGGCTAGAATCATTTAAGTACATTTTAATTATAGAGTCTTCTAGAATTTCTCTTGATAGGCCTTTGGTATGTAATCCATTAAGATCTCCCTGTCTCTCTCTCTCTCTCTCTCTCTCTCTCTCTCTCTCTCTCTCTCTCTCTCTCTCTCTTCTCTCTCTCTCTCTCTCTCTCTCTCTCTCTCTCTCTCTCTCTCTCTCTCTCTCTCTCTCTCTCTCTCTCTATCTCTCTCTGCCTCTCTGTGTCTTTCTCTGTGTCTCTCTCTCTGTGTCTCTGTGTGTGTGTGTCTCTGTGTGTGTGTTTCTCTCTCTCTCTCTCCTCTCTCTCTCTCTCTCTCTCTCTCTCTCTCTCTCTCTCTCTCTCTCTCTCTCTCTCTCTCTCTCCTCTCTCTCTCTCTCTCTCTCTCTCTCTCTCTCTCTCTCTCTCTCTCTCTCTCTCTCTCTCTCTGGATTCATGTGTATTGCCATTTCTTCATGTCTCTGGATTCGTTTCTGTCTTCGTGCTTATCTGTTTATAAATCTGTCCGTCTATGCAGCCTGTTCGTCCGTCCGTCTGTCTGCCTGTCTATCTGTCTGTTTCTCTCGTTGTCTGTGTGCGTTTCTTTATAGGAAATC
>OY744606.1:1745740-1763240 GCA_963556255.1 Allolobophora icterica | reverse complement strand
TCTATTTTTCCTCCAGTGTTTTCCTCCCTTTCGTCACGGTTTGTTTGGTGAAGTCCTTCTGGAGCCCAGTGCATCGTTTATATCGTGTGTCGTCTGAGATCAGTAAGGGGGAGGGTGAATGGGACAGTGCCATCACCAGACGGGCGCCTCCAGCCTCTGAATCTTTATCATCCCCATCAGCAGAAGCCTCAGCCTTAGCAACAGCGGCAACAGTTACAGCATCATTGTTGTCGGTATCATTGGTGGTAGTGGTAGCCTTAGCAACATCTTCATCAAAATCTTCATCACCATCACCATCATCACCATTCTCAGGATCTTCGTCATCATCACCGTCATCAACAGCTTCAGCGTTTGCGACAGCGTCAGCCTTAGCCGCATCAGCAGACGCACCAATAGCAGCATCACCAGCCTCCGTATCTGCGGACGCAGCAACATCAGCCCAAACTCCATCGCAGACGAGTCCGAGTCGCGAGTCCGGGTTGTGGTAAGTACATCACGACATTTCGCAGTTTTAATTTATAAATGCAAATATTCTTCAGCACTTTCTGACCTCTTCTTTGACCTCTTCTTTGACCTCTTCTTTGACCTCTTCTGTGGCTTCTTCTCTGACCTCTTCTCTGACCTCTTCTCTGACCTCTTCTTTGACCTCTTCTCTGATCTCTGACCCATTCTCTGACCTCTTCTCTGACCTCTACTTTGGCCTCTTCTTTGACCTCTGGCCTCTTCTCTGACCTCTTCTCTGACCTATTCTCTGACCTCTTCTTTGACCTCTTCTCTGATCTCTGACCCATTCTCTGACCTCTTCTCTGACCTCTTCTTTGGCCTCTTCTTTGGCCTCTGACCTCTTCTCTGACCTCTTCTCTGACCTCTTCTCTTACCTGTCGGATTTCTACCTGGCTTCCTCCAATGGATTGTGGGTTTCCTTTGCGATTTTACTGAAAGCGATCATAGATTAAAGTCTTGGGCATCATATTGGAGGCGCTTTAGAAGTCATTTCATTAGATTAGATTTTATAGAATAGATTTGAATAGATTAGAATTCACAATAATAGTTGCCAACTTCTATAGCGCCGGTCTTCAATGCACAAAGCATCGACGGATGGCCGAGCAAAATGGAATTGTTGAATCAGGTCAATGTCAAGACAGTTGAGGATCAGGTATTGTTTAATGTATTGATTGAGGTCTTATTGTTATAATTATTAATTAGTAACTTCTATTGCTTCTTTGTTTAATGCACAAGACATCAAGCGATAGCGCACCAAAACCAAGCCGTAATCAGGTCAACTGCTAGAAGATCCAGAACGTGGTCATATCTGGACGTGAGCCTGTTTCTTACGACTTTAGGCAAAGAGTTCTTAACCTTCTGAAGCTTCTGTAGATCAGAATTATGGATTTCAGTAAGAAGCGAGTTACAATCATCCAGACATCTTAGTACAATGTATTTACCAGAGATACCCCAGCAGATAACGTTTTAACTACACTGCTCTGCGATAAGGCCGACACTAGCCTCTTCGGGGCTGTCCTGACGACCTGGATCACGTCCTGCATCAACTACTACCTCCAACCAACCCACCCTCTACTTCCTCCGTTCACGTGCCCATGACCGTAAAATTACTCCGCCGAGAGACTGATGCGCAAAACACTTATTGTTAGGATGATCATTAAACTTCGTTTATTAGAGTACGATTAGCAATTGGTTAATAAAGAATATACTTACTTACTTACTTACTTACTTACTCACTCACTCACTCACTCACTCACTCACTCACTCACTCACTCACTCACTCACTCACTCACTCACACTCACTCACACTCACTCACTCACTCACTCACTCACTCACTCACTCACTCACTCACTCACTCACTCACTCACTCACTCACTCACTCACTCACTCACTCACTCACTCACTCACTCACTCACTCACTCACTCACTCACTCACTCACTCACTCACTCACTCACTCACTCACTCACTCACTCACTCACTCACTCACTCACTCACTTACTTACTTACTTACTTACTTAGGTACTTACTTGGGTATTATGACATGTCATTCTGTTGAAGTCGTGAATAAACCTGTATGATGATTTACTGACTTAGTAGGTAAGGGAAAGGTGGAGTTGAAAACAACACCGTGGTTTATACTAGAATCCACCAATTCAACAAGCCAGTCCCCCCACTTTGAAAGATTTCAACCATCAAAGCCTTTTCAGTGGCTGTGGAGTGCACAAGAGCAGAAGTCAATTTTTGATGGGTATTTAAATGCATTACACTACGACCTTGAACGGTAATTAATGTAATTGCTTTGTAATTGTAATTATAAACCTAGTTTGTATGGCGCTATTCTATTGAAATTTATCAGCCATAATTAGCCAATTCCACCATCTACAGGTATGGCTCCTGATTCAGACACGATATCCACAGATGACATTGATAAGATGGAGCATAACCAGTCAGTCTGAATGACTGACTGACTGACTGACTGACTGACTGACTGACTGACTGACTGACTGACTGACTGACTGACTGACTGACTGACTGACTGACTGACTGACTGACTGACTGACTGACTGACAGAGATACAGAAGGATACCAAGACTGACAGATAGACAGACGCGCGCGCGCGCGTACACACACACACAGTGTATACATGTACATACATACACAGACAGACAGACCCATCCGGAAGGACCACAGTGCCGAAATTGTTATGTTGTATTACGGCGATTTTTATGAGCTACCCAAAATGTCCTGCTAGATACATACATACATACATACATACATACATACATACATACATACATACATACTATACCCCGTGATCGATCGAGTCAGTCGATCAAGTCGATCGAAACTCGGCCAAGTCGAGTCGGTCGAGAAATCGTCGACTCGATCGACTTGCAAGTCGAGTCGATCATATGTTTTGAGAAGTCGAGTCGATCGTTGTTTCCTCGACTCGACTCGACTTTGAAATATTAAATTTTTCTTACTATTTTTTGCGGCTACCTCACAAAATGACCCACATTATGTGATGACGTAATGCTTTGTAAACGTACGCACAACTACAGTATTAACCTGATTTGACGTTCAGTACAAATTATGAGCCATAAATAGTGATTTCGTATAGTGGACGCTGCAGATACTTTTTTTCACTGTTTAACGGTGAAAAAAATGGAAAGATTAAGATGCGTTAAAAATGCGCAAGTTTCAGGAAATTTCAGCTATGTAGTCAGTTATAACGACGATCTCAAAACGTTCGAATGTCTGTATGTTAGGAAGGGACTGAATGCTTCGATTTTGGCCAAGAGCAGTGGCTCGAAAAGTGTTTAAAAGTTGCGTGAGCTAACCTCAGCCAAGTAGGCTAGAGACCTAAGATGGATAGAATTATACATTATATCCAACATAGCCAATAAGAATATTTTGTCATTTCTTACAATCAGTGGAAAAGTTTATTATACATGGCCTATATATTCATGAAATGAAACGCGTTTATAGCACAATAAGTCAATAACCACGTTAGCAAGCATCAAATACAAAGCGCCAGCCAAAAGTTGTGTGAGCAATCATGATGTGCACTGAGCATGCTTCTGCCTCGGCGCTACAGAGCCAAAACTTGTGTGAGCATTGGCACCTTTGGCGCCATGGCTACCGGGCCGATGGCCAAGAGATACAGTCCAAGTCGACAAAGTCGACCAAGTCGATCGTTTATTTGCCAAGTCGATCGAGTCGACGAGAGGTCGACTAGTCGACAAAGTCGATCGAGTCGATCGTCGGCCGAGCCAAGTCGATCGTAGCAGTTCGACTCGATCGATCACGGGGTATAATACATACATACATACATACATACATACATACATACATACACACACACACACATACATACATACATACATACATACATACATACATACATACATACATACATACATACATACATACATACATACATACATACATACATACATACATACATACACACATACACACATACATACATACATACTTACACAGACACGCATACATACATACACACACATATATACACATACATACATACACACACACATACATACATACATACATACATACATACATACATACAGACATACATACACACATACATACACATACACACATATACTGTATACATGCATACATACAGAAGAGCAACCAGATTCAGTATTCAGTTCCCTTGTAGTCTTATAAATCGACAAGACGCGACTGACATGGCGATTGTCCAATGTCTAGCGACATCTTGCGGCTACCAGGGACGTCACGTGGTCGACGCAGAACATATACATTGCTTTGCGCTGGTTCAACGCATCGTGGAGTATGTGATAGTGTAGTGGTTAGCGTGCTGGACTATCAACCGAGAGGTCGGGGGTTCAAATTCCCGAGGATTTATGTTCCACCTGCGCCCCCTAGCCGCCAACGCAGCTATAATGAGTACACTGACCGCACACTGTCGGTTGGAAAATGAGACGGCGAGGGCGAGGACTGGCCACCCGCCCTCATACTATGAAACAGAAAAAATGAAGTCGCTGACGCTTTGTAGGCCTACTCATCTCTCCTCCTCGTCGTTCCCCCCTCGTCCTCGTCCTCGTCCTCTTCATCATCATCATCATCATCATCATCATCATCATCATCATCATCATCATCATCATCATCATCATCATCATCATCATCATCATCATCATCTTCTTCTTCTTCTTCTTCTTCTTCTTCTTCTTCTTCTTCTCCGTCTTCCAAGTATCATGAGTCGAATAGTGCTAGTAGCTGTTGTTTTGGCATACGCAGTTAATTATCATTATAAAAAGAGTAGTTGTGGTGGTGGGTGTAACAGTAGTAGTCGTCGTCGTCGTCGTAGTAGTAGTAGTAGTTGTAGTAGAGTAGTAGTAGTAGTAGTAGTAGTAGTAGCAGTAGTAGTAGTAGTAGTAGTAGTAGTAGTAGTAGTAGTAGTAGTAGTAGTAGTAGTAGTAGTAGTAGTAGTAGTAGTTGTAGTAGTTGTAGTAGTTGTAGCAGTAGTGGTAGAAGCATTAGTAGTTGTTGTAGCAGTTGCAGTACTCATCATCATTTTCATCATCATCAACATCATAATCGTCGTCGTCGTCATCATCAGTTCCTGACGTCAGTCATTTTGCGACTATGGGTACGAACACACGATCTCCATTGCCGACATTTATTTATCATGCTCAGTAGTAGTGTCCATTGTTTAACGACACCTTATGGTTGCTACGACTGTCAGCCTCTACAGCCCTCCTGCATTCAAAACTTCAACCACGGTGAACCATATATATTGCAGCAGCGGACGGCATTTCAAGGTGTTTAACTACGCAAATAAAACAAATTTGGTAATAGCAGCAGTATTTAAAATCTTATGACTGCCAATGTCGCTGACGTCGACCTCACCGTACATTAAATCTAAAGCACAATCTCACAGTAATAATACTGATTGACTATCACAATTTTTCTTTTATACACTCTGGTATGCGTGAACCTGATGCAATAATCGTTTTGTCAGCATGACGTTGCTCAGGCGAGCAGAAGTGACTGCACGGGGTAGATGTCGAGGAGCGTTTAGTTCACATTGCATGCGTTCAGTCTAGTATTAGCTTTCGCCAAAGACAGACATTTCTTGAGGTTTCATGGAATTGCAAAACGAAAGACGTCGTGTAAAGAAAATCTTAAACGTAATTGCGTATCTACAAAGAGAACGAAACGTACGTAATCGTAATCGTAATCGTAATCGTAATCGTAAACTCCAAATTTCTAAAGCGCTACTAGAAATGTAAGCGCAGGTCACCGGCTTATTCACCATCGCTGCGTCATGTTAGAGGGATTGTACATTGCCTTCTAGATACTGACTCAGTATCTAGAAGGCCATGGTTTGTTCAGATAAGGTTTAAGAATGAGCGTTAGCGACATCTTACGGCTCCCAAGGCGGTTGACGTCGACATTGAAGAAAGCTTTTCATACAATTCTTGTGGGCCAGCCACGGTTTGTAAGATTAGCTTAGATTAGATTAAGGTATCTAATCGTTCAGTTGATGCTATCCTGCTTCCAATACAAATTGTATATAAATATACAGATAATGCGATACAATACAATGCATTATAATGCAATACAATACAATACAATGCAATACAATACAATGCAATACATGCAATGCAATACATTATATCACATCACTTTACATTACAGCATGTAATTTTCCCCGTAAACAGTTTACTCTGCTGACTTTCAGGAGCACCGGAAGTAAGATGGCGTCCGTCGACACAGAAACGGAAGTGACCGACAGCGACTGCCCTGACGGTGCCCAGATGTCGCTCCTGGGTGTCAGCCGACGCCCGAGTTGGATTAAGACCCGACCTATGATCTACGTAACCCCAGGGTCACCACCCGGACCCAGGGACAGCGTGGAGTCACCAAGGTAGGAACCACTCTCGGTCTCTTACTTTACGATTTACATGTGTTAACATGACCGCCCAACAGTCGCCCTGACCTTAATCGCCTTCGATCTGGATGCGATTGATCTGTTAGTTGCTGTTTTACGGCACTTTATGTCGTAGTAGAAATTATTAGCGTCGCCCTCCTTCTTCCTAGCCCGGGACTGGCACTATCAGAATACGGGTAGCGGCGTAGTTGACTGGCTAGTTACTTTTTAACGACGCTGTGCATAGCAGAAATGATTAGCCGCCCCCTTCTCCTTTATCCACGTTTTGGACTGGCAATACTTGAGTACGAGCAGTTGCTGAGTTTTCTAAAAAAAATTACGATTATATATGACCTAAAAAAATTATTTAAGGTGTCTAAACAGAGTCTAATACTGACCATAGTTTTCAGTTTTTAGCGACAGGTACATAAAGGTTTCCATTTTTTGTAATTAAGTGTTGAAATTGTTAACGATGTCTTATGGCTGCCAGGGCCATTTACGCAGACTGCTATGGTACCCAGAGATAAAGCGGTGATTCAACGAAAATTACATATATATAGCGTTTGTAAAAACCGATTAAAAGGTGTCCAAATAAGGCTGTGCGCTTGAGTGTTTTACCACAATTGGCATACGTTTTTCTCTTTTTCTGGTAGCTCAACAAATCTAATCAGTACAATGTTATCGCTTAGAAAGTTGTTCATTTATTGCAGTTTTTGTTCTTTGCGCTATTCACAAAGAAAACACGTCGCCCTTCTTCTTCTTCTTCTTCTTCTTCTTCTTCTTCTTCTTCTTCTTCTTCTTCTTCTTCTTTATTTCTCTTCCGTCAGGCCGGGGCCGACGATGAGTCCTCAACTTGACGTCTCCAAGTTTCTCTGTTCCGGATTTTTTCTATTGCCTCTCTCATATTCAGGTTCATTTTCTCTAGATCCTCTCGTATGTTATCCATCCATGTTTTTTGCTGTCTTCCTCGACTTCTGGTTCCCTCCACGTATCCGTGCAGTGCCGCAGCTGGGAGTCTGTTGTTGTCCATTCTCATCACATGTCCCAGCCACGACAGTCTTTTCTTCCTGATTTTATCGATGACTGTTTCTTTTTGTCCCAACTCTCTTCTAGTCACCTCATTTCTAATCCTATCTCTTCTGCTTCTGCCTTTTATTCTTCTCAGCCAGTTCATTTCTGCCACCAACAATCTTCTCTCATCCTCCTTTCGCAGGCACCAGCATTCTGAGCCATATAGCAGCACTGGGATGACGAAGGTCTCGTATAATTTCATCTTAGTTCTCGTTGATATTCCCTTGTCCTTCCAGATCCTGTATAGTTTACCGAACATCGCGCCGGCGAGAATAGTTCTCTTCTTGATGTCTTTGGTGCATCTTCCATCCTCTGTTATAAGCCCTCCTAGATACACAAATTCTGTCACCTGTTCTATTTCATCCTCTCCCAGTCTGATGTCCAGCTCTTCATACGTCTTCCCCACTATCATCGTCTTGGTCTTTTGAGCGTTGATCTTGAGTCCCAGTCTCTTGCTGCTTGTATCCACTTTATTTGTCAGTTCCTGTAGCTGCGTTTTACTCTCTGCTACGAGGTCTATGTCGTCTGCGAATCTGAGATTATTCAGTATCCTCCCTCTCAATATTATCCCCTCTTCAGTGTCTCACAGTGCAAGACGCATCACTGCCTCCAGGATCAAATTCAGGGACGTATCTAGCGTTGGGCTTGGGGGGCTTAAGCCCCCCAAACGAAGTTGAAGCCCCCCAAACAAGTCAAGCCGTTGTATGCTTACGGCTAAAATTCGTATGAACATTGTATAAATGTTGCCATGTTCAAGGCTTAAGCCCCCCCCCCCCAAACGAAAAAGGCTAGTTACGTGCCTGATCAAATTGAAGAGGTCCGGTGACAGTCCGCAGCCCTGTCTTACCCCCACAGCCGTTCTGAACCACTCTGTCAGCTCTCCGTCCACTCTCACTGCACTGACTGATTTACTATACAGGTCCTCCAATAGCTCCACCATTTTCTCTGACACTCCAAAATTCCTCAGTACTTGCCATAGTCCTTCTTGCCATACACTGTCGAAGGCCTGTCTGAAGTCTATGAAATTGTTGTATAGCACCCTGTTCTTTTCAAAGTATTGCTCAGATAGTTGTCGCACCACAAACAGTTGGTCTTAGAAAGTTGTTCATTTATTACAGTTTTTGTTCTTTGCGCTATTCACAAAGAAAACACGTCGCCCTTAATCTACTATAAAGAGTTTTAGAAGTGATCTAGCTATTTAACGCAATTGCTTTATATATAGGCTGGTTCAAACGCGTTTTAAAGGTGTCTAAGGCTATCAGTTGTAAACACAGGACCGAACCAATGTGCTGAGTTACAGCGCAACAAACGAAGATGCTAGGTATCGCCCTTCTAACCGGATCATCCGGCTGGTAGGGCCTAACACTCGAGAACGACAACGGTAGGCTTTCTACTGGCGATTGGGTAGTTCCTTAATATCTGTTTAATGACGCTGTGTCATAAGAAAGATAATAAGCGTTGCCCTCCTTCTTTAATGATTATTAGGACTGGCACCATGTGATATTAGGCAATAGAGCTTATTTGGGTTTTCTTTACCAACACCAGTTTAGGTCATATTAACAGTTCAAGCATGCTTATGGTTTCCAGTATGTATCCAAACTTGATACTAGCATTTTTTCATTATTTATTGTTACAAATTTGACGTCATTTTATGACATCATAGGTCGTTGACGATAATACTATTCACGCGTGGCACTGTATGCGATACAACGAAAACGAGAGACTTATAGCGTCAGAAATAATATAGTAAAAGGTGTCCAAGGTGGCCTTACAAAATCACTGATATTCACTGTTTAACGATATCAAGTAATACATCTCACACTGTATATGATACAATTATTGCGATAAAATGGTTTGATGCAAATTAAACAGTATTCTCCAGTAATTATCCCACACAAGAAATCTTAGAAGTAAAACACATCTCTAGCCACAATTGCGCAATAGGGGCCTACATAGGCCTATGACTCTATGTATGACTATAAGTAAGATTACGACATTAGATTCTTATTCAATTTTGAAATTTTAAAGCGATTATTTATTAATCAACAGTTTATTGACATGTTATGGCAATGTCTACAGTTTTCATCATATTACGCATCAAATAAGAACAATTTCACAAAGAGTGTGCACGTTAAATGAAACACGTAGGTCTAGTTAGGTAGTTTACAAAGTTACTAATTTAAACTGTTCATGTATCTAGCACACTCAAAAATAATGTTCATTAACTAACAAACCATACATGAGTGTATATTTGTGTTAAACTTGTTTAAAGTTTGCTTTCGATATATTCAAATCATAATCTCGCGTTCCCTAAAGCCATTTCTATTTCCCCAGGCTTCTGTGCTGAGAGAGCCTCTGAATAGTTATTCTGCGACAGGCGCTTTATAAATTTCTAGATACAATACAATACAATATGATATGGCGATTTTTTTATTCCAATCCAATGATTGTGACCAGCAAAAATAAGAAGTTGGTGTTTATTATAGTTTCGGAGCACACGACACATTATCGTTCTATGACTAGTGAAAATATGAAGTTGGTGTTTATTATAGATTCGGAGGACACGGTCTTAATGGTGTCTAAGAAGACACGAACACGGCTTTCATTTTCTTTAACTAGTTTCATGACAGAGAATGCAGTAGGCCTAGTAGTGGCAGTCGAAGTAGTTGAAAGTAGTCGAAGTAGTAGTTGTGGTTTTTGTATTACCGTTATCATCATGACCAGCAGCATCATCTTCTTCTTCTTTGGTTCTCTGCCCTTAGGCAGGTTCGTATGTCCAACGGCGCCATTCCTCTCGATGTTGAGCTTCCGCTTTCATCTGTCTGTAGCCGTCCCTCTTTATTGTCCAGTCTAGGAACATTGTTCTTGGTCTTCCTCTAGTCTTTTTCCCTTCCATTCTACCCTCGATGATATCTCGTAGCAGGGAATTTCCTCTCATTATAGCAGCAGCATCATAATCTTTATAATTATTAATTAGTACTTTTATAGCTCCCTTATAATTTTTTTAAATGAAAACTCTGGTCCGTTTCATTATTTCAAACTTCGGTCACCGCATAGGCCCCTATAAATCAAATGGAGCCTAACGAAGCGGTTAATAAAGTTAATCCATTAATAACGTTTAACAGAATAAAAGCTGCGCTATTCCAAATAACTTTTGCCGACGTCAACGGCCTTTGTTGCCATAGAATGTGATTAAACTCTGGATCCATCCATCTAACGGTCTAACCCAGAGGTGGGCAAACTACGGCCCGCGGGCCGGATCCGGCCCGCCAACACTTTTAATCCGGCCCCCACAGTTCTTCAGGAAATTTTAGAAAATTCAGACCACCAGAATTTCCTTCGTTTTACTCAAGTGGCGCTGCTCTCTTGCTTACTATTCCGGCCTCATCTTTAATAATAACTCTATGCGTCAACTCTGCCGATCTGCCCCATGCACATGCCTGCAGAGGTTTTTGCACATGATCTGTATACGCAGAAGTGAAATCCGTTCAAGTAAGGCTAATGTTGCTTTCAAAGCAGATGAAAAAACAAAACTATGGGAACTTTCATACCCTGTAGTTGCAAACGATTTGTGAATTGTAAATCAATTGAGACTGCATTTGCTGTGCTTACTATACCGTTCACATTTGACATTGTCAGTTAGCTTATATACAGAACTTCAACTGGAGTTAACCGACCCAAAACGTGACATTGTTCTAAAAAAACAGCTCAAAGGATCACACCTGATAACATTCTTTTCTTCGCTCAGGAAGGAAAAATTCTCAAATGTACAAACTTTTGCTTTTTAAATTTTTGTGTTATTCGCATCCACTTAGGCCTACATCTGCCAACAAAGTTTTTAACTATGAAGATAAACAAATCCAAGTACAGGTCTCAGTTAAGTGATCTAAACTTGAACTCAAACTGTGAATTGCAAAAACAGCGCAATCACTCATTAGTAACAGCCGAAGTGTATTTAACATATTATAAATAAGTAAACTTCTCTTCGTGTTAGTCGTTATTAAAAGTTAAAAATTTGTTATCCGGCCCTCCGAATTTTTTTGCCGTTTAATGTGGCCCCATGTGCAAAAAGTTTGCCCACTCCTGGTCTAACCGGTTGGTTAGAGCAATCAATTTATACACCTTTAGAATGGACTCATATAACATTATATAAGTTGTTCATCCGAGCGTTAGTTTTGAATTTTGTCAAGACTAGTGTATCTTTCATTACGTATTGGTAAAGTCGTTAAACACTGGAAACTTTACTGTCAGTGGTTGAGCGTTTAGAAATTCAGAGTCTACTCCAAATGCGATTACAATAACCGGGACAGTAGCATTATAATTAGCTGCAAGGCCTGGCCATGACGGGAGCTGAATCATAAAATAGAAGTCACGCACAGAGTTTGTAACTGAACAGGCCCCTGAGCAGCCGAGATATATTTTATATCCACGGTTTAAGGTCGTCTTATGACATCAAAGGCCGTTGACGAAAATTTAAAAGTAAACATAAGATATTTTATATAGTATTTTATACGTAGTACTTTAAAGTTCTCTTATCTTGGAGAATGTTCCTTTGTTGATTTGTTCGTCATCCAGTTGGCAATGTCTTTTTGTTGCTGTCGCATTATTTTGGATAATGTATACATGTGATAATTCTTCATTTTCCTTTCTGTCTTACAGAAGTAGTTTTCTTTCTTCAGTTGATTTGTTGTCGAGTTCGTACAAGTAATTAATGGGTACAAAGATTCTTTCCGTAACATTTTCTTTACAATATTTATATATTTGCCAAAAAGGCTAATAGTAACTATTTGGTGACCCCAATGGCTTTTCTGCATTCATTTTGGCCTTAAGGCTCTTCTCATGGCCATTATAGGCTCTTCTGTATAATTTTTTTTTATATCTCTCATATATACGTGTATATTTTTCTGTATAATTCTGCTGAGAGAAGCTCTATTAATGTTCGTATAAGATAATGACATATTAAGAACTTTTAACGTCAACCCTCATATCCTGCACAGGAATACACCTCTCTATTAAATAAATAAAGATGTTGCGGTGGCATATATATAGCAGAATTGAAGTCCGTTTTAAAGGTGTCTCCCAGAGTTTAGCCAACGATAGCATTAAGTATCTAACGACATCTTATACCTGTTCTCGATTGTGCCATCGACCAGCGTTACCACTCCTTGGGTTTTTTCACAAGATCTTGGGTTTTTTAATCCGAAGTTGGGAAATGGGGTTTTTTCCTGGAGACCTTGGGTTTATTGCTTGGGTTTTTATTGCTGTATTGAAACCCTATTTTTCATTATTTTAATCAATTTTTGCAACGGTCTGGATGATTGAGGTCATAAATAAATTGCACAATATGTGTGCAAGCATGTGTTATACTAATCTATTGCTATATTTAACATGTAACTCTAAAGACTAAATTTGCTATTCTACTCTACTGCTAGAAAATATAACTCTAAGGACTAAAGGAGACTGCAGACTCAGACTGTACTTTTTCGGGAATTTCCTGAAGGGGGTAATAAGCTCTTGCTCTTTTTAAAACTTAGGATATAATATTTTGAGTTCATCATGGGCGTCCGCAGGAATTTTTAAGGGGGGACTTTTAGGAAGCAATTTTTTTAGGGGAGGGGAAAACTGACGTTTGTCCATAGAAACAAAATTTGCATAGAAAGAAATTTAAAGAAAATAATGATCAAGAAACTGTAACTAAATAATGAAGTGCTTTTTCGCATTGGAAATCGTGTTGGAACTGTCGTAATTATCATAATAATGAAAAGGTTTTATTTTTGTAAAATATTTGCAAAATCCAGGGGCCCCTCCTAAAAGTTTCATAGTCTTTTATCTTTATTCTTATTTTAAAAATAATAAAATGTGCGATAGAAGTAATGATTCACGTGACTCGAACTCTGATGAAAATAAAACCATGCATAGGCCTATAAACATTTTTAATATGCTTTGAAAATTTACTAATAACTTTTAGCATTTAACGATTATCCATAAAATCGTAAAAATGAAAGATAGAACAACATTATTCTTACAGGAATTGGAATAATTGCATTATATTATTATATTTTATCTTATAATTCGTTTTTTAATTTAAAAAAGTCTGCAGAAAACCACCTTGGGTTTTCTTGGGTTTTTTCAATGTCCTAACTTGGGTTTTTCATTTTTTATGAGTGGTAACACTGCCATCGACCTTTAACCTTAATAGCGCCGCCTGGTCCTACGACGACTTTTCTCTGAGATAGGTACGTAGTTTATGTGTAACGGCACTGTGGCATGAAAAGGATGTTAACGTTGCCCTTCTCCTTTGCGCCATTATCTTTACCCCATCCTCACAAACCCTGCTGTGAAGCGTTCATTTGCAGACCAATAATTTGCTTTCAGGCAGACCATAGAATCCAGTGCGTAGCGACCTCTTGTATTGACCTCATTTGACCTAACATTGGCCTGTGTTAAAAGCATCAACGCTAGTTGTAGCTCGCTCTGTAAACTAGTCGAATTTAGATCTTGAAAATCTATGAATTTAACGGAATTCCAGTTTTACCAAAGATCTACTACGTTATGACCAGTCATAAAAATACGCAATTGTTTTTCAGTTGAAATCGATCTTTAGACACCTTTAAAATGGTTTGAAATAATGCTATAATATAAATAAGTTTCGCATAAAGTTGAATTAATGTCCACTTATTAGAAGAATCTATTTAATACGAACAGTGAGAACTTTCATATATGTCAATGCTACTCATACAGAACTAAATATGATTATGTTCTTATTGACTTAGAGAGATTTATTAATTATTGATCGAGATCTTTCGAGTACTAAAATCGCTAACGACGACCTTTACCTATTTTACTGTAGAAATTAAATCGCTGATCTAGCATTAAAGGTTCTGCGACATTTCAGTATCCATTAAAGGTCGTTGACGTAGTTAGGAAATGTTCTTTTTTTTACAGTTTTCGCCGGTGCTAGTACTTAAACTGCATGCAACTGTGCGAAAATTACGATTATCAATGGCATCGGAAACAAACTGTTGTCTAAACAGAGCCAAGTAGTAGCCGTAGTTGTGGGTGTTTAGCGACATCTTGCGTGACGGTTTTCTATTTTCTTTAGCCATTAACGCGTTATGTGTTGTCTAGTCTTTAACAACAGCTTATGGTTGCCGTAGCAGTTAACGTCGACCGTAGTTGGCATAAATTTCACAAGAAACTTAACTATCTGCGACGCCGATTTGGTTTATATAGTGTACGAAAGATCAGATATAAAGGTGTTTAACAATACGTGTCGATATGAGCGCTTTGAGACATCTTACGTATGTTTTTTCGTTTCCCGATAGTCAAATGATTGGTTAGTTACTGGTTAACGACGGTATCTCATATCAAAATGATTAGCGTCGCCCTCGTTCTTTATCCAGGCTTGGGACTGGCAGTCTGGCACTATCTAGTACTAATGACCGTATTTTACCTCTCTTGCAGAGCTATCAAACACTGCGTAAGCGAAAATCGCTTGTATATAGCATCGGTATCCTCCGATTTAGGGGTGTTTAAAAAGACGTTGATAGAGTGCTTTGAGACATCTTGCATTTTGGGGGGTTTCCAGATAGTCAAATGATATGTTAGTTATTGCTTAACGACGCTGTGTAATAAAAAAATGATTAGAGTCGCCCTCCTTCTTTATCCAGGTTTGGGACCGACACTACAAACCTGGATAAAGGTGCAACAGCAGAGTTCATCCAACTTCCGGTGTTGTTGGATCGAGAGTTTAACGATATCTTATGGGTATAAAAAGACCGTTGACGTCGACAGAATTTATTTAGCACAATTCTATCCGTTCCTATTGCATAATACAGTTGTAATTATTCTAATAGTTAATCCAAGTACGGCATGGATGATTTTAAAAGGTATGTTGAGTTGCATTCAATGTTTTCATGCTCATTGTAAAGGAGATCATTGTGATAAGTTTAATATTGATTTACCTTCATAGCTAAACCAGCGGTTCTCAACCAGTGGTCCATCTGCCTGGTGGTACTGTGCTGGTGGTCCGCGAACAAGGCCTACAATTTATTTTTTACAATGAAAAACATGCAAAAATATGTCAATTTATTAAAAAAATTATTTCACTAGCTAAAATCGGCTAGATGACCGCATCACACTGATAATACGCGGAAATATGTCAAAAAATTTCTTTTGTATTAATTTTAGTGGGGTCCACTACCTAAACACAACATTTATAAGTGGTCCTTGAGTCTCAAAGGTTGAGAAACGCTGAGCTAGGCAATCTTTTTACACAGCGTCCTTGAAAATCAACTGGCCACCAATCGGCAACTTTTCAACGGTTATAGAATCCATAATGATGTCGTTAACAATGACGCTGTTGTGCGATAACCACTCAAAACTAATTACTAGTAGTACTGCGTCCACCTTTGCTACTACCACTACACCTACTATAACTACTACATACGACAGCTACTGCTGCAGTGCATGCGGTGATGCTAGCTAAAAATAGATAAGACTCTGTGGACATATACTTCGACACCTTAAAAACGGACTTCTCTGAAATAATATAATCCAATCGTCATCAACTTCATGCGTTTCCAACCCACGAAACTCTGTCATCCTACACGATTAATAGTCACGATTTAAACAAATTAGCAACTAAGCTTATTTTATTGTCACATGTTAAAATTTAATTTTAAAATTTAACGGCGTTGTTGTATCCATTGTTGTTGTTGCTGTACCATGTAGAACTCCGAGGTGTTGTTGCTAATGTTGTTCTCAGTTGTTGAAATTATTCCTGGACGTTCTTTAGTTTCTGTATATTTCACATTTGCTTCTTTTTGTTGATTTGGGCTGAGTTCTTTACTTATTAATTGTGCTGCACCTGCACCCGCTATCCTATTCAACTCAGCTGTAATGAGTACACTGACCGTGCACTGTCGATGGGAAGATGAGACGGCGAGCAAGAGGATGGCCGCTCGATTTCATACCCTGAGGCTATGAAAATGAAGTGATTAACACTCCATACATGGCTTCCTCTGAGGCTAGCTCAAGGGAATTCTCTCCTCCTCCTCGTCCTCCTCGTCCTCCTCCTCCTCCTCCTCGTCCTCCTCGTCCTCCTCGTCCTCCTCTTCCTCCTCCTCCTCCTCCTTCTCTTTCTCCTCCTCCTCCTTCTCCTCCTCCTCCTCCTCCTCCTCCTCCTCCTCTTTCTCTTCTTTCTCCTCCTCCTCTTTCTCCTTCTCTTTCTCCTCCTCTTCCTCCTCCTCCTCCTCCTTCTCCTCCTTCTCCTCCTCCTTCTCGTTCTCCTCCTCCTCCTCCTCCTCCTTCTCTTTCTCCTCCTCCTCCTCCTTCTCTTTCTCCCCCTTCTCCTCCTCCTCGCATTCCTCCTCCTCTCGTGTATGCATTAGAGCATGTATGTAGTACAATGTGCATGCATACATGCAATACTGGTATGTTTGAACTTTGTATCTATGTATGTATTGTGTGTGTATGTATGTATGTATTGTATATATGTACGTATGTTTGTATGCATGTGTGCTTGTGTCTATGTATGTATGCATGTATGTTTGCATGTAGGTATGCATGGTGGACTTCTCTGGCTCAACACCGTGCCTACGCATCTGTTGGCCCGTCCCTCTGGAATGATCTTCCTTCCATGACTCGTTCTCAGATCCTAACTGGGGGCATTGCTGATACTTCTCGCTGTCTTAAGACTTTCCTTTTCTCAGAGGGTTCCTCGCACTGGGAGCGCCTCTGATTAGTTTGTACTGCGAGAGGCGCTTTGTAAATTCATAAATACAATACAATACAATGTATGTGTGTATGGTGTATGTGTGTACGCCTTTATTTTGTTTCTGTTGATCTATAATATGAAGCAATTCCTCTGGCACGCGGTATTTCGACGTCACATCCGTTTGTTAGGCCGACGCTGGTTCCCTGACAGTCCACTTAGTAATTGTTATCGGATAATGGAATATCGCTTTTAGTCGCTAGGCATGGGAATCCAAAACGG
>OY744606.1:1733240-1743240 GCA_963556255.1 Allolobophora icterica | reverse complement strand
TAGGAAAAAGTGAAAAATTGGGTGAAGGACTAAAAAAAAAAAAGGGCAATCAACTTTTTTCGAAAAGTCTGAAACTTTTTAAAGATGGAAGACAAAATTTTTGTCAATTGTTTGCTCCCCCCAGAAACCTGGTTTCCCCTCCCAGACGAGGGGACTAGATTAAACACTGCAGACAGACAGACAAGGCGGGGTAGGCACATACAGACTGGCAGGCAGACAGACAGACAGACAGACAGACAGATGCAGACACACAGAAAGACAGACAGAGAGACATAGAGAGAGAGAGATAGGCAGAGAGACACTCAGGGAGACAGAGTGACACACACTGACTGACACAGGGAGCGAGCGATTGGGTACATATCGAAGGTTGGAGACGTGGAAATATCTGGAATGGGTAGGGTTGGTCGAAATCGGACGGAAGAGTGGATTGACGGATAGAAGGATGGATGGACTGCGTGGGGATATCAACGATGAACACGTCCAGTCGTCCAATGTTATAGCCATTGCATTTTCTTAACCTCGGCATATATATAGCGATCACGGCGCACACGGCCAGGGCATTTATAAGGAAGTGGTTCCTCAAATTCCGTGAGTCTGTGATCGAAAGAATTCTTTCATGACGGCTGACTATACCGTTTAGCCTACCACACACCTTTTGGACCCTCGTAATATATAGAGTGCGCTGGAGTCTAGTGGATAGCGTGCTGGACTGTCGTCCGAAGGTCGCTGGTTCATAGCCCAGCCGGGGCAGAAATTAGTTTCGGGATTTTTGCTCCACCTGCACCCCTTAGCCGACTCAGCTATAATGAGTACACTCACCGTACACTGTCGGTGGAATTATCAAACGGCGAGGGAGAGGGCTGGCAACCCGCCCTCATATGACGAGGCTAAGAAAATGCAACCGTTAGCACCATGCATATATGTCTGGCTCAGGCACGTAACTAGGATTTTTCGTTTGGGGGGCTTAAACCTTGAACATGGCAACATTTATACAGTGTTCATACGAATTTTAGCCGTAAGCATACAACGGCTTGACTTGTTTGGGGGGGCTTCAACTTCGTTTGGGGGGCTTAAGCCCCCCCAAGCCCAACGCTAGTTACGTCCCTGGTCTGGCTCTCAGGCTAGTTTCAGGAATGTCCTCCTTCTTTTATTTTTAAGCCTAATTTAGTCGTTGACTTCAAATTTCTGCAGTGCCGAAAATGCCAAGCCGTTGGAAGAAGCTTATAACAGGCGTTGTTATTTGGGTGGAAATTGTTTCCGATGATGACAAGATTAATACCAGATAATTCGCCAGGTGGCGGATGAACGCCTCTGCTCTGCGCCCGAGTTTCCGCGACAAGTTGACACTTTTGTTACTTAATAGATTGGCAAGTTGATGTTGAACGACATTGCGTTATAACAAAATATGATTAGCGTCGCCCTCCTCCTTTTCTCAGGCTTGAGACTGGTATTATCACATTAGTAATGTTCTATTATGCCGTGCCCTGGGCCCTGTCCCTATATAGCAGGGGTTCCCAACCAGGGGTGCCTGCACCCCCAGGGGGTGCGAGATGGCATTTCAGGGGGTGCGAGAAAGAAGGCTTTCGAAAAGTTGAATTCCTTCAAAGAGAAGTTACCTCTTTGGCGTTGAAGGATTGAAAGAGGCAATCTCTCAAACTTTCCTTCCCTAGAAGAGATGGTTGATGATCTTGGATTCATAACTCCTACTGTGCGTGGAGAAATGGTGACTCATTTGGAAATGCTGTCGGAATCGTTTGATGGATATTTTCCCTCTGGAGACCTGAGGATTTCAGAAGAATGGATCGTGAATCCATATTCGTACCAATTGCAGAAAATGTCAGACAATGAAGAGCTGAAGGAAGAGCTTATTGAGTTGGGGACAAATCGAGCTCTTGAAATGCAATTTGAAAGCAAGACTTTGGAGGTGTTTTGGTGTTCAACAATGGATATGTTCCCAAGACTTGGTGGAAAAGCACTTCGTGTCCTCATTCCATTTGCAACGACATACTTATGTGAATCTGGATTCAGTTCTCTTTTATCAATCAAGACAAAATCTAGGAGCCCCCTAAATCCACAGGCAGACCTGTGGATTGCAATCAGCAACAAAGTTCCACGTTTTGACAAAATCATGAATGAGAAGCATCAACAAAGAAGTCACTGAATTTTATGTTCACAATTTTACAATTGCTGAATTTATATGTGCATTTTATGCACCGAGTTAAAAGCTCATTTTCAGTTCAGTTTGTTCACCCACACTACCACTGTATGAGTGTATGTGGTTCAGTCTGTGGTTCAAAAAAAAGAAATGTGACTTAATCGTCTTCAAATGTTATATGACTTTTGTAGGGGGTGCGAGCGCTAATCAAATATTTACAAGGGGTGCGGGGCATAGAAAAGGTTGGGAACCCCTGCTATATAGGATCGATTGACAACGTCTTAAAGGTGTATAAAGTGAGCGCTTTCGCCAATCTGATGGATGGATGCAGATTTTAATGGTATCTTATGACAGCAAGAACCGAAGCTACTTTTACAGCAGTTACAGAATGTGGAATTATTGGAAACCAGTGTTACCACTCAGGAAAAATGAAAAACCCAAGTTGGGACATTAAAAAAAACCAAGAAAACCCAAGGTAGTTTTTCTGCTGATTTCAATAAACGAATTATAAGATAATATATAATAAAGTCATGCAATTTTATCATTTCTATTATACAAATGTTGTTTTATCTTTTATTTCAATATTTTAATTGGTAAAATTTATTAGTTAATAGGGCCTAGGCCTATTCGAAGGAAATGAAAAATGTTTATATACATGTATTTATTTTCATCAGAGTCCGTTTCACGTAAATTATTAGGGGGCCTACTTCTATCACACATTTTTTAATTTTTAAACAAGAATAAAGATTAAAGTCTATTAAACTCAAGTAATATTTCTAAGGTTTTAAAAAGAGCATTGAACAGTTTACGTCAGGAAAACTTTGAAAAAGTGCAGCCTGTGTCTGCAGTTTAGTCTTTAGTGTTATATTCTAAATATAGTAATAGACTAGTACAGCACATTTAGTCTCTTGAGTTATATTCTAAATATAGCAATAGACTAGCATAGCACATGCAGGCACGCATATCGCGCCATTTCTTTACCTATTTATTGACCTCGATCATCCAAATCGTTGCAAAAACTGATTATGTTAATAAAAATTTGATTTTCAATACACAAGAAAAACCCAAACAAAAACCCAAGATCTCCATAAAAAAAACCCCATTTCCCAAGTTCGGATTAAAAAACCCAAGATCTTGTGAAAAAACCCAAGGAGTGGTAACGCTTTTGGAAACACAGAACCTCTCGTCTGCTTTCAGTTATTTGGCGAATATCACCCTTAAAAGAGGGTTGTAATTATTTTTAACAGTTCTCACTGTTCGTATGGCATGACACAGCTCATAAAATTGTGTGCTAACATCACGAGCTCACAAAATGTTACGTAGAATTATTAGTCAGGTGTTGTGTCCTATGACTATGTAGCAACGGTTGGCAACGTTTCAAAGGTGTCTAAATAGAACGCTTTAACCAATGGTGTAAACCCGTATTGTAGCGTATTAAATTATTTTGTCGTCACCCAATTTCGTATTTTAGCGATTTAAATTATCATTACCGCAACATACACGTTCGAGAAACTTTCTAGCTGTTGTATCGTTTGTTATTGAGACAAAGTTAAAAGTGTCATCTGACGGTTTTATTAATTACATTTTAAAGTTAATTGTTCGATAATATAATAATAATCTTCGTTTAATATCTTCAAACTGACGCAGTATGATCACAAATCAGTATGAACGGATGATCACAAGTTATTACAGGAGTCGAATTTTAACTGTATACGGCAGCCTTGCAAGGCGCCCATCACGTCCTACATCTCATTTTCACAAGCGCACCATCTTGCGAATGATAGGCTGAGTGGACCTTGAGAGGGTTACGGGAGGCGATCCCACAACCTACTGCTCTTCACGCCAGTAATGTTACCATTAATGTTACCATTAATGTTACCCCGTTTACATAACCGAATCATCCCACCTGCTGATAATCTAACTCGTAAAACTTTTATAATTAGGATGATCTATACTTGATAAAACTTTCATGTACACCAAAGTGCGGTTAGCAGTTGGTTCAATAGCGGATATACTTACTTACTCTATGGACCCCGCCCCAATAAATAGAGGAATTTTTTCAATAATAAAGGAATTTAATACGCTAAAATACGATTTTAAAATTTAATACGCTAAAATACGATTTTAAAATTTAATACGCTAAAATACGATTTTAAAATTTAATACGCTAAAATACGAATTTAAAATTTAATACGCTAAAATACGATTTTACCCCAACCGGTTACTGTGTCAACAGTTTTAATGCACGCAAGGGTGCAACGAGATCGCTACATATTATCATCGAAAATATTGGAATAGAAAAATATAAACTCGAATTCAATCGGCGTTTTACTAGCGGTCCAAAAGCCGTTAATTAGAATACAATTTTATTTACCAATAGAATAAATAATAGTGAGTGTGCGCCAATTCATGCAACTGTTCAAATCAGTCTCGTTTTAAGTAAACAAGAATATAAGTTGGGCCTCACTTACAACACCTTTTTTTGGTTTCCATTCTTTCATCTTCTTTAAGTTCTCTGCCCTTCGGCAGGTTTCCACTTCCAATGACGCCATTCTTCTCTTCGCTGTGCTTTTCTCTTCAATCCGCTGTATCCTTCGGTCATCATCCATCCCAGCATCATCTGTCGCGGTCTTCCTCTCCTTCTCCTTCCCTCCAATCTCCCCTCTATGATTTCTCTCAAGAGGGAGTCTCCTCTTAATATGTGTCCAATCCATTTCTTTTGTCTTTCTCTTAACGTTGTCATCAGTGATCTTTTTTCTTCTACTCTTTGCAACACCTCTTCATTTGTCATTCGCTCCGTCCAGCTCACCTTTTCCATTTTTCTCCATATCCACATCTCAAAGACCTCCAATCTCTTGATATCCTCTTTCCTGATGGTCCACGTCTCCGACCCATACAGTACCACACTCCATACCAGTGCCTTGACAAGTCTCTTCTTTAGGTCTTTGCTCAGTCCTCCTCTCATCAATTCTCCTCTTTTCGTGAATGCGTCTTTTCCCAATACTATCCTTCGTTTAATATCACTATGGCATCTTGCATCTGTTGTTATCACACTTCCCAAGTAACAAAAGCTCTTGACCTGTTCCACCTCCTCTCCATTTATTGTTATTTTCATTTCGATCTCCTCCTCCCCTGCACTTATCCTCATAATCTTTGTCTTGCCGATATTTATCTTCATGTTGTATTTTATTGACATTCTTTCATATAATCAGTTTAACTTAACAGTAGAAGAATTCAATTACTCTATGTTTAGCTGATTTACGCCATGCGAACGATGAGAACTGTTCAAAATAATTTCTGCCGACGTCAACGACCTTTGTTGTCATAAGATGTCGTTAAACTCTGGATTCATCCACGAATAGCGTTTTGAGGTAAGGTTGAGGACAAGGACTCTGGCAACCATGAGATGTCGTTAAACATGGAAACTACTATTCATATAGAACTCCGCCACTACGCGTACTCTGGCAGTGCCAATCCAAAGCCTCGGTAAAGGAGGAGGGCGACGTTAAAAATCTTTATTACAACACAGCATTGTTTAAAAATCAATCAATCAATTAATCAATCAGTCGCTATACTACTTAGCATTATCTGGTTGCGTTCAAAGTGTAATTCGGTATTTTTGTATGCTGCCTTAGAAGTTTTGTCAATATAACTGTAACTATGACAAAGCATTGTTTGTAGCGAGAAAACTAGCATAGATAGGCAGTGAGTAATCTAGACGTCTTTGGGGGGGTAAATTTCCCCCCCCCAGGATTGATGTTTCCCCCCCAGAATCCAGCAATATTGTAATGTAGACACGTGTTGGGGTGGAAAATCCCCCCCCCCAGGAAACTTGTTTCCCCCCCACAAGAGGGGGACTAGATTACAGCCTGATAGATAGGCCATGCATTGTGAAAATGTTCATCACTGTTCCTCAGATTTCCACTTCTACCTATTAGTATAGCTCCAGTTTGTAGCATCTTATGGCTACCAGGGCCGTTGTCGCCCTCCTCCTTTTTCCACGCTTGAGGCTGGCACTAGCGACGGCACTATGAGCACCACTATCGCCGCTTTTCCGACAACTCGTCTGATATGGTCAAAGTGAACCGCTATAGTAAAAGTCAAAGCCACCAGATGTCGTTAACACTGTATCATTTCAACGTGTTCTTTAGACACCTTTAAAACGAGTTCATACGTTGCTATATAATAATGAAATGCGTTATTATTTATATTGCTTTGCGTTTCGGGAATTTAACAAAGTATACGTGTCCTTCAAAAGTAAAACTCTACAAACTATTTAGAATTAATTGAAATATTTCCTTAATGAGCAGGTAGATTCACCAGATTTTGTGAGATCTCTGTCACTAGAATTAATTAATAGATATAATGACTATTATAAACATATAAATCTATACAGATGGTTCAAAATTCGAAAGTAAAGGATGGGAGGAGGATAGAGTAATGGTAACACTCATGGCCACTGGCCAGGAGAGCATTAGATTCGCGGTTAGATACCCGTAACAACCCCCCACACACACACACACCTCTAGGGCGGCGCCTTGCATGGCTGCCAAACTGTGAATTTAGTTAAGATTTGATTGTACTGACATGTTTCAATGTAATCTTACTGCGTTTGTCAGTTTAAATTAATAAAGAAAATAATTTTTTTAAATATAAAAAGTCTTGACTTCCCTTCATATACCTCATCTGGGATTTGACAATAGGCTTAGAATAGCTAAAGATTCCTCTGTCTATCCAGCTGAATTGAAAACAGTAATAGAATCTGTTAAATGAATAGTTTGAAAATGAAAATACAATTGAATACAAATTCATAATGCTTATAGATTTGATAAGTGTAGCCACTTCTATTAAAGAAAATAACTCTTAATCCAGACCACATGTTTTTTTCTAGAATTTATGAAAAATACGAATAAATTTCAAAATTATAATAGCTTGGATTCTTGGCCACATTGGACTGGCAGGAAATGAGATGGCTAATTCTTTGTCAAAGCAAAGTCTGGAATTACCAGAGATTATCTCTAAAAACTATTTAAAATTAATTTAAATATATTCCTTAATAAAAGATTGTAAATTGCAGAATATGACAATGAGTCTAAAGGAAAATTTTATAAATCAATTCAACGTCTTGTTTCCACGGACATTAAATATATGGATACATCAAGGAAACAAGAGGCTCAAATAACTAGACTCAGCGTGGGACGCATTCTTTGCAGTGCATGGTTGAAAACTACAGACAAAGGTGAAACATATCTCTGCATGGAATGCCGAGTAGGCTAACTGAGACAACAGATCACATTTTAACTGAATGCAAAAAGCGTAGCATCTCAAAAATGTTATACGAAGAATACTTAAAGAAATTGATTTCACCACCAAAATTATACTATCTACCAAAAGTCTTGCTTCTTTCCAACTCCAGTTGCCTTCGCTTGCCTCTTTCCAACTCCAACTGCCTTCGCTTGTTTCTTCCCAACTCCCACTGCCTTCGACACCCATTGCCTCGCTTGCCTCTTCCTAACTCTCATTGCCTTCGCTTGTCTGTTCTACATTGCCATTGCCTTTTGTCTCTCTCCAACTCCTAGTGCCTTCGCTTGCCTCTTCTCAACTCCCATTGCCTTCACTTGTCTCTTCCATGTCTCCCATTGCCTTCGCTTGTCTCTTTCCAACTCTCGCTTTGTCTCTTCTATGTCTCCCATTGCCTTCGCTTGTCTTCCTAACTCTCACTGCCTTTGCTTGTCTCTTTCGAACTGCCACTGCCTTTACTTGTCTCTTTCCCACTCCGACTGCCTTCGCTTGCCTCTTCCCAATTCCCATTGCCTCCGCTTGTCTCTCTCCAACTCCCATTGTCTTCGCATATCGCTTCCCAACTCCCTCTGCCTTCGCTTGCATCGTTCTGATTTTCCCGCAGCCGGTCAGAAACTCTGACGTCATTGCAGAGGCCACCACTGCGCGTCGGCCGGCGGCAGCGCCACCGAGCGACCGCGGTGGGTACTAGAGCCGGTCGATCGACTCGGTTTGAGATAATCTACTTATCGACCGACGAATGGACGGACGGACAGACGGACGGACGGACAGACCACCGCACCAGTGTTCATGCAACGCAGTCGAGGCCGATCCATTGGCCTCCATCCGCTCGCCATTCCGTCATCCACCCACCGTCGCCGCCGCCGTATATTACCCTTCATTGCCAAGGACGTTCCGTTAAACACCCTCCGCGTGTTGTCTCTCTCTGTCCTTCTCTGTTTCTCTCTGCCTTTCTTCGTTCAACCCTTCACCCACGGCCGTTTATTAACCACCCCTGCTCATGACGTTCACTTAAACACCCTCCGCATGCTGTTCCTCAACTACGTCTCACTCCCTCGGCTCTCCAACCTCGTTTCCCTCCCTCGCCGCCCTTATTTCTGTCGTCTGCCTCCCGCTGTTCCGTCCATACTCCCGCCGCCTCTTCCTTCCGTTTACGCAGCTCTGTCGACTGCGCATGCGTCATGACGTCACGGCTCCGCAAGAGCGCATTGTTTAAGGGGCGTATTCAGGGAGGAATGTGCGCTTTAGACAGCGGCGGAAGAAAGCCTGCTCTATACCTTCGATAAGGAAACGACCGGCTGTACGCGCTATGTCAATCGGCGCACGTGGGCGACCTCTGGCGTCGCGGCCGCCCAAACCGGAAACGACCTGGCGCTAAGATAATCGTACGGTCTACGAAGAAGATCCAAGGCGTCACTGATTATGCGCATTTTCTAGGCCACACCACACCACACACAGCTTTAGACATCTCTGTGCTCGGAATCATTACGACAACCGGTCGCCATCTTGCGAATCTGCGGTTTGCGCATGCGCAACGACGACTTCCGGATTAACGTTTCCGGCGCCCGCTTAGACGTCGGTGCCTGTTTTTTTGGTGGAGGGAAAACAGCGGATGGCTGGCCGTCGGAAGAGGTCGCTTCTGTGATAGGATTCTGGCGGATATGACGAACTGGTGAATCTCCAGATGTGGGGAAAACGCCGTCGCTCGATGTTTTCTGGCCATGCATCGACGACGCAGACGACTTCCGGTCATCGCCAGTCGAGGTCAGTTCACGGCCACTGACCGGCGCCGGTCGAAGGGCAAAGGTCACGGCTTCTATGGGTCAGGTCAAGAGCCTGATCCGCAAGGCCCTGTGCGGCCAGGACAGCGAGGGAAAGGGTTCAGTCAACGGCGAGGAACAAGTCCTTGACGATTCCGACGCCGAGGGTCAGTTCGGCCGCTACAAGCCCCTCCACAACGCCGACGGGGCTGAGATCGCGACCCTGCGGGGCCAGGTCGACCTCGACCGGGGTCGACGACCAAGGAATGACCCGAGGTCAACGGAGGTTATGACCTCCGCCTCCGGACGTCCGATTCAACGCAAGAACCGTCCGACGAACACGAAAACGGCGCACTATAAATGCTGCAAGCAGCATCGATCCGTACGGTAAATCAATATCAGTGATCGATCGATCCGTTGATCGATATCTAGAGTAGTGTGTCAGAATAATCGCCGTCTGATCACCGTTTACATTACATCACATCACGTTACATCACAATACATCGCATCGTTGTGAATCGCGTTACATCGCATTACATATCGTTACACACACGTTACGTCGTATCATTATCACATCAGATCGCGTTACATCACATTACGAGCTCATAATATCGCATCACGTTACATTGCGCACCATGCATCACATCGCATTTCGTTACAATAGATTACATTTCATCACAGCACATAACGTTTTGTTTCATAACAATATGTTACACACATTATTGCTATATTGCATAAGATTAAATTTCTCCAGAGCCTGTCGATATTGACAGGTGGAGGATTC
>OY744606.1:1703240-1730740 GCA_963556255.1 Allolobophora icterica | reverse complement strand
GTCAGCCGGGTAGACATTTTCCACCGAGTACCCAGTGGCGGCGCCAGACATTTTTTTTAACCAGGGCATACCCAGGGCAGTCATACCAGTAACCAGTGCAGAGGGTGATTTATGAAGAGCGCTGTAGCACGAGCTTAAATGGTGACCATATAAGATCGCGCTACCGCGCTTGTCATAGATCGCCCCCAGCACTATTATATTTGTCTATACCAGTAACCAGAAGCCCCCCGGAAACTGAACGATTTTGACATTTGTAAAGCAAATGTTAATATTTCAGTGAATTAAGTGAATTTATATCTCAGGATATAACAATTATGCCCGAACAAATTCTGGATATGGCAAAGATTCTGGCAGGGCATCGACCAGGGCAAAGGCTTTTTTACCAGGGCATTTGCCCTGGCTCGCCCTGGTGTAGCGCCGCCTCTGCGAGTACCGAATCCGAGTATTTGGATATACTATTCGGGTACGAACCAGTGTGATTCTCCTAACAGATTTTATTTTAGTTATAGTTACAGTTATAGTTAATGGTTTTTCATTTTAGTTATAGTTACAGTTATAGTTAGTGATATTTTTTAGTTATAGTTATAGTTATAGTTAGGGCCTACTGGACTTTTATTTTAGTTAATTTTAGTTAGTATAGTATACAGTTACAAGTGGCCCCAATGGCGCTCCTCCTGGTCCATATATATGGGTCATCGATTATGTCAACAAATTTTAGGCAGTTTTTGATCTCCTCCCCCTTGTCAACAACTGTCAAAAATTCAAGAACCCCCTAATAGAATTATGTAAAAGAAAATGACCCCACCCATAAAATTTCTATGACTCAAACAAATGCAAAAAACTTAAATTGAAAAAAAACAAAGTGTTGTTATTCAGATTTGAATTTGATTCTTAATGGCTACACTACACGTGGAATTACTGTCTATCACAGATATTTAATGGATTTTTTTCTATTAAAAAATATAACCTCATTTTCTTTTAAACGTTTATTCAATTTGATTTTTATTACAAACATTCTGATTTGAACACGATAACTTTTTTTAATATTCATCTTAACATAGAAAATTAAAATCAAAACAAGTTTCTCACTCTAATAAAATTATTAACAATCGAAAAATTATCTTTCCATCAAAAAGAAACTTCACGTTCTCATGTTTATCGATATTGCACTTTTTATGTAATTAACGAAAATGGCGATGAATTTTCGTTAGTGTTATTTTCGTTATAGTTACAGTTATAGTTAATGATATTTTTTAGTTACAGTTATAGTTATCGTTAACGAAATCATTTTTGGTTCGTTAACGAACATTTTCGTTATCGTTAACGTTAACGAGAATCACACTGGTACGAACCGAGTATCATTTGTTCCATATGCGAAGCTTCACATTTTCATGTAATGAATAGTTATCGAAATAAATTTCTGGACTTGTATACTACATTTTGAATTTTAGAAATAAATTATCAATGATATGCAGTTGACTCCCGTTGTGGACTTCGGGTGTTGGTGTTTTCTTTACTTTTCTTCTTCAAAATGATTATGCTAGATGTAGCTCAAAGCTGATATTATGAGCCTACAAATTCCGGCATGTGAGGCAGACAAGCAACTATTTGTGTTTACAGTATTTGCCGAGGCGAATACTTCCGAATAGTGCTGAGAAACTGGATATTCGGCCGAGGCAAATGTCCGAGGCGAATTCCGGCTGACCCCTATAGCTAGGTATCTGACGGGTTTAGTACACGTAGCTCTCTTAGTCTCTTTTGTATTTTTTTCAGGCATTCAATGTCTTTTTATAGTAAGGATTCCAAACTTGGACACAATATTCTAGATGTGGTCGAATATATGCATTGTACAGTATCTTGAAGCTGTCAATATCTATCTGCTTGAAACTCCTTTTTATCATCCCAAGAACTGACATTGCCTTGCTTGCAGACTTCCTACATTGTTGGCTCCACTTCAGCTCTTCATTGATCCAAACTTCCAGGTCCTTCTCCATTTCAGTTCCTTCTAGGTTCTCAAAATCTGCTCCATCCCGTAGATGATAGTTAACTGTCTTCTTTGGTCCAGTTTGCATAGCCTTGCGTTTAGAAGCATTAAATTTTAACAGCCATTCCTTTGACCATTCTTCCAACTTGTCTAGATCCTGCTGCAAGATCTGCTCATCATCCTTGCTTTGTATCTTTCTCCATAGTTTTGTGTCATCAGCAAACATTTTATTGCACTGTATTGTATTGCAATGAAATCATAATGTAAAATGTAAATGTAAATGTACACGTTTTTATATAGCGACCGTATGGCCCGAGTCGACCTTGCTCATTTTGCAATGAATTGATCGGGTGAGATCCTTCACCACCGCCGCCCGTTTGAAGGAATGCCACGCCATTTAAGGTCCCCGTGTACGGACAGCGCTAGCCCGAGATTTAAATCTCTGAAAGAAGCCAACTTCAGGAAGCGAATCGCGATCCGCATGCTCTCTTACACAGAGGAGTATGGGTAGCAGCCTACGCTTTTCCCCAGGGCCGCATTAGGGCTAGTGCGGGCCCGGGTGCTGTGATCAGCCATCAGTGCGGGGTCCAGTTACAAGTACAATAAAAAAAATGTAATGTACTTCCGAAAATGCGGGCCCCTCTCAAAGCTGCGGGTCCGGGTGCTACACTTAATGCGGGCCTGCTTTTACCAATGTAGCAAACTGAGTTAATGACAAGAGTTGTTTGCGGTGACATCAACAGTTTTATTTTGTTATTCTGAGCGGATTATTAGTTCCTACAAGATTGACCAACAAATATGAAGGGATTTGCAGTAATCAACCTGACTCCAACGATTCGAATCTCAGACACCGTGGCGGAAAACTTACTCCCTCCCACTACGCCAATAGCAAATGTGCCCAAGTTCTTTAATTGTCTGTCTTTACGAGAAGAATTCACTAGACCACCTGTGGTCTCGATCCGTATTATATAATTATATCATTGTCGCTTTCATGTCAGTAGCATCAGGTCATAGCCTGAAGTCGTGTTTTCTGACACGAAGTGTGCAGTTGACATTGTCGACTGTGCAGTTGACTTGTCTGGAGTGTGCAGTTGACACTGCCGATTGTACAGTTTGGAGTGTGCATTGTGTAAATTGAATTGTTGAGAGATTAGCTCAAGTCAACTACACACGATTTCATTCTATTACCTGAAATTTTACGTTACCAGTTCAAGTAGGCTAGAGCTTGACGGTTTGAGGAAATGTGTGCAGTTGACATTTCTCAGTATCTAGGCCCTGCATCTGGTGTAATCAATTGTGATATGTTGCAGTGCAGTTTTGATTGCTACGATTTCCAATCAAATCCTTATCTTAACATTAACACACTTTACCGTTTTACTAAATCGCATCATCTTGCCTCACCTTACTTTTCAGCATTGTTTTATCTAACTTTTCTCAGCTTACTATATCTGTGCTAGTACGCTGGTTAGTTACTGTTTAGGCCTAATGATGCTGTGTCATAGCAGATACGATTAACGTTGCCCTCCTCCGTTACCCAGGCTTGGGACTGGCACTACCAGAGTACCAGCAGTTGCGGAGTTGGCACCTTCTGCCCTGGGTGTATATACTGGCGCCTGCCCTATGGTCCCCTTGCTTGTGGCTCGATTGCAATGGCTAGATTTTAACGCGTGTAACTAAAGTAGGCGGAACGAAGTACGCTATCCCCGCTTTCCCACGAAATAAAATCTGGATCTGATAATACGCCAATATCGATCTCAAGTGTCATTGATCGAGGCGCCATCTGACGTCCAGTATATATGAAACTCTACCGTGTATGGTGTTGGGCGTTCGTGCGTCCGTTGCCAGCGGGATAGCTACGTCGGACCTCGATTGTTGCGTCATTACGAGGAATTTCGGCGTAAATCCGTTGACCTGGCCTCACGTCAATCAATTTATGATCTGGGCCAAGGAGGCGGAGCTAAGAACGGTCTAAAAAGTTTGGCCCGTGATTTTTGTAATCGATAATCTTGTAACTTCTGCGCTATTCAAGTGCACAAAAGTTACGAACTACTAGCATATTTATTGCCACTATTATAAAAAAATTTAATGACACATGGTTCATTAATTCATTAATTCGTTTATGATCATTCAACTTCACCTGCTCCCTCTCCTAGCCCGCATTCAACTTAAAGTTCCTGTTCTTGTCCTTAAGTTTAAACTGGGTACTATACTCCCAAATACCTCAGGGACCTCCTCTGCCCCCTCTTTCTGCAGCTTCTCACAGACCTCTTCGCTCTCGTGACCGGCATGTCCTCTTTGACCGCGTCCCAGACAGTGGCGTAGCCAGGTTTCAACACCAGGGGGAGCGAGCACATGAAAAGGCCCCAACTAACAAAATAAATAATTATCGGCATTCACGTTGCAAAAATGCTTTGAATCTAATTAACACAACAAAATTTAGAAGCTACATTTGTAAAATGCTCTAATCTATTAGTTGTGTTATTTATTCATTAATTCATTAGAGTATTTATAAAGCACCTCCTCAGGGGGGCTACTCAGAGGTGCTCCCGACTCCTGCACGGCCAAACAAGACAGTTTTCAATCGAGTATAGAATGTATAAGAGGGAGTTCTCGGGAACAGGCGTACATCCGGGAAGCCCGTTCCATGCCGTCGGGCCCACCACTGAAAAACACGGTTCTGCATGGTGGCTGAGCGGGCAAAAGGCACAATGAGTACCCCTTTGCCCGAAGATCGGAGGTGGCGACTACCATGAACTCCCAGCATGGGGCGGCAAAGGACCCGCAGATGAGCTGGAGCGCATCCCAGCAAGCACCTCCAAACCAGGGAAACAACCCTTATACTACACGCTGGCTGACAGTTGGCTGGAGCCAGTGCAGGACCTACAGTATATTACGAGAGACCTGACCAAATTTTGGTATTCGACCAATAAGACGTGCCGCAGAGCATTGCACTCGATTGAGGCACGCCAAACGACTAGAAACTAGGCCATAGTAGAGTGAGGAACAGTACTCAAGTCAAGATTTGTGTCACAATCTAGTGACACTATTTAGGTTTCAACCATGAATCAAATATTCGATTATCCACTCATGGAATCTCTTTCATTCTCGAACTCTGTGTTGCTTATAGTCAATAGTAATATGATATCACAGTTTTGAACCAGCTCGGTTGCTTCATTCTCAATCCGTTCAAACTCAACTTTGAATTCATTTCGCATATTTTAATATCGTTTTCAAAAAGTTGAATCAAATGAGAAGGTGCTTCTAAATCAATGCTACTTCTCTGTAAATATGTGGATAAACTGAAAGCCTTCTCCAGCACTTTTTCCAGAATATTAGAAGAACTAAGAATTCGAACGTATCAAGGGTTACAAGCATACCCTTGGCCTCAGTCAGCTGTTTCGTAGTGCAGCTTTTAATCTCACCATCCACGAGTAACTATATACGCAGGACTACTATTAGTTCTG
Source organism: Allolobophora icterica (assembly GCA_963556255.1). Lineage (NCBI taxonomy): Eukaryota > Metazoa > Annelida > Clitellata > Crassiclitellata > Lumbricidae > Allolobophora > Allolobophora icterica. Next base: position 1,725,292 of record OY744606.1, on the reverse strand, counting down.
GTAAATTCTGCAAGAGTACATGTAGGTCTACTGTTGATTTTCTGAATGCCCATCTGGTATCGCAGTCTTTCTAGAGTTCCAGAAAACAAATTATGTCGTTCGAACGATTGGAATACAAAAAATTTGAACGATTGGAATAAATAAATTTTGAACAATTGGAATAAATAAACTGTGAAAAAGGCCCCACATCTTGGAAAATGGTCTCAGGGGGAGCGGCCGCTCCCCCTGCTCCCCCCCTAGCTACGCCTCTGGTCCCAGAACCACTCTAGCTCAAACTAGATCTTCTGCCAACATAGGGCCCTCGCTGTGAAATGCTCTTCCTTTCTCTCTACGGGTAGCCTTACTTTCTGGATCTCTTCCTCCATCCCTTTCCATGCTTAAAACCTTTTTCTTCTCTCGGAGCCTTCGCAATGAGAGCGCTACTGAATGGCCGCAGCTGAGAGCGGCGCTATACAAATCTCTAATGACGATACGATACGATAATTAATTTCAGATAGGCCTATAATATTATTGTCGATAGTCCTTGATTTAAAATACCTGCTAGTTAGTAAGTAAATAAATCAGCCAGCTTTACCTACGTTTGCCTCACCTTGGAATACGCATCACCCTCCTTTCGATAGCTTAGTTGCCTATATTTTTTAACCTGCTCAGCTCCCCTAATCTTTTCCCAACATTGAACCATCTAAACTTAAACACACACACACACACACACACACACACACACACACACACACACACACACACACACACACACACACACACACACACACACACACACACACACACACACACACACACACACACACACACACACACACACACACACACACACACACACACACACACACACACACACACACACCAAGTGTTCATACATACATGCGCATACATACACGCATCCATTGTAATAACCATGGTACATTATTGCTATTTCTCTGGTTACGTATCCTAACTAAAACGTGATCGATCTTTTCTGGACAATGATGATGATGATGATGACGATGATGACGACGACGACGATGATGATCATGACGTAGATGATCATGACATAGATGATCATGACGTAGATGATCATGACGTAGATGATCATGACATAGATGATCATGACGTAGATGATCATGACGTAGATGATCATGACATAGATGATCATGACAATGATGATGAACAAATTCGCAACAAAAGACTGGTCGCAGACGGATCGATAAGGATGCGGCCGGGCATCCCTCTCCCAGTCTCCGCAACCGGCGCAACCTTAATGAGGAGGCTTCGTCTGTGTTCGTCTGACCGTCATCCCTTTATTACGTGTCCGACCAACTTAGGTCAACCGGGTTCAGGTGTTCAGGACCAAATAAGGTCGTAATCGTAATCGTAATCTCGAGATTATCCTGCGCCCAGTAAAGCGAAGTTGCGGGAACCAGCTTATTCACAGACGCTCAGTCAAAACAAAATCGATAGACAGAAGGGTCAAAGTCGGTTCCAGGTCAAGGTCCAAAGGGGTCACAGGCAGGCAGACAGTCAAACAGCTACGGTGGATGGTGTTTAGTCCCTTAAGCTAGCCCTGAGGCAGCCATGGGAATTAAGTGTTAGCAACTTCATTTTCTTAGCCACAGCATATGAGGGCGGGTGGCCAGTCCTCTCCCTCGCTGTCTCGTCTTCCAACCGACAATCTACGGTCAGTGTGTTTATTATAGCTCATCTGAATAGATGGCGCAGGTGCAGCAGAAATCTCGAACCAAATTTCCGCCCTGGCGGGGATTTGAACCCCCAAACACTCGATTGACAGTCCAGCAGGAGAACCACTAGAATATATAATATCGCGCACTTATTCCACATTGTTGCGCCTCCCACGGTCGACTCCTCGTGCCTCGTTTCTAATTAAGGAACTTTTCAGAAATTAACGACATCTCCGATTCCTATTCCCGAGAATCTCTTTCTAACTTCAAAGCATTCGCTCTTTTCATTTCCAACGCCCATCTCCCCAAACGACTCTCGCTCTTCCTTTATCAACCCACTCATCCTGCTGCGTCCTGACTCGATACAGTCAGTTGCAGGCGATGTTGAAATTAGCCTACTTATCTCGGCGATTGCACACATGGGCTTCGATGTGGCGTGTCGAAAAAATCTGTATTGGGCTTTAATATGGACCTTAATAACACGCAGGGTGTCTGCTGGACGCCTGATTGCTTCCTTACACGCTTCTATCTAGCACGCCGTCAGAATCAAGCTGTAGGCATGTATACAATACAATACAAAGCAATACAATACAATGCAATGCAATGCAAAATAATACAATACAATATGTAAAGCTGTAGGCATTTAGAAAATACAGTACATTTACTGTTTTGGATATATGTCAAGCTGTGAGCAACAATGAAAGACAATAAAATACAACTATATTTGATACAATACAATACAGTTTTATTTGATACAATATAATAGAACTATATTTGATACGTTATAATACAAATGTATTTGACATAATACAATACAACTATATTTGACACAGTACATTACAACTATATTTGACACAATACAATACAATTATATGACACAATACAATACAACTATATTTGACACAATACATTACAACTATCTTTGACACGATACGATACAACTATATTTGACACAATACAATAGAACTATATTTGACACAATACATTACAACTATCTTTGACACGATACGATAGAACTATATTTGACACGATACATTACAACTATCTTTGACACGATACGATACAACTATATTTGACACAATACAACTGTATTTTTATCACCCTCATTCCAAAGTCCAGAAGTGCACACACAACTATACGACGAAACATCGATGGCGCTGAGCAACTGTGAGTGAAGAACTTGCTCAAAGTTCCTGCATAGTAACTGGAGCATATATATTTGCTATATAATCAATCAAATCATTTCTTGAAGCAGTTTGAAAACAAAGCAGTATAACATAACAGTATCAGCATTTTCAACAAAAGGAGACCCAGAAGGGATAAAAAAAAATCCCGCCATGTAGGGCCACCTAAGGTTCAATACTATCAAAATAAATGTCATTATAAAAGGCTTTCAATCAATATTCTAATCAATTACTTCGACCAAGAAAAAAGAAGTGAACAAGATAAATCTAAATTAAAACTTAATTAAATGGTATGTGTGGAATCCAAAATAAAATCAGTGCAATTGCAGCAAACGGTTAACATTATACAATTATTAAGTGCATTAGACATGAAACGAGTGCACACAAACAAATGGTGAAAAACACGAAAAAACACGAATATCACGAAGAACAAGTTAAGGAAAAAGAATACTAAGATAAGCAAAAAAGAAATGATAATCACAAGTCTGTGCAAGAACCTCAGTGATGAATATTTTAAACACAACAAAACTGACTCCAGTAGGAGTGCGCGCAAAGATTTTTTGAATAAGTACAAGTTAGGCAGTTTACGAGTATCATATGATAGACTGTTCCATGCAACAGGGCCAGCGCATTTAATCGAGAAAAGCCGTGAGTTGGTCAGAAAAGCCGTGAGTTGGTCTGTCATGCTATGCGCTATATCATGACCGTGACGTACATTCATTTAATGGTAACTAAACGCGTTTAATACGCTTAGTAGAAGCTACTGAAAAGCGCAAAGGTAACTCAAATAATTATAGTTGTTCATCTTCGGACCCAAGAAGAATGGAGGGCTGAGTGTGCAGAGTTGTGTCAAATTAAACAGGCGTTCACTTACCCTGAATAATGTAATGGTTAGCCTGCTGGACTGTCAATCGAGAGGTCGGGGGTTCAAATCCCCGTCAGCCCACAAATTTGGTTCTAGATATCTGCTCCACCTGCGACCCTAGCCAACTCGGGTATTACGAGTACACCGACCGTACACTGTCGGTGGAAATATGAGGTGGAAGGGTACCACCTGAGCGTAAGGCAAGGACGGTGTTATGTATCTAAAAACTGTACGAAATCTTTTTGGCATCAACGTCCTCTGACGTCAAAAAATGTTGTGCAGTTATCACTGTAGCTGGCAATAATTCCCCAAGACACAAGCAAATGGAGCCATTGACATCAACTTTATCTTATCCACAGTTCGATCAACAGAAGGCAGTCTTGTTGTCCTCGAGACCAAGGTCTTGGTCTCGAGTGCACTCGAGTTCGTTTTTAAAAGTCTTGGTCTTGGTCTTGGTCTTGAGGCTCGTCTTGGTCTTGAGGCTCAAGGTCTTGGTCTTGGTTTTGCAAGACCAAGACCAAGACTTTTGACAATATGAACAGTCATTTAACAAAACACAAGGATTTTAAAAATTTATCCAATAACTACTAATACAATTGCTTTAGTATTTACGGTGTGAGTGAGGGTTTCCTGTTGTTTTGGACATTTATTTTGACTTCCGGTTATTCACCATGGAATGATTTCAAAACAGACTCACAATTTGTACATTTACATCCGGTACTTGAAAAGCTGCTCTATGTGCCAGTGAATTCAGCACTGTAGAACGTATTTTTCACATGGCAGAATTTTTATGAGGCCCAACAGGTCACGTCTTGGTCAGAAAATTCTGAGCGAATTGGTTCTTATAAAATGCAACAGGCATTTGGAATAACATTTCGCATGAAGGACTTTTGTAAATACGAATTCGGAATTCTCTGCAGTTTGCATTTGGAGTTGTTTTCTTTGAATAAAATAAAAGATTAATTGTTTAATTAAAATAGCGAGTAGTCCGACTTTACATTTTTTTTAGTAAGGAATAGTATGATTTTATGATTTTTGGGTTTTTTCTCGGTTTTGGTCTTGAGTTTCAAAGTCTTGGTCTTGGTCTTGAGGTTCAAGGTCTTGGTCTTGGTCTTGGTCTTGAGGTTCAAAGTCTTGGTCTTGGTCTTGGTCTTGAGGTTCCAGGTCTTGGTCGTGGTCTTGGTCTTGGTCATGAGGTTCAAAGTCTTGATCTTGGTCTTGGTCTTGAGGTTCAAAGTCTTGGTCTTGGTCTTGAGGTTCAAGGTCTTGGTCTTGGTCTTGGTCTTGAGGTTCAAGGTCTTGGTCTTGAGGTTTAAGGTCTTGACAACAAGACTGACAGAAGGATGTGGGATCATAATGGCTATTGAACGAAATTGGCGATTATATAGAGTTGGATAACAGCCATTTAAAGGTGTCCAATTACAACCTAAGATTATTAGTAATAGTTTCTCTTGTTTAACGACACTTATGGCGGCCAGCGTCGCTAACGTCACTTGTGGCGATTAAATAGAGTTGCACAACTGCTATTTAAAGGTGTCCAATCATAACCTATGACATTAGTATTACTGAACAATGTCGTTAAGACCGAATGTGTTATGTAAGAAAACAATGCACAGTAAACTGAGAAGAGTCACCAGTGGCGAATCCACGCAAACACGAGGAACCAGCCACGGATTCCCATTGACAGCTGACGGATGGTATACGTGTTCAGAGTCTCTGAGGCAGAGCGGCGGCGAAGGGTGACAGCGCTCGTACACACGAGACACTGTCAACAAGCAGCCCCCTCACTGGTGGAAGATGTCGCATACCAGGCTAGACGTCGAAGCAGCGCGTAGGGAACGCTGAGAAAGCATTCTTCACGTGTGTCGGTCTATAGATTGTACACTGGTGATGACTCACAGTTGAGGGTAATTCCAGTAGGCCATGTCCTTCCAGCCGTCCTTCACCAAGATGTACACGTTCGGCTTCAGGCAGCGTACAGGCGGAGAGGCGTACGGCTTGACTCAACTGTACATCACGTGACAAGACGACTCGCGAATAAAAGTCTCTCAAACGTTCCAAATCGACGGCAAAGCCAACGGAATTGTCCGGTATGCGAGCCTAGAAGCAGAGCACTCCAAAATTTCCAAAGATACTGAGCGAGTACTGCCTACAGATGAACATATCGGTCGAAATAACACGAAGGGCTATCACGCGACCAAAATGGCCGGTGACAGCGCGGTTGAGATCTGCCATTTCATCATCATTGTGCAGTTTAACGACAGCGTTTGACAACATAGGTACTTGCCGTCTAAATTGGCAATTATATAGAGTTGCGCAAAAGCGATTTAAAGGTGTGGAGACCAGTCTTGTTGTCCTCGAGACCAAGGTCTTGGTCTCGAGTGCACTCGAGTTCGTTTTGAAAAGTCTTGGTCTTGGTCTTGGTCTTGAGAGCAAGAGTCTTGGTCTTGGTCTTGGTCTTGAGGTTCAAAGTCTTGGTCTTGGTCTTGATCTTGAGGTTCAAAGCCTTGGTCTTGGTCTCGCAAGACCAAGACCAAGACCGGCTGTCAATATGAACAGTCATTTAACAAAACTCAAGAATTCTGTGCCAAGCCTGCTTGCATCATACGACCAATATCTATGGATAGATACAAGTCATGTTGGTCAGAAATACTCATTGGGAGCAGCAACAGTTATTCTGTATCAGACGGTATGATAAACCATGGGACGATTTCAAAAGGACTCACTATCTGAACATTTACATCCAGCGCTTGAAAAGCTACTGCGTGTGTGTGTGTGTGTGTGTGTGTGTGTGTGTGTGTGTGTGTGTGTGTGTGTGTGTGTGTGTGTGTGTGTGTGTGTGTGTGTGTGTGTGTGTGTGTGTGTGTGTGTGTGTGTGTGTGTGTGTGTGTGTGTGTGTGTGTGTGTGTGTGTGTGTGTGTGTGTGTGTGTGTGTGTGTGTGTGTGTGTGTGTGTGTGTGTGTGTGTGTGTGTGTGTGTGTGTGTGTGTGTGTGTGTGTGTGTGTGTGTGTGTGTGTGTGTGTGTGTGTGTGTGTGTGTGTGTGTGTGTGTGTGTGTGTGTGTGTGTGTGTGTGTGTGTGTGTGTGTGTGTGTGTGTGTGTGTGTGTGTGTGTGTGTGTGTGTGTGTGTCCTGTAGAATGTATTTTTTCACATGGCGGAATTTTTGTGAGGACCACCAGGCACTTCTTGGTAAGAATATTCTTGACAACAAGACTGGTGGAGACACAGTCTATTATTATTATTAAGAGTATCAAGTGTTTAGCGACATCTTGCGACGTCGACCTTACTTTATTCACAATTTCTTATCGGACGTGATGATACCTAGCGATTGAACGAAATTGGCGATTAAATGTAGTCGTGCAACTGCTACTTAGAGGTGTCCAATCACAACTTATGATATCAGTGATATTATCCAGTGTTTAACGACATATTGTAAAGTAGTGGACGGTTACATGTCGTCTAAAGATTGACTGCAATAAGATCTATGATATGATCGTCAGGGGCCATGGAGCGCGCGGGTCGTGGATATAAACGAACTGTGACGCCGGGCTTAACCAGAGTTAAGAGCCTGAGGGTTTTTGCAGTAACGATTTCAGACATCCTTGGTTTCGATGAACAGATCGATCGAATATGCTGTGGGGTCAGGCAGACCTTGTATGCCCTTCCGCGTGCTTACTGCCCATGATTTTGCTGGCCCCTGGCTTGATGATGTGGTGCGAGCTACTACGCCGTCACGTCTGCTGCATGCCGATCCGGCATGGTGGGGATATGCTGGACAACAAGAAATGGGAAGATTCCAGGCAGTGGTAAATAGGATAATCCAACAGAGATACTTCCCTGGTGATTGCCCAAAGATCGAAGAGCTGTACCGTCTGGCCGATACCCGTCTATTTTCGGCGGTTCTCGAAGGGCCGGGACATGTCCTTCACGGGTTGCTCCCCCTCACCCCCAGTTAATTCAGCGGTTTGCAGCCTGTGCCCCAGACGCCATGACTGGGTGCTCCCAAAAGCAGACAGTCACATGAGGAAAACATTTATAGTCAGAATGTTATTCACATATTAATTTTTTTATGCATGTATGTATGTTGATGCTTGTTCACCAGAGTGCTGAATGGCAGCTGGTCGTATTAAAAAATATACTTACTTACTAACTTTTACTTTGGCTGCAATGGCCATTGTCACCTACCTTCCCTTAACTACAATTTTTTTTTAGTTGAAACTTTAGATTGAATGAAATTGACGATTAAATAGAGTTGGGCAACTGCTATTTAAAGGTGTCCAATCCAATCTATATAGGACATTAGTAGCAGTATCACCTTCTTAACGACGATATTGTGGCGCTGACGTCGACCGTATTACCTCATCAACAATTTCTACCATCGAGGTGTGTGACGTACTCGTTGAACGAAATTGGTGACCATATAGGTTTTTGCAAACCGATTTAAAGGTGTCCAATCGCAACGTACGAATTTAGTGTTTAAGACATCTTGTGACGTTGATCTTACCCGTTCTTTGTCTCCCGATGTAGCTTCCACGCTTGTCCATGCATTTGTTGTTTCTCGATTGGACTACTGCAGTGCCATATTTATTTATTTATTTATTTATTTATTTATTTATTTATTTATTTATTTATTTATTTATTTATTTATTTATTTATTTATTCCTGATATTTCTATAGCGCCTCTCGAAGTTAACTACTACTCAGAGGCGCTCCCGACTACAGCATTTGATACTGTGCCGGAATTTTCACGCCGAAGCGCCACGAGCAATTGCGAATGAAGGACTTGCCCAAGGTCCGTACGCATCGGCTAGAGTGGGATTCGAACCTGCAACCCTCCGGTCACAAGGCGCCGAACTTACCACTGAGCCACCACGCCCCACATATATGACGGACTCCCGGCCTGCCGGATTGAGTCCCTGAATAGAATCCTGCGTTCTGCTGCGCGCCTTGTAGGCCGCATCCCCAAGTTTGGCAGAGTGTCTGCTTATATGAGGGATGTCATCCACTGGCTCCCCTACCCACAGCGCATCACTTACCGAATCTCTGCCTTGGTACGGCGGTGCTTTGAGGGCTTGGCCCCTCCATACCTGCTGTCCCACCTCATGCTCGCAGCGCCGTTGCTCTCTCCGCTCAGCTGTGCAGGCTGCACTTTTTGTTCCTCTCGCGCGGACAGCCATACGGCAGCGCCGTGCCTTCTCTGTGACTGTCCCCATGACCTGGAATGGGCTCAGTGTTTAATCTAGACACCTTTGAGGGGGAATTCCCCCCTCCAGGATTTAAGTTTCCCCCCAGGCCAGCAATATTTTAATGTAGACACCTGTTTTTCTGAGAGATGAATTCCTAAAAAAAGGTCGTCAAGGTCTTAAGAGATGATATTTCCGGAAAAGTCATGAAAGTGAAAGGAATTCCTTAAAAAACTGTTTTGAAGATGAATTTCTAAAAAGGTCGTTGGATCTTCGAAGACGGAGATGAAATTATCCAAAAAAGGTTGCCCTTCTTGGTCCACCCCCGACTAACCTTGTTTCCACCCTCAGAAGAGGGGGACTAGATTAAACACTGAATGGGCTCCCTACCAAGCTCGGTCAAATACCGATTGGTGATGTCACCCTGGTTCTTACTGTCCTCAAAACTGCGTTGTTTGACCATGGTTGGGCTGGGAGTGCTCCTGAGTAGGCAGTCTTGAAGGGGCGCTATATAAACTGCCTTAATAATAAAATAATAATAATAATAATAATTATTATTATTATTATTATTATTATTATTATTATTATTATTATTATTATTATTATTATTATTATAATAATATTCACGATTTCTTATTTTTGAGATGGATTTAACCTGGCGATTGATAGAAATTTACGTCTATAGTAATAGTGTCAAGTGTTTAATGACATCTTATAATTCAATTGGCGAATACATGTAACCTAAAGATAAACTGCAAAAAGACCTATGAGATGATCGTCGGGGGGGGGGAGGGCGAGCGGGTCGTGGATATGAACAAACTATGACGCCGGGCTTAACCAGATTTAAGAGCTTGAGGGTCTTGGAATAACGATGTCAGACACCCTTGGTTTCGATGAGCACATCGGTCGAATATGCTGTGGGGTCAGGCAGACCTTGTATGCCTTCCGCGCGCTTGCTGCCCATGATCTTGCTGGCCATAGGTTTGATGATGTTGTGCGAGCTACTACGCTGTCACGTCTGCTGTGCGCCTCGGCATGGTGGGAATATGCTGGAGAACAAGATATGGGAAAGCTCCAGGCAGTGGTAAATAGGCTAATCCGACAGAGGTCTATCTCCCTGGCGATTGCCCTAAGATCGAAGAGCTGTGCCGTCTGGCCGATACCCGTCTTTTTTCGGCGGTTCTCGATGGGCCGGGTTGCTTCCCAAGGTGGGAGTTTTGGGGGGCTGGGGGTTCAACCCTCCTAGTCTTTTTTAGGACCCCACAGTTAAGTCTTCATTGCACACCCCTAAGGGGTCGTTTCCAACCCCGCAGTTGTGCTAGTGTGATTTAAATTATTTGACTATCAGTCTCTGACAAAGAGAAGACATTTCCATGGCGCATCATGTATGCTTTTTTTTATTTTCTCAACAAAGGAATTGATTTTGATTCGAGTCTGACTTGCAAAACTGCTAGCGTCGAAATCAGCTGCTTTCAACTTTCGCAGTGATGTAGTCGAGTCCACCTAAGCCGAGTCCGAGTCAAGTCCGAGTCCATCTAAGCCGAGTCCGAGTCGAGTCCGAGTCCTGAGGTGTTCGAGTCCGAGTCCGAGTCCGAGTCACTAAAGATCGAGTCCAAGTCCGAGTCCGAGTCCAAGTCCATCCTCATCAAAATACACTGAACCACGCAATTCAATGCCATAGAAAAATAACTTAAGTTACATAACCATATATTATGTAGAAAGAATTTTTAACGTAATTTACCCAAATTTCACATTACAAACACTAAATTAAATAAAGTTTTGTTCGATAATCTGGCACGATCATGGGGACACATAAAAATTCTTCCCTGCTAAATACAAGTTCAGTAGGTAGAAACAGCTAGAACGTAGGCCTAAATGCCACAAGTGCAGTCGTGTCATCTTACGTCCTCGCTCCTTCTCAACACTGGAAAGGGCGATACGAAAGTTTCTTCTAATTCGAAGCGATAAATTAATAACTACCATGCACAGTTTAGCATTATAATTGAAGATATATCATATATTTACAAATCGACAATCCCCTGTAATCTGACCCGTTCTCTTCAATGTCATGCCGTTCACGGTCTTCGCCTCTATAAAATTAATGTGCCCGTCCACGCCGATTAGAGACCCTCAGTCTTATACCCCAGCCTATTCATGATACTTGTCTTCACTTCATTAGTTTCTGTTGTCTGCTGGTAGAACTGGTTGGCGCCAGAATAATTACAGCTGTTCTGACTTATGCCTATAGGCCTGTGGATGCCTATACCAGGCCGAATAGAGACCCTCTGTTTATACCCCAGTCTATTCATGATACTCGTCTTCACTTCATTAGTTTCTATTGTCTGCTAGTAAGAACTGGTTGGCGCCGGAATAGTTCTACCTGTTCTAGCTGATGCTTGTAGCGACAGTCGGCCGGGTATTCACGTCAGTTCTCGCATGAGGGGTGGTCTTGGCCGTGACATGGCAATAGAGTTGCCTGTTCTGTCCAGAAATTGTGACTCGGAAAACGAGTCAGCGAGTCAAATTCGAGTCCAGGGGTTCGAGTCCGAGTCCAAGTCCGAGTCGTGACAGTCCAAGTCCGAGTCCGAGTCCGAGTCCGCAAAAAATCGGTCTCGAGTCGGACTCGAGTCCTTGGCCGGACTCGAGTACTACATCACTGAACTTTCGTTGACATCGGTTTGCAAAATACGGATAAAATGTTCAACCCCCAGTCTGTTTTTCTACATTTCCCACACTGTTGCTCCCCATTTAAGCAGCGGTTTAAAGCCTACGCCCCAGACGCCATGACCGGGTGTTGCCAAAAGCAGACAATCAACTGAGGAAAACATTTATTGTTAGAATTTTATTCACATATTAATTTTTCCTGACATATGTATGTTGATGCTTGTTTACCAGAGTGCTGCTTGGCAGCTGGTTATATTAAAAGAACATACATACTTATTTACTTTTACTTGTGGCTACCAGTGTGCGACCGCACGTACGTACGGAACGTGCGTTATTTTTTCTATAACGTACGTACGGTACGCGTACGTTATTATGCGGTACGTTGGCGTACGTTGGCATCAGTTCATGGCGAAAATAAAATACATAACATTATGTACAAGTAAAGTCAATAACAGTTGGTAAATGACGGTCGTAAACAATTTTAACCATTGCATCAGTCAGCTGTGGCTGTTCAATGATCTCTATTTTAAAACTTTTAAATTCCAAATTGCTAGTATTCTGTCTAATGTATAATATGAAGATAATTAAGATTTTACGGCACACTTTATAGGATGGTCAGTGCCAGTAGTCATTTAATTGGTAATACTAAACTTCGGTCCCGTTCGTAAATAATTAGGCCTGCGTACGGGAGACTAATACTGTAGAACTAAGCTGATCCTTTTAACGTACGCATACATTATTCTTTTCGATAACATACTTTGGTACGTGTACGTTATTACGATAAGTAACGCACGGTCGCACTTTTTGGCTACCAGGGCCGCCGACAACTACCTTTCCTCAACTACAATTTATTTTTTAGCTGGTTGAATCTTTTCGTTGAACGAAATAGGCAAATATGTAGAGTTGGGCAACTGCTATTTAAAGGTGTCCAATCCAATCTATGACGTCAGTAATAGTATCACGTTCTTAACGACATCTTCTGGCTGCCAGGGCAGTCGAGAAGGAAAATCCAGTTTACTATAATAATATTATCTTATGACAACAAAGGCCATTGACCGACAAATATTATTTTCGCTTTTAGCTCTCCTATTTTTGACGTCGACCATACATCACTTTTTTGTGGGTGAGGCAAGACGAACTGATGGCTAACGCAAAAACTGTTTTTATAACAGCTTGGAAGCATGTTTTAAAGGTGTATTATAAAAGACGTTGTAGGGAATATGATTAGTACCGCTAGTATCCTTGGATTATTATTGTTATTTTTATTATTGTTATACTGAGGTGCTAAGTTATCCCGTGGTCTTAGATATTACAAATCTGATGGATCTGGAACGGCTGTTATCATTATTATTTATTATTATTATTTATAATATTATTACTAATAAATTATAGTGTTCGGGAGTGTTTAACATGGCAAGGTCTCGTAAAATCAGATAGCGTTCCCACGATGGACAGTCACGGAGAGTCTTAGGAATAGTTAGCAATTAATGGCCAGCGGATTGCATTGGCAAACAATCCCCCCAATGCAGACACAAAATCCAATCCTTGCGGGGCGTGGTGGCTCAGTGGTAAGTTCGGCGCCTTGTGACCGGAGGGTTGCAGGTTCGAATCCCACTCTAGCCGCTGCGTACGGACCTTGGGCAAGTCCTTCACTCGCAATTGCTCGTGGCGCTTCGGCGTGAAAATTCCGACACAGTATCAAATGATGTAGTCGGGAGCGCCTCTGACTAGTAGTAGACTTCGAGAGGCGCTATAGAAATATCCGGAATAAATAAATAAAAATAAATAAATAAATAACGCCGCTGGTCTCCATTTTATATTTTTGCTCGCTTTGTAATTATTTAATACCCACATTTTTCTATTTTTATTGTTATCAAAATTATTATTATTATTTGTATAATTATTATTTAGTGTGTCCGAGAAATCTTGTCTAGGCTCTGTTCAGTCATTATTATTATTAAAGAATGTTTATAATAACAACGACGTCGCCTTACATACCTTTAACTGAGTGATTCCATAAGTTATTAATTTCGTGTTTAATCAATTGCTAGTAATAATTATTGTAGAAAATTTTAAAGCGAGAGTTAAATTTTATGGCAACAAAGCCGTTGATGTCGACAGAAAGTTATTTTGGAATCTTAGTAGTATTGGACATTTCTTTATCTACCCAGGCACATTTCTTAAAACTGGATGCTTTGATGGTAATTGTTACTGTATAGCATATGGAAATAGAAATGAGAAAGGGGTTACCCTGCCAGCGGAACAATATTGTTCTTCTTGGGTTTACTGTTGACAACCATGAACTTCTGCAACGAATTGTTGCATGAATTTGTTGAATGCTGAGTGTGAATTTAGTGATTAATAAAACTTATGAATTGAATTGAATTGTGTACTACTGATAATTATGGTCCGCCTATCTCCTCTCCAGTTAGCTTTCAATGCTGCGCCCAGACTGATTGCTCGTCTTCCCATATCTCTTCGTTTATGGTCATACAACTTCACTGGCTCCCTCTCCTGGACCGCATTCAATTTAAAGTTCTTGTTCTGGTCCTTAAATCCAAACTGGGTACTGCTTCTAACTATTGAGGCCCGCATTAAGGGGATGCTAAGGTTGCTGCAGCAGCCGGGCCCGCAGTCGGAAGTACATTAAAAAATATTTGTACTTGTAATTGGGCCCCACGCTCATGGTTATGTAGGTAATCACAACACTGAGGCCCGCACTAACTTTAATGCGGCCCTGCAAATATTTCAGGGTCCAAATCCTGGCTCCCTCTCCTGGACCGCATTCAATTTAAAGTTCTTGTTCTGGTCCTTAAATCCAAACTGGGTCCTGTTTGCGGCCCTGCAAATATTTCAGGGTTCAAAAACCACCCCCTCTCTATGCAGCTTCTCACCGACCTCTCCGTTCTCGAGAGCGACATGTTCTCTTTGTTCCACGTACCAGGACGACTCTAGCTCAAATTTGATCTTTTGTCGACATAGGGCCCTTCCTGTGGAATGCCCTTCCTTCCCCTTTACGTTCAACCATACTGTATTTTCTGGATATCTTCCTACATCCCTTTCCGTTCATAAAATCTTTTCTTTTCTTAGGGCCTTCGCTCTGGGAGCGCTATTGAATGGCCACAGCTGTGAGCTCGAGTATACAAATCTCCAAATATGATATGGAGCTAGACTATTGCCCATCTGTCTGTGTGTCTATCTGTCTGTGTGTCTATTTGTCTGTTTGTTTGTCTGTCTGTCAGTCACTCAGTCAGTGTCTGTCTGTCTGTCCGTCCGTCCGTCCGTCCGTCCGTCCGTCTGTCTGTCTGTCTGATCGCTGTGCAGGTTTGGACTTCCATTCACACACCATGTCTATTACGTGACCCTACTAAGGCTAGAGCACATATATCGCCAGATATTGTCTGTGATATGACCCGGATGCCTTGCCTGAGCGCTGACCGAAGGCAGCAAAGGCTTTCGATTACAAGAGTGAGTCGCCCTCTGACGAGAGCGTCGATGAATACTCTGCCCAGTGGCGCCACCTTTTGTATGGCAGACGAAGTTATTAAAAATGACGCGCGTATCAATATCGTGACACATTAAATTTTGGCCTCGTCAGTTATAAGCATTTCTTCTTGTAGCCCGTTATGTCATGTCATGTTATTTAATGTCGTTTTTGTCGTGTCATATCATGTCATTTAATGCCACTCAATGTCATGTCATGTCATCATGTCAAGTCATGCCATGCCATGTGATATCATGCCATGTTATTTAATAACATCTGTTATTTAATATAATTCGATGTCATTTTGTATTATTTAGTGTCATTTAATATTAAAATGCATGTCATAATGTCATGTCACGTCATGTGTCTTGTCATGCCATGTCATGTCATATATCGGATTTCAACCTTGGTTTTCCTATGGATTATAATATTTTATTGTGATTCCGCTTGACGCGACATCTATTGATGCACTGGGAGTCATGGTAATGACGCCAGATAAGTCATGAGATAAGACGGTGTCGTGTCATGCCATGTCATGTCAAAGTCATGTCATGTGATGAACATTTATGTACCGCTATGATCATAATTTACTACCGATGGTATTTCAAGATTTCTTTGTCGCACTTCTAGCATTCACTCTCATGACACTAGAAACTTAGATTCCTATCATCGAAATATTTCTCGCACTAATACTCGGTAATTCTCTATTAAATCTGCCGGAATATGGAATAATATCCCCCCCTCCAAGCCATTCGACACTCCCCTAGTCTGTCCGTTTTTAAAAACAGCTGCGCTCCATAATAGTACGTGAAAATAACTTGGCTTAATTTGGTGATCATTGTCTTCGTCTTGCTATGATTATATACAGGGGCGCCGCCAGGCTTTAAAAAATTGGACGCACACCCTCCCGTCTCCTTTCATCCACACCGTCCCCTGTCTGCCACTCGCAGTCACCTACACTGATAATGACTCAGAGTGACTCATAAAAGTGCAGTATAACACATGCAGATGATACCATATGATAGTATTTATACATATTATATGGTAAACCAAAATTACACAGTGAAATTGTCAAAAATATCGGTGCGATGCCTAATACTTGTGTGGATTTGATTTGGTGGATGGACGCACGTGCGTCCAGTGCGTCACGCTGGCGGCGCCCCTCATTATATATTTCATTTCTGTTATTTGTTGATGAACCACTTTTTTCTCATTACTTCGTTTTCTTTTTTGTTTTCCATTTTTTTTCTTTAAGCCAGGTGCTTTGGATTTACTTCTCATTTAGAATCAGTTGGCTGCCTTCTTTACATCATGTTGAAATTACTTAGGTTTCCCTGTGTAGTAGGATCATTGATTCCTTTTGGGCCCCAGTACATGTTCATTCATGTTATTTCTTTGTTCTTGTGATTGGTTGCATAAATAAAATGTTATGTCATGTTACTGTATGTTAATGTAATGCTTTGTCCTATTATGTTAATGTTATGATATCTCATGTTATGTATGTGCTATGCTTTGCTATGTTACGTGTATGTTATGTTACTTCATGTTACTCTTATGTTATCCCATGTCGTGTTATGTTTATGTTATCTTATGATGTTTTAACTACAGTATTGTTACTCCCGTTTCGTATATTATTTTCATGCATTATCGTAATGCAATGTTTGTTCTCTATGCATACATTTAAGTTAAGTTACATTGACAGTAACATTACATTGACGGCTGCTGCGTGTTTTAGGTTCGATGTCGATAGTTGTCGGTCTGCGATAACCTCCACCGCCCGGGGCTCTGGGCCTTCTAGGGCCCTAGACGAGGACTCAGCCCGGTCGCCGTCGCTTGGCGTCCCAGCAGGGGGTCTCGGGGCCCCGGGGCCAGCGGGGACCATGGGGCCAGCGGGAGCCACTGGGCCGGCGTTTCAGCAGCGCAGGGAGTCGTTCCTCTACCGATCGGACAGTGACCTTGAGCAGATGCAAGGTCTGTCTCCAAGGTCGTCGCTCTCCAGGAACTCATCATTTGCCAGCGAAATGTAAGTGGATATGCAAAAAATACAATACAATACAATACAATACAATGGAATACAATACAATGCAATACAATACTGCTCTAACACGAGATTCTTATTATATGTATATTACATTATATTTTAAGATCCAACAGTAGAAAACAAGTTGTCACATAGGTGCTTCAGTCACCAATATGTAATACAGATAACTGTGATGTTTAATCATTTATTAGTTGTCTTAACCTCCAAACATGTCCTTCAACGCTTCGCTGTTTTCTATCTGTCCTTTCCGGTGAGCTGGCGCCACTTAGCGTTCATTATTCTTTTCATAGCGCCTTTTTACCATTACCTCTGAACACTACAGATGACCGTGGCTGAGACATGAGAGTCGTATTATAATATGTGCATCATAATAATGCGATTCTTGATACTATATCCACCACCACAAGTTTTTATTGCGTCAACAGCAACATGAAAAGTTTTGAATATATGCGAATATATAATCACTGCAAAACAAAGGGAAAAGAAAAAGAAAAACCCTAACGGGAAGCAAATCCCGACTACTAGTATAACTAGACTACATCATAGTATATTTGATGGGTGGTGAGCTGAATAACTGTAAATTAGGATATGGCTTTATTCTTAATTAATTCTTAACTAGTTAACCAGCACACACGATGTTTAATATTATTTATCATTAGCAGTCAAGTTGGTAGTCAGATAGGCACGCAGTTTAGGCTTAAATTGATGTATGCACTATGCAATTAAGGCACGGTATATCGTTTGGGATACAATTCCATATCCGAGGGCCTGCACATCTAATAGAAAACCTACGGGTGTTTGTTCGCGTATATATATGGATCTATAATTATCTGTAATTATATTAAGTAAAATGTACAAGTAAAAGCTAATTCAATATTGACAGATTTGACTGAGATGCAAAACTATTTACAATAATAAACTGAAAATATCTATTTTCAAAATTTGATCTTTAGTTGTTAGACTAATTAGCCTATACACTTCATACTGGTTTAGAAATTTCATTTTTTATATAATTGACATTTATTTCTTAATAACTTAGAAATGTCTTCTTTTTACATTCAAGTAGGCATAAGGAAACTCAAAATTCTAGATTGCATCTGGGAGAGGCAAATACTAGCCAAAGGCTATTTTTCATAAAAAGACATTCTAATTGAAGGGCTTGCCGCAATAACCAGGTATGTCGGATTTTTTGAGTTTTGGGAAAATGGCTTCAAAGATTTGACACTTCAAACTGTTATATCTAAGCCATTTTACGAGATATCGACAAGCTGTTTGAAGCACCATGTGAGTTATTACTGTCTTTCACGAAATTGTTACATAATGCAATGCAAAAGATAACATTAATGTTTTTCACGACATTTTGCTTCATACCTGGTTATTGACACTCAATAACACAGTATGAAGCAAAAATCGTCTCCTGTAAGTCGACATACCTTATTCTTGCACCAATGGTGACTAGCACACAGTACAAATTAATCGTGCAATAAGAAGGTAAGTCATCATAGCTACATTACAGTAAGAAAAAAATAACGCAAAATCAGTGAATTGTAGAGTAAGTAAGAGGCAATAACCGGGTATGTCAAATAACCTGATTATTGCACCGGTTGTAATACAAAGATTACAAGAAAAAACGACAATTTTTGTTATCATACCGGGTTATTGCACTGGAGTCATGCTACCGGCTGCTAAATAGCATATGTCGACAAACTGTTTTATCCGAAAGCCAATTCAAAAATAATCAGATTTGCACCAAATTTGCAGGGTATATAGAATACAATATTCCAAGCACGCTGGCATACTTTTTCACATAAACCAGGTATGTCGACATACCTGGTTATTGAGGCAAGCCCTTCAATTGTTCGCGTAATAACTAATATGATTATTTGTAACAGCAAATATATAGCATTGGGTGTGTGCAATTAAAAGGTGTCTAAGGAGAGCATATCAGAATCATTTCAACAGACGCTGTTTATCGATAATTCGTATTCGAAGACTTCGTCTATCAATTACACGCATTTAAAAAATAATATTGCTTGAAAGCGTTCTTTAAAGATCACTCCTAAATCACTTCGAAAAGGTTTCTAAAGAGAACATGGCAAAATCATTTCAACAGACGCTCTAATTATTCATTGAGGAGCATTCCAACAGTTTAACATTTGCGCATCCAAGGTCGTTGACCCGGATAGGAAAAACTCTTGACAGTTCTGACCGCATTAGCTGTCAGTAGTTAAATTTATTTTAATTTAATTTACCAAAGTCACTGTTTATAACAGAGATAAGGTGAGCCATAAGATGTCGTCAAGAACTTGATAGTTCAATACTTATTATTAGACACCTTTAAGTCGCTTCCCACCGAAGCTATGTATATCCAACAACTCTTGAAATTATATCTTTGCGACGCGTATAGTTGTCTCAGATGTTGTAACTTAGTTTTACTTGCACCGTATACAGTATGATTTAAATCGTCGTCAAAGGCCTTTGATGTCATACATCAATACGATGACGTTACACTTTGGAATTAAATAAATAAGTATGCATATCCATTTTGTACGTATGTTTGTGCTGTAATAACGCCACCACTGCTCGTACTCTGGCAGTGCCAGTTCCAGGCCTGAATAAAGGAGGAGGGCGACGCTTATGAGCTTTGTTATCACACAGTGCCGTTAAACTGAAACCAATACTACTACTTAACTACTACTGTACAGTAATAACATTTATGACGACTGTATACCTTTAGGTAAAGTAGGGTCGACGTCAACAGCCATAAGATGTCGTTGAACAACTGAAACTATACCTAGCGACAAAGTTAGTAAGTTAAACGACATCTTGCGGCTGCCAGGGCCGTTGACGTCGATCTCTCATTTACCCTGGCTTGTAAGTATCGGCACCATGAGCGGCGCTGATACCTGGTCACATTCACCAACCAGAAGCGGCATTTATACAAAGGCCGTTGACGTCGGCAGAAATTTTTTCAACAGTTCTCACAGTTCGTATGGCATAGAATCGTTTCCGTTTAACGACACTGTGTGATATCAAAGATCATTAACGCCCCCCCCCTTCTCTTTCATCCAGGCTTGGGACTGGCACTGCCAGAGCACGAGCAGAGGCGAATAACACACTTAAAAGAGGTGTGTAATTATTTTGAACAGTTCTCACCGTCCGTGTGGCATATTACAGCCTTATATAACACAATAAAAGGATACATTAGGACCTATTGTTATTATTAGAGAGATAGAGATAAAGATAAAACAGACAGAGATAGAGACGGAGAGGCAATGTAGGTACAGCGAGAGAGAGAGAGTGAGAGAGAGACAGAGAGACAGAGAGAGACAGACACAGAGATAGACAGATAGAAAGGCAGAATGGACAGTGGCAGTCGATTGCAAGGACTTGTTTTGTTCGCCATTTGCTGAGAGTGGGGGAGGCAGTCGATGCTATCCGTTGCTCTCTCTCTCTCTCTCTCTCTCTCTCTCTCTCTCTCTCTCTCTCTCTCTCTCTCTCTCTCTCTCTCTCTCTCTCTCTCTCTCTCTCCCTCCCTCCCTCCCTCCCTCCCTCTCTCCCTCCTTTACTGGCTCTCTGCATCTGTTGCCGCTGGTTACCTACAAATGCCACTGGATCGTTGCAGCTGTCATCCGTTCTGTTTTGCCGCCACTGTTTCTCGGTGTTTACTGCTGGTTCCCTGTTTCTACTACTGGTTCCCAGTTCATGCTACTGGTTCCCTCTTTATGCTACTGGTTCCCTTTTTATGCTATTGGTTTCTTGTTTTTGATCCTCTCTTTCTGATACCAGTTCTCCCTTTCTGCTGATGATTCCCTGTTTCTGCTACTAGCTCCCACTTCATGCCACTGGTTCCCTGTTTCTGCTGCTCATTCTCTGTATTCACCGGTGTTTCTCTGTTTTCACTACTGGTTCTCTGCCTTCTCTGTTTCCTCTGCCGCTGGTTCCCCAGATCTCCCGCCGCTTCTGCTGCAGCCGCTTCTAAGGCCATCACTTGCGAACCGATTTCTGACGGGCGCCGTAGCGGGCCATAACGCCTTTCGCTCGCTGGCATCGACCGAGCAAGCGAGCAGTGGGTGATAGCGACATCGGTTTGGCCCAGCAGCCAGTGACGTACGACGGACGCAGGGAGGGATCGACTGCAGACACATCGCAGATGCAGTTGCAGAAGCAGGCAGTTGAGCATCGGCGTCGTTGGTATTCAAGTGATGCGTGATAGCTCGCCAAAGTCGCCAAACGGGTGCTGAGGATGGGAAAGTGAATCGTCCGTCTCAGATGAACAAAAATCGATAGAGGATGTGAAGTTGAATCGCTAAGGACTGCGAGGATTAGACATGTGAATCGCTAAACAGCAAGACAGTGGATTGAATCATCGAATCACTGAGGAAGAGATCGTCTGGATTGCTTAAGTGAATCGTTGAATTACTGAGGAAAAAGATATTCTGATTGGTGTATTTGTGAATCGCTGAGGAATGAGACTGTCCAGTTTGTGAATTTGAATCACAAAGCAGCTTAGAAAGTTGAATGAAGTAGCGGGACAACTTCCGACAGTCGAAAGTATTTAACTCAGTCGCTGTGAACCAGGCAGAAGACGGAACTTTGGATATCACCTGATCCGGAACACTTCTCGCATCCGGGATCTACCTCGATCTCTGGCCTCCTTTAAACCGGATCCTGTCCTTCACACGGTATCTCTGGGTAAAACCGCTCTGACTTGACGCAGCGCTTGTGAATAAACTGGTGCCCTGTTCTTAACTCTCAACCAGCGCTTAGAGATTTTCAAGTTTACCAATAGAACTGACCCCGAGAAATCTTTATAAGAGAACACTAAATAAACACGGGTCAGTTTCGCCTTCTTTTGCTCGGTCTCGATTCTCCGGACGTCTCGACAGGCGGATATAACCCCCGCTATCTTCCCTAGTCGTCCTTCTATGAAACCCCCCGTTATGGGCGACGACGCG
>OY744606.1:1690740-1698240 GCA_963556255.1 Allolobophora icterica | reverse complement strand
ATTGGACACCTTTAAATCGCTTTTGTACAACTCTATATAATCGCCAATTTCGTTCAATGGCTAGAATGGTTCATTCCATACGGTTGATGTCAACGGCGCTGGCAGCCATAAGGTGTTGTTAAACAAGAGAAACTAACTATTACTAATAATAATAGGTTGTAATTGGACACCTTTAAATCTCTGTTAGCAAAATCTATATAATCGCCAATTTGCTCAACTGCTAGTATCATGTTTCTGATGTTATTCTGGATAAAGCAAGATTGATGTCAACGACGCTGATAGTCATAACGTGTCGTTAAAAAACAGAAACTACCTGAGGAATTATGGCCGGCTGCAATGAGAACTGCGCACAATTTGTTCCCGTCGATGTCAGCGGGCTTTGATGCCAAAGGATTTCGTAAAATTGTTAGATACATAATCCCGTCACTGCCTTATTCTCAGGTGGTACCCTTCCACCTCATCTTACCACCAACAGTGTACGGTCGGTGTACTCGTAATAGCTGAGTTGTCTAAGGGCGCAGGCGGAGCAGATATTTAGAACCAAATTTCTGCCCTGGTGAGAATTTGAACCCCCAACCTCTCGGTTGACAGTCCAGCACGCTAACCACTACACTATCCCGGATTACTGGACGTCTGTTTAATTTGACACAACATATGCTTCAGTTACTATGCAGTGACCTTGAGCAAGTCCTTCACTCACAGTTGCTCAGTGCCACCGATGCTCAGTCGTATGGTTGTGTGTGAGCACTTCTGAACTTTGGAAGGAGGGTGATAAAAAGACAGTTGTATTTTATTGTTTCAAATATAGTTGTATTGTATTGTATCAAATATAGCTGTATTGCATTGTATCAAATGCAGTTGTATTTTGTTTTGTCAAATATGGTTGTATTGTATTTTGTCAAATATAATTGTTTTGTATTGTGTCAAATACAGTTATATTGCACTGTGTCAACTACAGTTGTATCAAGTTCAGTTGTATTGTATTGTATAAAAATGCAGCTGTATATTGTATTTTACCAAAATACAATTGTATTGTATTATATGAAATACATATATACACACAAATATACATACACACGCAAGCATACACAAAGTGTCACACATACATGTATATACATGCACACATTATACGTTACACCAGCATAGAAGTCATGGTATTGATCCATACGAAAGGCAACAATATTCTGCTGATACGAATGTCCGTGTCAAACAAATCATCCGACGCAACAGTCATGGCGGCCATTAGCGCCACTGCCTCCACCTAGCGTTCGGTATGGAAACGCCGACCATGATGGCGTCGATAGTGATATTGCGGAAACGACAAATCTCGACTGCGTTTCTACGGTTGAACGGACGAAAGCAACAATTGTTATTGTGAGCTGATGATCGACTGTTGCTATGACAGACCATTGCGGCCGTAAAATGCTAAAGGGCAATGTAGCTATATATGCAACGCTATATCGCACTGGCAGTAGAAGAACATTCTTGAACCGCAAATGCCCTGATTATAATATGACTGGTAGGTTAAGCAACGCAATATATAGACAGATAGATAGACAAACAGAGAGAGAGAGAGAGAGAGCGAAAGATACAGGAGAGAGATTGAAAGGTAGAGAGGCAAAAAGGTATAGAGACAGAGAGAGTTGGTAAGGAAAGACAGACAGAGACAACGAGACACAGACATACAGACAGGAAAACAGACAGAAGGATACACACAGGCAGAGAGAGATTGAAATGGAAAGACAGAGACAGAGACAGACGTAGGATTATAATATTGAGTTTTTTTCCAACGATATTTTTCATTTAACGAGCAATTATTTTCAACAGGCTCTCTTACTTACTTGCTTAACTCACGTCTTTATTTTCCTTACACTCAGCTAAAATCATCTACGGTAAAACTTCTAATTCTGGTGTGTTTTTAGCACGGCCAATCAGATAATCGGGTTGAATAATGGTAAGTGTGCAGAGGAATTACGGACTGGTTTTAAAATACTGTGTTTGGTTGTTCATAGACACCTTAAGGCTTAAGGGTATACCAAGGCCGTTGACGTCGACCTCGCCTTATCGAAAGGTTTTTGGTGGGTGATTTAGGCATTGAACGAGATTGGCGGTTATATAGAGTTTGGTAATAGCGATTTAAAGGTGTCCAATGACAGCCTATGATATATGTAATAGCCTTGGCCAAAATTCAAAGGCAAATCTTGGTCCTTGTTAGGAGCAATAGGAGAACTCGATTCTAGGTCTACAAGATGGCGTCTACGGTAGGCCATTGTAAGGTCAGACGAAGGTCAGGTCAAGTCAAGGTCAGATAAATATGACAACTAATCGCTCGTGCATAAGCTGGTGCTCTGCGCTTAGCTTTACATAAGCGCTTTAGAAATTTGGAGTTTACGATTATGATTACGAGTTATTCCATGCTCTGCATAATAGGCCTGTGTATGGCTGTATGTACGTGCGTATGTATGCGTGCATATCTGTGTGTATGTATACGAATACATATTTATATATGCACTACAATCGCAGGGCGTGGTCTAATATTCGAGACTTCAACCACCTCTTACAAACACACGTACCCACCAACGCGGACAGGTGCAACGAGCGCTATTAATACCAGATACCGGTAGAACGGTCCTTAGCACGAGCTACCCTAATAGTATATGATATAGGGCATATATATATATATATATATATATACGATGCTATATCGTCCTGCAAATGCTCGTACTAACTTAAGACTCTTTAGTATAAAATCTATGGGTCCAACAATTTGGAACTCAATTCCCTGGGTAATCCGCTCTTCAAAAAATAAATACGAATTTAAAAAACGATTACGGTTTTTTCTCTCATCATCTGAAGTGGCCTTATAGAATACTAGCCCACTAGACTCACGCTTTGATCATTGCTAGCGTCCTTCTGTAGCCCAGCTTGGAACTCCTTTTTCTGTTTCTTTTCCTTATTAGTTAAGAATAGTTAAGGCTTTACAGATATTGAGCATTCTTCTCATTACTGATCCTTATATTTCTCCGGTTCGGAATGAGCTTTACTTAAGAATACTTATATGCCATCATAATTCTGTGTACTAGACTGAGATGGGTTACCCTACCTATAGCGGGATTAACATCCCTTTGGGGGCGCCCATTGCCATTGATGACAGATATTGTTGCTGTTACTCCTAATTCTTGGGTTGCTTGATTTAGTTCGTATAGTTAGTCTGTATAGAAACCTTATAGATAATTACTTTCACATGTTTCAGTTTTGTAACTATACGTTTCAGTCTCACGCTCTTATAGTCTTGTCTGTAAATGCTTCTATTGTCTTTATTTCTGATTGAATTGTCATCGATAGCAATAAAGAGATTGATTGATATATATATATATATATATATATATATAAAGTGCAATAATGCATAGATGTGTATATATACATGCACACACACACACACACACACACACATATATATATATATATATACATTGTTTCTCAATCATAAAATTATATGTAGATTGCAATTAGTAAGTTCTATTGCGCCGGTGTCTAATGCACAAGGCATCAACCGATGGCACACCAAAATCAAGCCATAATCAAGTCAATAGTTTTATCATCGCATATATATACCTATACACAGATAGCTAAGTACATAAGCATCCACATTCTTTTCTGTTAGTCGGCCAATACGTAACACAGAACTATATACAGACATCTGCAACGCATGTGCTTGTAATAGAGTGTTATCGGTGCATGAGCGATTGAACGTGTGTGACATCAAGCCAAGCTATAAGCGCTCAGCGCATATATAAGTGGTATACACCTGCAATGAGTAATGTTTTCCAGGCATATATATTTCTATATGTGCTCATTAATGCATATATGTATGCGTATATGTCGCGGTCGACTCCTTCGATCGCAACGACGAACCAACGAAGGAACTATTAAAAGATCTTTAATTAAAAATAAAGTCGATTAAGTGTAAAGTAAGTCAACTCGTCTATCAAATATCACAATCGTAGACAGCACACAGGTTGGCTGGTCTCGATTGAACGTTATACGATCAATGTTTCAACGTTTACAAATCTTCGTCAAAAGGCCCTTAATGTACAGCAGGTCTATCTTATATAGAGTTCTCCCGGATTCCAGAACGTTCTGTGACGTCACTGTACTTTTCCCTGGAAAGTCCTACTGAACACGTATATCCTTGTTGCATGCACCGAATTAATGTTGACAGCTTGCTGCAGAAATTTCCGTGCGTTGTAAACAAGCTTGTTGACGCGTCGGTTTTCTTCCCTTGATGCATGCACCCGCGTAGACCACGACATTCCCTCCGCCCTCAGATGATGACACGTCCTCAGCACCATCCCGAACGGGTCATCACGATCAAGCCGGGCCTCCAGACTCCATCTCGACACAGCATACACAAACAAAACAAAACACATCAGTTAATCAATTTATCTATACAATTTGCGGGCTCGATCCTTGTGTGTCGGGCCATTTCCCCCCTTCACCATCCGAGTCACAACCGAGAGAGGAAATCAGCCACCGTGTTCTGACGTCCAGGACGATATCGAAAGTCCACGTTAAACTCTTGCAATGCTAACGCCCAACGAGTCAGTTTCGCACTCTTAGGGCTTGCATCTGTGAGATAAGACAAAGGATTATGATCTGAATAAATGATTATCTTTGATAAGAATATCCATGACTTGAATCGTTTAAGTGCCCAAATTACTGCGAAAGCCTCTCTCTCAATTGTAGACCAATGCATCTGTGTATCTGTAAGTTTAAGGCTAGCAAAAGCAATTGGTTTTTCTTGACCTTCTTCGGTCCACTGAAACAAGCAACACCCGACCGCGGTGGCACTTGCGTCAACACTTAAACCAAATTCCTTAGTGAAATCAATGGTATGCAACTGTGTAGCTTTACTGAGATCATCCTTTAACTTATCTAGTGCTTCTTGATGCTTTTGCTCCCAAGGCACCTTCGTAGGTATGTTATCTCGTGTCAAATCAGTTATTATCCGTGCTTTTTCAGCTAAAGCAGGTATAAAATTTCGAAAATAACTGAAAAAACCCATAACCCTTCTAACGTCTTTCTTTGTTGTTGGAGGATGGATATCATTGATCGTAGCGATCTTACCTGGATCAGGTTCAATACAACCTGACCCTACTATATGGCCAACAAACTTTATTTTGTTTTGTGCAAAATTACATTTTCTTAAATTCAAAGTGAGTCCTGCTTCCTCAATAGTTTGCAAGAATTTTTCTAGATGTTCTAAATGGTCATTCCAATTCATTGAAACCACTGCCATATCATCGACGAATGGTTCGGTAAAACTTCGCACTGGATGTAAAACTTGGGTCATAGCACGAATAAAGGTATTGCTAGCGGACTTGAGTCCAAACGGCATTCTTGTTAACTCAAAAAGTCCTGCATCACATACGAATGCCGTAAGCCATCGATGTTCTTTCCGAACTGGAATTTGCCAATACCCCGATTTCGCGTCGAAAACACTAATAAACTTTGCCCGTCCCACCTTTTGTAAGACGTCAGCAATGTCTGGGGTCGGGTAACAATCACCTAGAGAATATTTGTTAACATGGCGATAATCAATTGCCAATCGAACGCCATTTTGACCTTTGGGTCCCTTTAAAACGCAAACTACCGGACTGGCCATTTCACTTTTCGATGGTCGAATGATGTCTAATGCCAACATTTCTTCTATCTGGCGTTGTACTTCAGGTTTAAGTAGCTCAGGTACTTTATATGCCCTTAAACGCTTAGGAGTGAAATCATGAGTTATCTTAATTTCATGTTCTAATACTGGACAATACCCAGGTTTATCCACAAATACTGCCGTGTGCCGATCCAAAACTTCAAAAAGTTGCTTCTGTTCCTCTTGCGAAAGATGCGCTATAATCAGAGGATCAATTCGCTTACTCGGGCTTATTTGTTCACGTTCTTCCTGATCTACAACCTCTACTATACCAAATTCTTCATCTTGATCAACAATTACTGAACAGCTATTGATCATCGCTTGTTCGAGTCGTTCATGGTATCGCTTGATCTTATTTGCGTGTAAATGTCTTTGTTTTCCCTCTATTTCTACTATATAAGAATATGGGGATTTAACCTTGACTACGGTAGCAGGTCCTTGCCATCGACTATAAAATTTAGAACTACCAAAATCTGGTGCTAATACTGCTACTTTATCTCCAACTTCGTATTTTCTGTCAGTACTACGCAAGTTATAATAATCTGCATACCGCTTTGTTTCTATATCACTATAGTAATCTGCATAAACTTTCGCGAATTCGAGGTTTTCCTTCAGTGATTGGAGATACTCTTCGGGTGATTTACCTAAGTTAAGAGGTACTTTTCGTTCGCCAGCCCACGATTCCTTCAACACACTAAGTGGACCCCGAGGAAGAGTTCCATAAACCATAGTGAATGGCGAAATATGAGTCGTGCCTGAAGGTTTTTCTCTAAGGCTCCACAGAACAAACGGTAACAATTGGTGCCATCCACGAGGATCAGATTGAGCAAGCTTAAAGATCATGGTTTTCAAGCTTTGGTTGCATCTTTCAACCAATCCAGCTGCCTCAGGATGTCCAGGGGTATTAAATCTGGGACTACAACCCATTCGCCGCAAGAATTCTTTCGTCAAACGACTGGTAAAGTTGGTACCACAATCAGAACTGATGATCCTTGGAATAGAAAAAGTTGTAAAAACTTGCAACAGAGCTTCACAAACTCCCTTTGCATTCAGCGATCTAAGAGGATACGCCATCGGCCAACGAGAAAATTTATCCACCAGAACCAGAGCATAATTGTACTGGGGTTTCGATTTGTTGGATTCTCCAGTCACTACCATAGGGCCAATACAATCCATATTTAGATGGTTAAAACAGAGTTCATCCGCCCTCGGAATAGGAGTGATCGGGACTCGATCTGCCACTTTAACTGGAGTTCTTGGTTGACAAATTTGACAAGACGCACAATATTCGCGAATCCTCTCATCCATTCTTGGAAATCAAAAGTTTAATTTGATCCTGGCTCTCGTTGCCTTAAAAGCCATGTGCCCAGCACATGGGGCATCGTGTGCTACTCGCAAGACAACCTCGATTCTATCTTCCGGTAAACATAATTGATTAACCTTATGTCCCATAATTTCCCCTTTGTGGTACAGGAGGTTATTATCTATAAAGAAATTATTTTTATTCTGTCTCGCTTGTTGCCAGCAAGATATAAGATTGTGACAATTCTGTTGCTCACGCAATAAAGTATCATTATTCGCTACTCCCTCATCAGACTTGAACTCTGTTGACTCAACATCAAGAAAATTATCTGAATCATCAACTAGTTGCTCCTGAGAATATTCATTCACTTCTGACGGCAAGGATTCGTTGCTGTTACTTTTCTCGATATTAACTCCTAAGTTATCTTCTTCTGCCCCTTTATTTATTTGAACACATCGATCGACGCCAGCTACCATCACTACATATTGCGAAC
>OY744606.1:1683240-1685740 GCA_963556255.1 Allolobophora icterica | reverse complement strand
TCTATGTATGTATGTATGTATGTATGTATGTATGTATGTATGTATGTATGTATGTATGTATGTATGTATGTATGTATTTATGTATGTATGTATGTATGTATGTATGTATGTATGTATGTATGTATGTATGTATGTATGTATGTATGCACATATTTGTATATATGTGTGTGTATTTAAGTATGTATGCATATATCTCTTTATGTACATTCGTGTGTTTGCAGTAGTGTACATGTATGCATGTAGTTGAGTATTTACATTGCACCTCTCGGAGCCTTTGACGCCTGACAGAGTATCAGAACTCC
Organism: Allolobophora icterica; assembly: GCA_963556255.1. NCBI lineage: Eukaryota > Metazoa > Annelida > Clitellata > Crassiclitellata > Lumbricidae > Allolobophora > Allolobophora icterica. Next base: position 1,685,438 of record OY744606.1, on the reverse strand, counting down.
AACAGCTGGAGAATCTCTTACGAAAGCATATTACTAGGTCAACAAATGTCCCTTTGGAGTCGAACCGAGGCCTTGAACCACCGTCCTCCCCACGAACTCGCTGTGCAGTTATCTTTGTGTATAAATGTTGATCCATTGTTGACTGGATTCCGTGAGTTTGCCTGGATCAATTGGATCCTGTGATCCTGGGATTCACGGATCGGATATGAAGGGATATGGAAGCGCTTATAAGACGTTGGAGATAATGAAGACGGAGTTTGAGGAATGGATTGGTTTGGAAGAGGAGGAGAAATCAACGAAGAGGATGAACCGTGAGGATCAAGAGGATTATCAATGAAGAGGATAAAAATGTGGACGATCGTGGAGGAGGATCAACGAAGAGGGTGAATGTGAAGAATCATGGAGGAGGATCATTGAAAACAATGATGCTGACTTTGCTGAGGAACAATGAAGAGGATGAATACTGATCAACGAAGAAGATCGACGAGGAGTGTCAATGAGGAGGATCGGTGAGGGTGATTAAGGAGGGGGATGAATGTTCATTATCAATAGGATCATTGGGGAAGAGGATCAATGAAGAGGATGAATGCGTAAGATTATGAACAATATCAATAAGTAGGATAAAAAAATGAAGATGAATGAGGAGGCTGAATAAAGAGGACTGATAATAATGATGATGATGATGATGATGACGACGATGATGATGATGATGATGATGATGATGATGATGATGATGATGATGATGATGATGGTGATGGTGGTGGTGGTGGTGGTGGTGGTGATGATGATGGTGATGGTGATGGTGATGACGATGACGATGACGATGACGATGACGATGACGATGACGATGACGATGACGATGACGATGATGATGATGATGATGATGATGATGATGATGATGATGATGATGATGATGACGACGACTACGATGATGATGATGATATGTTGGCGCACACTTCTGGTGCCCGATTTTTTAAAGTCCGGAAAATCTTCTCTTTGACTAAGTTGTCGAAGCTACAGCCTTCACGCGCTGCTGTAGACCCTAATCTGCTGGACAGAGTGACGATCAATCGTATACTTCACTCTGCAGTTTTTTTACGAGTAGTGGTAACGTTGTTTGCCTTTTAACCAATCTACTGTATTATCGCCCGTAACGGCCACGTGATCGTACATGGTTTACGTCACTCGGCAGAGTAACTAACCTGACGCTGTGCAGTAAGACTGGGTTAATAGGTCGTTGAAATCGAGAACTATTCTTTCATTACTTTGGAATATGGAGAGTAGTAGAGAATGATACGGTAGTGGGACAGGCGGTAATGCCGCGGTAATGGTGTCAGAAGCGGCGGTAATATGGTTGTCTTGAAATTTCTACAGGGCTCAAAAAAGCGAAGTCGTGGGAACCAGCGTATTCACAGCCGCTTGGTCAAATCATAATCGATAGGCGGGGTTTGGGTGAAATCAGTTCCAGGTCGAGATCCAAATTGGGCAGGCAGTCAGACGGCTGTATAGTCTAATGCCGTGCGGATGAAAGCAAGGCCTGCTGCTAATTGTGCCTATATTTCAATCTTCAGCCTCGGCGCTATAAAGCTGAAACCTTGAATGTTCAACATCTTTCCGAATTAAATAAAGTATGCTGTAGATTAAAAACTGAAGATTTTAACATAGCTGTATAATTTGCGGGAACACATCAAATGGGGATGGTGGGTATGGGAATAGACCCAACGGGGACTGGGTGGGGATAGGAATAGACCCGACGGGGATGGGGTGGAGATGGGAATAGACCCACTGGTGGGGATGGACAGAAATTTTGCCGCAGTGTCACTTCTTATTGGCAACCATGAAACGCAGGCCCGATTTTGCTATAATTATATAATCAAATAAAGGCATGAGTAATGGTCGATGCTAAACACCTTTATAAGGTTGTCATCCGAGACTATATATATTTTATCAGCGCTCAAGATTTTAACTCATTCCTTTTCCCGAAAAACTGAAGATTATAACATCGCTGTGTAATTTGCGGAACACACCTTCTGTGGACGAGATGGGGATGGGAACTGACCCACGGGTGGGGATGGAGACAAATTTCGTCCTCTTGTCACTGTCTAATGGAGACCATAACGCAGGGACGAATTTACTATCTAATATGATCAAAATAAGGGAACGAGAAGTGGTTGATGCTAAACACCTTTATAACGCAG